>OX632363.1:23893665-24201165 GCA_951751655.1 Ophion costatus
GTCTTAGCCATGGCAACGTATGTGAACCATCTCGTCCCTCCCTCTCCTCTTCCATCAACACATTTTCGTTCTTTCCCCGGCTCATCACTCGCCGTGAAAAATATTATTCGCGCAATAAACGATTGTCGTGCAACGCCAAATGCGAAAACCGAGCCGCGAAACGAGCCTCTGCTATACGTTGAAATTGCGTCGTTAGCAAATGTTTTCCCTGCCACATTTCTCGACCAACTGGAGTGTTCGAGAAAGTACTTCCCGAAAAGCACCCGAGTAGTTTCCTTTTTTCCTGCAATTTGACTTTCACAGGAAACAATATAAGAAGAAGAGCGTGCGACGATGATGTTTTTTTTCTCTTCCTTTCAGGATTTATTCTACTCTCGAAAGAACTACAAGAGACCGGAGCTTCAGATATCTCCGCATCAGGCATTCGAGGATGAAGTCGCCTTGCTCGACACCATTTTTCCCGGTACGTCAATGTTCGTCGGCTGCGCGTTCCAATTACGATCTACATAGGAAATTATGACGATCGCCGAAATTTGTGACGTTGAAGTTTGCGTCGTTTGAATGTAACGATCTTTTTTTTTACTTATTTCTTCATTTTTATCATTATCGGAAGATTTTTTTTGCAACCCTAGATTGTAAGTCTGTAATAAAAATACGGAAAAAACGTTCGAATGATTTTCATGGCCTGAAACGACGAAAAAGTAATTTGGGTAATTCTTTAGATAAGTAACGTTTACGAATAATCGTTGTTTCCAAACGAACCCAAACAAACCCAGTATTGGCGTCGGAATGTTGAAAAATGCTCCATTTTATCACGTGTTTTCGCGTACTTCAAAACCCAATATCATTTATAACCCTGAAATTGAGAAAAACGCAAAAAAAAATGTTTTTAGGCTAATTTTTCGGAAAAGTTGCTTATCGAAAGAATTACCGTAATTTTATCAATGAAAAAAGTACATTTCCGTTGCGTCCGAACGATGCAAACTTCAAGATCATCGGGATTTCGACATCGAAATAAATCGAGACTTTGCTCATCGTATGTTTCTTTGTTGTCCTCAGACGGCGAGGCTTACTGCCTGGGTGACGTTGACAGAGACTGCTGGTACCTGTACACCCTCAACAGAGAGAAATCTTCAGGCGAGACGATTATGGAGCCCGATCAGACACTCGAAATCCTCATGACGAGCCTCGATCCTGATGTCATGTCGATATTCACAAGGGACGTGTGCTCGTCGGCTGCCGAAGCTACGGAAAAGTCCGGAATCGACAAACTCATCCCGAGCATGGTCATCGATGACTTTCTCTTCGAGCCCTGTGGCTACTCCATGAACGGAGTCTCCAAGAGCGTAAGCCTGCGTTCTTTCTTCCCTCCTAGGCTTTTTCGCTCGAAAGGGGAGACGAACATTCGATAACTCACTCGCGTGGGTCTACGGGGGACAAAAAAACGTTCGTCTTCGGTAAATTTCCCGCCCGAACGAATAAACGAGCTGTCTCTAAAAATGGAAAATAAAAAAGCGGCGAATTGCTTTTCCGGGCATCTGACAATCTTGCACTCTTTCGCACGTGTCGTTCGCGAATTTTCGGTCGAGAGAGAATCGATTCACGTGCGAGCAACACTCGAACTAATGCAACGAAGAGTACTGAGGGGGCGTTCGTTGAGCATCTGACGTACTTTCGGACCGTTTTCTGCCGCTCTTCGTTTCTCATTTGACGCAGCTTATCCCTTAGCCCCTCTGGTTCTCGCGTCATTTATTGAGGCTACGTTCCTTTAGAGGCCTGACAAAATAACCGTATTCCAAAATGATATTCAGAGCCTTTGAAGAAATCGTCAAAAAATATAGAAAAACAAAAAAAACTGCCCGTAGACGGTGAAATTTTATTCGCGACGTTTGACGGCGGACACTCCCCCAGCTTAAGGTAATCCTATCGTCAGGCTTCCACAGGATTTTCATACTTTTTTTTTGAGCTTCACTAAATATATTAATAATCGTGTCTGTAAAATTTCAGGGTGGGTCATCGATTTAATTTAGAGAGAAAAAAATTGAACTAGCGTATTTTTGTGCAGGAATTCCGAGATGACATACAAAAATCCAATTTCCGGTTGCTACAAAAGTTTATCCGTCAGATTCTTAAATATAATCAGATTTACATACTTAACGAGTTACGATGATTACCACGAATCCAACTTTCATTGTAATTCAAGCCTATTTCAATAGGTTTCCGGCTGATTTTTTGTTGTCTTTTTAGTCCGTTTTTATGGTGCATATGTTGATATTATTATTACGAAGATTACTACCGAGTCGTTGACAATCGAATTTTTCCGTTTTTATTCGTTCACGTGCAATAAATTCATCATTTACCACAACATTTGACACACTATAATCGATAATACGAATAATCGACGTAAGTAAACATCAATCAGAGCAGCTGTGGGTAAAATAAATGTAGACTCTTTTTGACCCCGTGCAAGTGATCGTACCTCCTTATGGATGTTGTGTCGAAAATTGAAAATGATGATGAAGTTTTAAAAATTCGATAGGTCATTATGTAAAGCATTTGAAAGGTTGTGTAAAAATTACACGACGATTAGGAAGCTGGCTACTGAGAAATTAGAATCCACAAATCGCACGCAGCATTATGGAAACTGAAGTAACTTTGCCATTCTATTAGCAAATAGCAAACTTTGCTATTTGTTTTCAAGAAATAGAAGAAATATTTATGAATGATCGTTTTTTTTTATTTCAAATATATCAACAACAAAAGTGGTTCTATGGTGCAAGAAACGACGTCGTCCGTGAACGAAAATGAGTATTTAAATTTCCCGCTACTTTCGGTATATGCAACGTTGCTGCTATATTCTTATATGTTTTTCCTCAAGTGTGATTTTTTTTGTATTTTTCGCATCATTTTTTATAACAAGAAAAAGTAATAATTGCAAAGTTACTTCAGTTCCCATAAGGCTGCGTGTAATTTGTGAATTCTATTTACTCGGTAGTCAGTTTCCTAATCGTCGTGAAATTTTTACGCAACCTTTCAAATGTTTTACATAGTGACGTGTCAAATTTTTAAAATTTTATTACCATTTTCAATTTTCGACACAACATCCTTAACGCAAAAAGCACGAAGTATGGGAAAAATTCGTCCTCCGAAAGTCCGCGAACAAGAGACGAACGGTTCGCTTCTAACATTGCTCGTTATCCGTTGCAGGGAAGCTACATGACGATCCATATAACGCCGGAGCTCGAGTTCTCCTACGTCTCGTTCGAGAGCAACATACCCGAGGCATCGTACGAGGAGGTCATACGTCGCGTTCTGGATACCTTCAAGCCCGGCAGCTTCGTCGTAACGATATTCGCCAACAAAGAATCGGTCGCGGCGGCTACGCCCCGCGAATTGGAAGAATGCGATTACTTGAATTTCAAGGGCGAATGGCTGAGAAACGACGTTCAATACTGTCGTTTCAAGAATTACGATCTAACGTGCGCATTTTACTCGAAATTCCCGAGCTGATGGTTCACGGGAGGCTCGTCGGTTAAACTCGCGAGTACAACCGACAGAGCTACAAAGTCCTCGGTCCCCTTAACACGTCCCAATTTCCCGAACAAATCGGTAAAGCATACCGAAAACACCACGAAACAAGTATCATCAAGCCCGACGAGAGAAGAACGCGCGAGACCGCTCGAAGGAACGACCGACGGGAACAACGCGACGCGCACGGACCCACCGATTAAACGCTTCCCGAAACGAACAAAGAAACCTGAAAATGTAAGCGGTGACGACCGGGCCGATTCGATCTTGCCCCTCAGCACGAAGGAAAAGAGGCTATCGCAAATGTACAAATACGAGGAGTATCGCTCGAAACGTTCGGCATCCTCGCCACAATTAACCGTAAAACCCCAATCGCGCTCCAAAGTATACCGTAAAACGTCGTTGAAGTCGTCAGCGTTCGAACGATCGAACGCAAACGATCGAACCAACGTCGCGGATCCGAGAATTCCCCTCGACGTTGTAAACGACGGGGCGTCGTTCGCAACCGATAAATCGCAATCTCAGGAGAAACTGGAAAATTCAACGAACGAGGCGAGACTCAAGTGGAACACGGAAAATGTACATATCACGTGTAATCCACTCTCGAGTCCCTATCCGTACTCGACGCCCTGTCACAAAATTCCAAATCTCGATAACAACAATCAGCACGAGCATACCGACGAGGAGCCAAAGACCGGTCGTAGCTGCGGAAGCTTCTTGCCGATACTCTCCCTAATACCACAAACGATGGTCAGCCTACATTTGCTTAGCCCAAAGATGAAGTTCTCGTGGTGGCGAAACAAGATATCGTGAAGGCACGCTTAAGCGTGACCTTGCGCGGCCCGACGCTTTTTTCTTTCTCCCTCTCTAATGTCTGTTGCACCGGTAGCCAGTCAGCCGTAGTCAGTACAATTGGTGCTAGGAGGCCAAAACGTGCGAATGAAAATTTACAAATACGCGCATACACATATATGTACATAGGTGTAAGGCTGTGTGTACATCTTCCAATCGTTCAGAGATACTCCCAGCGAGCCTCGTCAGGTAACGATCGCTCTTTTTATCCTTCGTTTTTTTTTTGTTCACGTGCTAGTCGCTAGTCCAGCCTTCCTCACGATTGGACACTTGGAAACGTCTCGTAGTACAAAAAAAAAGAACATTGAAAACGAAACTTCGTCGTGAATTCCAAAAAAATGAAACCCAAAGAACTCTCGTTAGGAGGGAAAATAAATAACGAACTTTCTTGCTGAAGCAACGGCTTCCTCGCTGTAGAGATTTTTTGCGAGGCCATCTCGGCTCGAGATCGTGCCTCGGGCGAGGCGCCAGAAAAACAATGAGATCACCCGCGAGATCAAGTCTTGTATCGCCCAAACGCGGCCGGCGTCGAATGTTTTCCATCGAGCTTTGAATCTTACTTTCCACAACTTTAAATCACTGCGTTCGAGGCGGTCGGAGATTGCCACTTTCGATTGATTCGTCACGATACACGTGGGCTATCGATTTCGTCGTATCGAGCACGCATGTACGCAGGCAACGTTGCCGTTCGGCAAACAGACGAAAGTGCGATCCTGGCGGTCGAAGAAGAAGACTAATCGACGTGGCTGCTCCGTAGGCTCGCGCTTCGATAACTCGAAAACTACGCGATCAGTGAAAAATGTTAAACTTCGCATAGTAACAAGCAGTCGAGCTAGCCTGATACAGGTGTGGACGGTAGAAAACAAGTGTTTTGTTAGTGAAAGAATTTTTGTTTATTTATTGCAAATCCTAAATCGCGCGATTCCCGGGAAACTTTTGGAGTCGTGCGAAAAAAATACACGGTTTACTGTACGAGTAAACTGAACTCCGGGAGCGAAATTTTTTTTTAACATATCCGTTAGGACGATAGCGTTCTTCGTTCGCTCGCGGAGTGAGATCGTAATATTCGTCATGATCGTCGGAATATTCCTCAGGCTTGGAATATTCCGCGCATTCGCAATTCGTGTCGCCAGAGTTTGGAAAAAATCGGCGCAAACCAAAAGCGAGCGAACATATTGAATTGCTGGCAGTAAAATTGAGCACAGTTGCCGAATCGTGCAAACCCGATAAGTTTATGACATTGAAGTATGCATCGTTGGAACGCAACGAATATAATTTGTTATTCCAATTGAACATTTTCGTGGAACGGTCAAAGTTGCAGGAAACTTTCATTAAGATCCTCATTGGAGACCCACAACCCAAATCCGTCGCAAAAGCTTTTGGATAACAATGAAAATGGAGAAAAAAAGGAAAAACAAATTTCCGTTTTCCAACGATACAAACTTCAACAGCGTGCGAGGTTTCAATTAAATCTACGGTGTGAAGATCGAAAAACGATATCCAGCTTCCAAATGCGAAACTTTTCGGCCCATCGTACCGCGGCCACTAGCATCGTAAATTCGTTCCTCGATCCAAAAGAATATACGTCCGCGAAACCGATCCTCCCGACGTTATTTTCTTCCCCCAAATTTGCCACAATGCGAAACAGATGTAACATGCTGCGAGTCTGGCGAATTTAAATTTCACGAGTCTCGCATCGATCCATCGTACGGACAAACAACAATAAACCGTTCGTCATTGATTCTTTTTCCAAGCACACAAAAACAAACTGCACTTGGACATGTCATGTATCTATGTATCTCGATGTTTAGTCGTGTATATACGTGTATGTCAATTACGAAAAATATATAGGTGGGAGAACCGATGATATTACGAAAAAGCATGCTCCCGTACAACAACAATGAGTTGAACACTTGAAAAAGAAAACAAATCAATAACAACGTCGTAGATGTAGAATAATTGTGATCATACGAGTTTAATGGATTTAAAAGAAAAAGAAGCAAGCGTTCCGGAACTTTCTTCTTTGGTTCACAAATTTTTAGCTTAGACACATCGTATTAGACGGGTAGCAGCTACCGTTACGTCTACCCAATGAAACAACAAATATCTCGTAAACACGACTACGAGCGTTCTCGACGAAATAAAAAAACATGTCAGGACATTTCGACGCTGCACCTCGTCTCCAACGCTTCGATCTTCTCTCCATCAACAGCGATCGAAGCTTACACTTTATTTTACTCGGCTCTAAGACGATGAGGAAAAACACTGTCGAATAACGAGATCAATCATTTTTATTTCTCGTTCGTACAGTTTTTGTCGTAATAATTGAAAGTATATGTAGCAACGTGCTATTTGTTGTGGGGGATACCGCAGAGCCTACCAATAGAAGAAGAAGAATATATATATATATATATATATATATATATATATATATATATATATATATATATTATATATACGTAATATTAAAGTTTGGTAGAAACGACGACAAAACGTTTGTCTATAGTCAATGTGAAAAGAATCAAAGCTTCATCGCTGTTGAAAAGAAAGAAAAATGAAAAAAAAAAACGAACAAACAAAATAGAAAGTGTAGTTAGAGAAACAGGAGTCTTGCGATTGCTTAGTCATTCCTGTGGATGTATAAGGGAAGATATCACTCTATACGAATGTTATGTATAATAAGTTGATTCCTTTTAAGAATATTAACAGAACGTATGTTTCAATATATATGTATACACTAGCGGAATTAGTTCTGGAAACTTCATTGATTTTTCTGTCGCATTTATCGATCATTTTTACGTTATAATCATTTATATTTTATATTCTTATCGTAGTAGGTTTATCGAGGCATTAAGTAAAAACATTATAGATTGAGATCAAGTTCCGAAAAACCCCAACCTCCGATCGAGCTAAAATTTTGCACAAACCTTTTAATATTTTAAGACAATCCCTAAAGGGATTTTCGGCGGCTTGAAATAGCTTACAAGATATTGAATTTGAATGTTTTTTTTAAGGCGCGCCGACTATATCTTGAAATACTAATAGGGAGGTCTTTGAAAAAGATTCACCTCGATCGGAGGTTTAGGGAACCGTACCCTAAGATTGAAATGGAAACATTACAGCATCATTTCGGCGTAGATGACAAAAGAGTTAAGTTCTATAAAAAGTGTCCAAAATTAATTCCACTATTGTATATATGTCTTCATATATATGTATATTGAAGAAATAGATACTTCAAATCGATTTCTTTAATGTACATTTTTACGATGTGTAAGAACCAGAAACGAGCATCATTTGCATGAAAAAAAAGCTTTCTCGACAGTTATGAGAAATAATTGAATCAAAATATAATTGTTTTTTTCGTGAAATTATCGATCGCTTGAAGAACATTATTTTTCATGGGCTAATGCACATATCGTTCGTTGACAAGTTACCATGTGAACATTTAAAAAATAGAATTCGAAGTTATATTTCGTTTTAACGGTGCTCGTATCTGGTGTACCGATAAAGATGCCCGCAATTCCAGCGGACATGGAATCGCACACGGAAATAAAAAAAAACCTGTACAAGATAATATCCATGACCATCGACCATGCATTTTTCCATTAACAGCGAAGTTTTTAAACATTTAAATTACAATTGTTTTTTCAAATTTATCACGTAGATACTTTGTTTTTTAAATCGAATTTTCGGATCGTATACACGTAATTATTTCGAAGTACATCAGCCGTCCAATGCCTTTTGATCGTTTTATTATTTTTCCAGTGCCATATTGTTTGATATTTTTGAACGAATAAATCTTTTGTACGTTAAAAAGAAAGCATCATCTTTGATTTATGATCGCAAACCCACCGATGGTCCATCAAGTCGCACCTAGTTCGACAATTTTTTACATCCATTTATTGCTTCGCATATGACGTTGAAGTTTGCATCGTTGGAATGCAACGAAAGTAATTTTTTTCTTCTTCAATTTCCTATGCTTCCTTTGGCGGATTTTAGCTACAAAAATCACGCCAATATTTTTCAGGATTCTTATTTGACGATCTATAAGAGTGCCAACTACGATTTTCGATGACAAAAAATTGTAAATTCAAAAGAACTTTCACTGCGTTCCAACGATGCAAACTTCAGCATGCTCCGCATCGTCACTCGAAACCTCTACCTCGATGTCCTTCTATCGCACTGTGAGAAACAGACGAGAAGAAAATAATCATCGCACAATTCCACGGAATATCATGCATGCCTTATATTCGTTGTCACGAGGAACAGATGAAAATCTATCGTTTCATTATAGACCTAAGGATCCGTGAAGAAAGCGAAGCGAGAATTTCTCTTGGAAATAGTGTGAGTTTTGGACGAGACAGCGCAAGTTGAAAATTGGCTCGGACGGAAAAGGGCTCTCACGATTATGAAAGTATGATCTGTGAAAAAGAGAAGAAAAAGAAAAGCATTTTGAAAAAATGATGCGCGGTGGCAACATTCCCACGTAAATCTCAAAATATCAACCGTTACGAGTACGTAAGATATTAAATTAGTGTAATTGACGTGTCGATGAACAAGCGCAAATCACGAGTATTCTATCTTTTGACGTAGACTAATATTGCATGCATAATGAAATAATTTATGTATCATATTTGACAAATAAACATTACATTCAGTCCGTCTCGTTTCCGTTGATTATTTTCCATTGCAACGTTACGCATAATCGAGCTATGCTAATTATGATGACGAATGAATAATTATCATTCACCGTAAGTATTAACGGGCTACGTCTATCTAGGTGAGTCGAAAAATTGCATTTTCCAAAAACATTTTTATTCGATAGTTTTAGCTATATTCCCTCTTAGCTTTTTAGTTGTATTCCCTTTTAGCCTTTTAGTGTATTTACTTTTAGCTATATTCTTTATAGCTAAAAGCTAAGCTGAACGAAATGTGGCTAATTTCAGCTATAACTAAATATTTAGCTATATTTAGTTTAGCTATAACTAAATACTCAGCTATATTCCCTTTTAGTATTTTAGTATATGTACTTTTAACTATATACTTTATAACTAAAAGCTAAGCTAAACTAAACATGGCTAATTTTAGCTATAACTAAATATCTAGCTACATTTAGTTTAGCTATAACTAAATATTTAGCTATATTCCCTTTTAGCGTTTTAGTTTGTTTACTTTTAGCTATATTCTTCATAGCTGAAAGCTAAGCTAAACTAAATATGGCTAATTTTAGCTATAACCAAATATTTAGCTATATTTAGTTTTGATATAACTAAATATTTTGCTATATTCTTTATAGCTGAAAGCTAAGCTAAACTAAATATGGCTAATTTTAGCTATAACCAAATATTTAGCTTTATTCAGTTTAGCTATAACTAAATATTTAGCTATATTCTCTTTCAGCCTTGTAGTATATTTACTATTAGCTATACTCTTTATAGCTAAAAGCTAAGTTAAACTAAATATGGCTTATTTTAGATATATTTAGTTATAGCTAAACTAAATATCGCTAAACTAGATATAGCATTTAGTTATAGCTAAACTGAATATAGCTAAACTAGATATAGCATTGAGTTATAGCTAATCTGAATATAGCTAATTTTAGCTATTCTTTTTAAAGGCGCTTAATATCTACCTTTGTGTTAAAAAATGCGTTTTTTTCACTAATCGTTGCCTAGAAAAGAAATCGTAATTTTTCGGGCCTTGTGGTAGATGTAGCAGCCCTTCAATGACTATAACTGGTAATATCTCCTCTGCTCTCAGACGAAGGAAAAAATGACTCCTCACAGTCGACGACCGATTATTTCTCGGACAAAGTGCCTTTAGGATAAAAAGTTTCGAACGGCTTTCGTCTTGAAATGCCTCGAAAGACTTTCTTTACTGATCAATGAAATTTTCTTTCTTTAGCCTGCCCAAAAGCCACTTTAAATCGCCAACTCGTTCGACCCGTCACTGACAGCGAAGGAGCAGACACTAATAACGAGGAAAACGTCTGACCCCGTCGACGATAAACCCCAACTATTGTAAATACTCATTCGAAGTTTGCAGAAGTAAAATTTACACCTCGTTGTTGGCGGTTTCGTGAATTCGTGGAATCGAGGAAACGGTCGAATTTTTCGACAAACGGGTCCTCATACCGTGCACCATCGCGTGAAATCGTGCTCTCAGCCCGTCGTTCGATTTGTCGCCGAATATTTCCGCTCGCTGTTTCCGCAGCTCCTCACTCTCGGCGTCCAAATCAGCTGCAACTCGCGCCAATGCTTGTGAAAACAAAACATTCTATAAATAATCATTGTGACAAATATAGTAATAAATGATATATTTATTGTGTTATATTTATTTATATATTATAAATTGTATATAATTATATACAAATTATATATTACCAATATAATAATAAATTATAAAAATAAATACAAGTAAATAATAAAGCCAAACAAACTCGCTCCAGTGCGTGTGAAAACGAAACATTCAATAAATAATCATTTAGACGAACAAAAAGCAGAAAAGTTTCACTGAGGCGGGAGCCTGAAGTGGAAGGTCCGAAAAATCGTTTTTTTTCACTGCCCAAATCGATAGATAAACTATCCACCGATATATTTACAAAGTCACATAGGCCAATTGTAAATATTTTCGAAGCGATTGAAATTTCCTCCTATAGAAAACTTTGAAGCCCCTTTTTTCCAGTTTCCATTTCCACGATTTTTCCAAATTGGCGCGCGTGATAGCAAAAAAACTAAACGACCTATTGAATCGAAGCAAAGTTTATTTTCTCCAGTATGAAAATTTCTTCTAAAGGAATGAAAAAAGTCGTTGAAAAGGTGTTTTTACATCATTTTTATAGCGCGTTAAAGTTTTTTTAAAGGATGTTGAGTCCCACATCGCAAATGATGATAAAATTCTGAAAATTTGGTACGTTTTTGTATGAAGTATTTCAGAGGTCGTGTAAAAATTTCACGACAATTAGGAAGCTCGTTATTGAACAATTAACATTCACAAATTAAATGTTGTTTTATGGAAACTGATGTAACTTTGCAATAAGTTTTTTTTTTTGACCTCTCAATTTTATAATATCTACAATATACTGAAAGCAACGGAAACAAAACGAAGTTTATTGATACATTTTTTTTTATCTCTTTTAAAAATTGTTCTTAACAAAATGTTAATTTTTTAATAACGAGCTTCCTAATCGTCGTGAAATTTTAACACGACCTCTTAAATACTTCATACAAAAACATACCAAATTTTCCGAATTTTCTTATCATTTTTTATTTCAACCCTTAAAGAGGTTGAAGTAATGATGATAGAATTCTGAAAATTTGGTATGTTTATACATGAAGTATTCAGGAGGTCGTGTAAAAATTTCATGACGATTAAGAAACTATTTATTGAGCAATTAACATTAACATGTTTCATAGGGACTCATCATTCTTAAACACTTTTTTTTCAAACCTCAGATAAGTTATAATTTCACGATTTTTTTTCAGCTTTTTCTTAATTCGTCGAGAAGAAAAATATATGACAATTGGAAGTAGGCTGTAGTTGACACGGAGTAGGCTGATAGATCTGGTGTCATTTATTTTTTCGTGTTGCATTTTTTTCTAGTCCATTTCAAATATACGTAAAAAGATACGATGATCTTCACCTCTTCGCAGGTCCATTTCGTCCATGTCGGTGTTGCTGACCTTGTCGAGCTCCTTGCGGAAATTCTTCGTTATCCTCTTGCGTATGTAATCGGCCTCGATGTCCTGTTTCGTCCTGGGTATGCGAAATCTTATGCAACAGCATAGGGCAATGATTATCGCGAGAACAATGGATAGTACGATTCCAGCCAATTGCCATACGCGAAAACCAGCGAGCGCCTCGTCCTCGAGCCACTCTTCGACACCCTCTTCGACGCAATCCCCGGGACTTATCGCTACTTCGTCCGGTGAACAGGGAGACAACGATGACGACGAAGGACTCCCAATCGTCGTCGTGTTGTTCATGTTTTTTTTCTCTCTTCTTCGTCCCGCTTTTCCCTTTCCCTCAGTACATTTTCTCCGATCCACTCGAGTAGCGCGAGATTTCGAAAATTTACGCAACTCGAAGTAACACGCGAGGAAAAAAATACAGTGGGGAAAATGGAGTCGAGCAGGCCCACGCGACCGACCGGGACGGACTGTGGCGAAATGCAGAAAAAAAACTGAAAAAGCTCCGTCGTTTCGAAGTAGATTTGGGCGCTGGAGGCTTCGAGGTGTGGCCTTAACTATAATGAAATACATCCGCGGAACGTATCGTCCTGGCACACCCAATTCTACACCCTTATCTGTCTGACCTATCCGTATCGTTTCACTCTAATAAAGAATCGACGGATCATGAAAAATGATCGCCAGCCCAGCTTTACTCGGGTCGAACTTTAACGCTGAGAAGGACGTCTCCATTGCATAGTGCTGATTAACAATTTTTCATCATTCGAGATAGAAGTCGTTATTGCTACACTGAGAAAACAGGGGCCTGGAAGTTTAGAATTAATACTATGATTCTAAAAAAAAATATCATTAAATATCAAAAAGTATTGAATGGAAGATAAAAATTGTAATTATGGTATAGTAATAATGAAGAAATTTAAATTTCAACCTACGATATGGCACGCAAACTGATACAAATAATACATTTTATTCGGCATATTGTGATTTTTCGTAGTATTCGAAAAATATTTTGCCCACGTGATTGGAACAATTAGTTTCCAACATTCTACAAAAAGTACGGTATAAAGAGTCACATTTTACTAATCAACTTCGTAATATTTTTCGCTATACGCCGAAGATTAATGCTATGCGTATAGTAAAATCTATACATACACGAAGATTCATGCTATACGTATAGTAAAATCCATATGAAAATATAGCGTGTAATAAAGGTTGGTATTTTACAAAGCACGCATTATTTTTACTATACAGCGTATAGGACTCGCGCCTATGCGAGAATAGTTTCAAATGTAATATGCACGCGTCATTTTTACTATACGGTGTGAGAATCATTTTTACACTTCTATAACAAAAAGTCTTAGAATTTCCGAACTGGCAGTAAACTGCTGTACTTTCTAGCACTGAATATTAGAATTCTGGCAACGAGTGTTAGAATTTGAGGCCGTATTTTTCTACGTGTACTTTTTCCCACTTGCTAGCTTGGCGATTATTTCACGAGGAATGTATTTTCACTCATTTGACGAAACGAAGGCCTGGAGGGAAATGATAGCCGTAGAAATTGGAAACTTACACAACCATTCCAATCGCGGAGTTTTCTCTATGAGGTAAAACGGTTTTTCGGTCGTTACTTCCTTATAGAAGCAGCTTCGAGGGGATGGGCTACTGTGTAAATGACGAACGCTCGTTTTTCGCTTCGGCAACTCAAGTTAAGGGGTTACCCCCACTTGCAATTTTGAAAAAATCGTTTTTTTTTGTTGCATTTTTTTGAAGTATAAGTATCTGAGAATATGTCCTGAAAATTTCAAGTCGATCCGAACAAAATTGACTGAGATATGAGCGTTGAAAGAGAAGAATCCGTTCTTAGTGTAAACTAAAATTGAAACTTTAAACGCGTTTTTCTCAAAATGGCATTTCTGAAGTCGGTGACCAAGATTACTCGAACACTAATGAACCGATCTTCTTCAAATTTTGCAGGCTTATTTAATACATAAAAATGTAGTCTTTAATCGTTCGATTTTTTTTTTTCGAAAAAAAAAATGGCCGTTTTATAGCCAAAAAACGGCCGTTTTTTTTCGTTAAAATCGAACCATTAACTTTGACTGTCCGCCATTTTGTGGAAAATGAATATTTTTTAAAATCCTCCGATTAAGGACTAGTTTATACTTATATTTGACTAAATCCATCCGCATTTTTTTTTCAGATGATCCACTACGCCGTAATGTTGGGCACCGCAAACCGTGTATATAAAAACATTATTTCATTGACGGCCATTTGCCACTAAACAATGTAATATTTTTCAATAAAAAAATTACTGAAAGTTCTTCAAGATGTGTTCTTTAAGATGGTATATTGATCAGTTAAAAAAGTTTTGTGGTTTTCTTTAAAAAAATTCATGAAAAAGCCCTTTTTTTGCGCTACAAGTGGGGGTAACGCCTTAAGGATTTTGAGTCCCTATGAAACATGTTAATGTTAATTGTTCGATAAATAGCTTTGTAATCGTCATGAAAATTTTTCACGACCTCCTGAATACTTCATGTAAAAACATACGAAATTTTCAGAATTCCATCATCATTACTTCAACCTCCTCAGGGGTTGAAATGAAAAATGATAAGAAAATTCGGAAAATTTGGTATGTTTTTGTATGAAGTATTTAAGAGGTCGGGTTACAATTTCACGACGATTAGGAAGCTCATTATTAAAAAATTAACATTTTGTTAAGAACAATTTTTAAAAGAAATGAAAAAAAAAATTATCGATAAACTTCGTTGTTTCCGTTGCTTTCAGTATATTGTAGATATTACAAAATTGAGAGGTCAAAAAAAACTTATTGCAAAGTTACATCAGTTTCCATACGACAACATTTAATTTGTGAATGTTAATTGTTCAATAACGAGTTTCCTAATCGTCGTGAAATTTTTACACGACTTCTGAATTCCTTCATACAAAAACTTACCAAATTTTCAGAATTTTATTATCATTCGCGATTTGGGACTCAACATCCTTAAAAGGTACATAAACGTAGATATTTTTAAAATATGAAATATAAATACAAAAAGTTTGAGGCCTCAAACGTCATAAGTACTTGAAAATTTGTTTATAACTTCTTCAATTATTAATATTTCGAAAAGAAATTTCGTACGCGACTTTGTTAATGTACATACAAATAGATGTCCAAACGACTTTCCAATCAGTTTACGTATTCCTTCGTACATTTTTTTTTAATAACCCTGATTTTCGGACCACCACCGTAACCTAAGCCTTTAACCTTTTAAGCACGGGGAAATTTCCATCAAAATCGACTTTTTTCACATGACAGATCAGGGTTGTTACGCATTATTGACTCAGAAATTCCCTGACTTTTCCAGGCTTTCCATACAGGTTTTGAAAAATTCCAGGTTTTGCAGACTAGCCAGATTAGGGTCGAATGAAGAACACTTTCTTTTCGTCAAACATATATATTTTTAGTTAGAGAGATATTAGTCTTTTTAAACGTTGCAAACTATACGGGAAAACTATATACGTAAAAATAGCAATGACTGATTTTTGTGAAAAAAAAACAACATTTTTAACCGACTTGAAGAAACAAAGGAAATTCTCAACTCGATCCTTCTATTAAAGAATTATGTTGAACTGGATAACATAATTTTTTAAGACCAAATATATGGAAATTTGATAAAATTGATATTTATTTTTTTTCACTGAAATTCGAAACATAATTTAAACATTATAAAGTTAAAAAAAGACATTGAAAGCAAATACAGAACCTGTTCTTCATTACAAACAAAAGTTTGTACGCCGGTGAAAATAAACAAAAAAGAAATATAAATACTTATCTATAATGATAATGGTGTGGTTGTGTATCGACAGATCGAATGCAAATGTATTTTTGTAGCTTTACTTTTAATTTTCTTTAATTTACAAATGTAGCTTTATAGTAAATCAGTTTTCAGTCTTTTAAATTCTGAATGTTTGGCATTGACATAACTTTATTTTGTGTACAGTGAAGAATAACATGAATATTAAAAATATACATAGATATTTATTTTTATACCGTTCAGTTTTTTCGTCAAGTCGATTTCATGTTTCGTATCTCTTTCAAGAAGTAAATTGTGATGGAATTTCAGAGAATTTCCAAAATTCCTTGACTTTTCCCTGATTATCCCGGAAGGAAAGAAATTCCCTGAGTTGTCCCTGTTTTCCATATGCGTAACAACCCTAAAGACATCGATAAAATCGATGAATTTCTCAATTGGAGTTCCAAGCCTCCAAGTCGATATATCGACCAGCCCCGTTCGCAACGAAAAGTCCAATTCGAAAAATTTATTTAAAAAGTTCAAAAGTGTATTCCTATTTAATTCGATGCGCTGAATAAGGGAAAATAATGAAAAAAAATCTTGGTGGCATCCTTGACCGTGAAAATCGCCATTTCAAGGTAAAATTTTTTTCTCTGCTAGTTTGGCCTCAAAATTTATATACTCACATTGCGGATGCACTGAGTACAACAAAATAGGCATACATGTTGCAAATGTCATCCTGAATAATATTTCAAGGGCGCCAGTTATTATTCGTATTGAGCGTATCAACAGAGGCAAGTACGCCAACTTTTATACCGAAAAAAAATACCTTGAAATAGCAATTTTCAAGGTCAAAAAAACATCCAGACATTTTCACAATATTTTGGCCATACGCAATATATGAAATTTTCCGTGAAAAACATTAAATATTATGTGCCCTCCTGGCTGGTCGATATATCGACCACTCCCGTCCTTAAAAGGTTAAACAGTCCCGATCGGGGGGGGGGGGGGGCAACCATTTGAGGAGGGGGGGGGGGGGCAGCCATTTGAGGAGGCGCTAAATTCATGTGTTTGGAAAAAACTAGTTCCGATGGCCTTGCCATCCTAGCCTTCGAAAATAAAACTGCCCATGACACGAGCTTTGATGAGGTAATAGATTCTTCTGCGCAAAGGAAAGCTCGACGTGTAAAGTTGTAGCAAGATCATAGTAAGATTTGCTGGAATTACAAAATAGGTAATAAAGAGCGCAAAGTTATTCAATGGTTCTCATTCTCCCGGTTACAAAAAATCGCACCCGGTATATTTGTTTTGTGAGTTTTTTTAAATCATTAATTTAAAATCATTAAATGCTGGAGCGGGGTGCCAATGTCAAGTTTTTGGCCCGGCTCGGAAAAATCGTAGATCCGGGTGTGCTCTTGAATAAAATTATGAGGAAGCAACGCGCGAGAGTCCAATTTCCGTATTTTTTTGCAACCATTCCTACACAATATTATATTAATGTAATAAAAATTGCCCCACATCTTGAATATTGAGAAAGGTACAGCGTTTTCTACCTTTCTCAATAATGACCATTTAAAAGAATTCGAATCTCTCACGTGCTTGTAGCCAAACTCTATATCAGTTGGCTGTATAATTTTCTATCTCGATATTTCAATAACTCTCCACGTTTGAATGCAAGTGAAACAATTGACACACACATACACTCGCGAACACTGTTTAAAAAAAAATAAATGTGACTTTCTCGACGTTTCGGAAATTTGTACATTTGCACCGAACTTGGGAAAAATTCTAAATCGTTTCCCTCGTGTTGGATTAAATAACTCGCCGAAGAATGAGAAAGGGCGTCTATGTTGGGTAAGCCGGGGAAGCTTGCAAAATTGTTCAGACACACGTTTTACACGAAATCTTGAATGTTTTTTTTTCTCATTTTTATTATCTTATACATTAGGTAAAGATTGAAAATAAAAATACTCCTTTGTTACAAAAACAATATTCTATGGTTCGTGGCTATGCTCGTAAAATCACGTTATTATTTTAATTATTAACAAACTCTAATAATTTTCTTGTTTTCACGTCGGGTCAATCGGTAATGATGATCGGTGTACGTTGATCCTCGTTAACCTGTCTATCCTCCTTGCCGCGGTCTCTTTTCCTCCCGTTGTTTAATTACAAATACACCGCGACGAACGACGACTGCAACGATTCATTCGTTTCAATGCGATACAGGATTTTGGAAGCTACGTAATGATTTTTTCTTTACGATCTGCGGACTTTACGATCTGGGCTCATAATTTCGTTTTCCCGTGTTCGCAATTTGGTCGTTGGAGTTTTGTCTTCCGTACTGTGCTCGGTGAGATGGAGACGCGAGTCGGGCAAAATGGGGTTACGAGTCAAGTCACTGCAGTCAACGAACTTCGAGGCAGTAAACTCAAAACAGGAGCGTTGTTTTTCTAGAAAATATTTAAGGCAGCCATTACGAGAAATGGATTGAATTGTTTTTTCTCCCAAGCCCAATCACTCGAAGCGTGCTGAACTATTTATAATACGAGGAGAGACGAATTAGTTCGAATTTTTTTGGCTTGTTGACTCCAAACAAATACGCCGTGCCTCTTCACATTACGAATAATTATAGTCGTTACAGTCTTTGGATTTTGAGAAAAAAGATCGTCTCCAAAAAAGTTGCTTTCCGGAAAGGTTCACCTTTTTTCGAACAAAAAAAATTTTAAGATTATTCACGATCGCACGATCGACTTGAGACAAAGACCAAACTCGTTGAACGATCGAAACATTCTCGGTCCAGCACGATTTTCATTATTCTGGCCTACGTGGAGAATTCTCGATGAAAAAAGGGGCGGCTCTCTTTCAGGCCCGAGAGACCTACTAATAAATGCACCGGGAACAGTGAATTCCCTTGTTTTCCAAACTTTTGTTTTCCGGCACATGTGCTTCAGTAACGTGTGCCCCCCAACCGTATCTACGATTATATTCATAACACACCTAGGCGTAAAACTCCGCTTGACAACATCTAAAATATACATTGCAATAAAAACTAAATGCATCAAAGATTTCACGATCTCCTGAGAATAAACACGGAATGGCTGAGTTACCCCCGGATCGTGGATGGATTCATCTTTTCCCGAGAAATCAGGACCCGCACACCGCGATAAAAGTGAATTCCGAAGGACGAAAAACTGCCGGGGACGACCCTCTGGATATTAAGGGCACGTTTGAATCGAACGTTATTTCACGATTGCTAATTAACAATCTACAAATACAGAGGGAGAATACGCCTGCACAAATAACGGTGTTAAAATACTTTTTTCGCGCGAATTATTCGTTGGAAAGGAGTACTTGCACTTGAACATTTTCGTCAGCATACTTGGCTCTCTATATCGTGTGATAAAAATTCGTAAAATGATTTCTTTGCGATTCTACAAGATCCACTCAAGATGAATATCCCTTAAGGGCATGCGCGACACGTTTTCCGAAATCCTGAACGTATTTTCATTTCCACACTCACGGCAACGTTGCGTTCGTATTTTTCCCCCGTATACTTCAATCGTCGAGGCCCAGGTAATGTTAAAACGAGGTGAAAAAAAAATACGATATCTATCCCTAGTTCGGACAGCACGTAATGCCGAATCGCATTGTACCTGTATCGCCGAAAGTTATGAATCCCGACGTTTACTTTTTTTTTTATGTATTTTTTTTCTTTTCGCGAAAGAGAAAGAGAAAGAGAGTTAAATTTTTAGTTCAGTAATCCTATGAGCCACGAGTCCATCTTTTTTTTCTTCGTAGAATCAAGATTAGCGCTAGACAAAGTTGTTACAACGCTTCTAGCGTTATACTTCCACTTATTTCGTTCCCTACCGACATTTGTTCCTGCTGTTCTCTCATCCTCGATCCTTTGATTGATTTTTCATCGCAATCGACACTATTGCGCCGTTCATTCCTTCCTGATGAACGTTCGTCCTCTGGTTAAAAAAAGAATCGTACAAATTCTTTACAACTTACATTTAGAAGCCGAGTAAACGTTTTTTTCTTCCTTTGCTTTTAACAGGGCTGTTGCGCATTATCGACTCAGAAGTTCCCTGACTTTTCCAGGTTTTCCAAAAATTTCCGGTTTTGCAAACGACCCAGATTGGGGTCAAATAAAGAAAACTTGGTTTTCATCAAATCTATATATTTTTTAAGTTAAAGACCACGGGTTAAGTCTCGTTTCAAGTATACTGGTATTTGTAAACGTTACAAGCTGTACGGAGAAAATTATATACGTAGAAATAGCAATGAATCAATTTTGTGAAAAACAAAGCAACATAACACTTTTAACCGACTTGGAAAAACAAAGGAAATCCTCAATTCGATCCTTTCATTGAGAAATTATGTTAAACAGGATAGCATAACTTTTTTTAAGATCTAATATATGGAAATGTTAAAAATTAAAGTAAAATTGTTAAAAAACGGAAATTCGAAAAATAATTTAAACATTGTAGAGTAAAAAAATGCATTAAAGGCAAATACAGGACCTGTTCTTTATTATAAACAGAATTTGTTATCCCTGTGACAATAAATAAAAAATAAACACTAAACACTTATATAGTATGATAATAATGATGTGGTTATGTATCGACAGATCGAATGCAAATGTTGTTCTAATTTTAAATGTTTGACACTGACATAAGGTTTTTGTATATACTGAAAGAATAATATGAATATTAAAAATACAGAAAAATGCTTCTTTATATACTGTTAATTTTTTTTTGTCAACTCGGTTTCATTTTTCGTAATTCTTGCAAAAAGTAAATTTTGAGATAATTCCACAGAATTTCCAAAGTTCCCTGACCTTTCCCTGATTATTCCAGGACGAAAGAAATTCCCTGAGTTTTCCCGGATTTGCCTGTTTTCCATATGCGTAACAACCCTGTTTAAGGACATTCTCGTTTGACGTCTCGAAGAGGCTGGCGAAAGGCCAAAAGTTTTCGACTCGTGTAACTTACGTGATCGTCTTTTTCTCGACATTCTTGGGCTGTGAACGAGCTCGGTTGAGGACCTTGAGAAAGTCGCTCGTTTTAGTTCGCATCCTCGAGTGAATGTACACCTTACTGGACTTGATGTGATAGTGCAAGTAATTTCTGAACATGTGAATTAGATCGATCGTATTGCTGCGCGCTTCCTTGCTCGTGTGTCGGGGAAACAATACTGTCAAAATAAATAAACGTTATCGTTAAATTCGATTATCGCAATTTGTGCAATTCGTGGATTATTGGGATAAAATAACACCTAGGGAAAATTGTCGTTCAAGGAGCTCACCGAACGTTATGTAGCCGATACTGTCGCCGATCGCCGCGTCGCAATCCTGAAGTTCCAACGGAGGTTCTCGATGGTTGAACAAAACCTGCGGCGCCGTGTGGCTCGCTCTTCTTCCCTCTTTGAGCTCTTGAAGAAACATCTTACCGATCACCATGTCGTCCTCGTCTTTGAATATCGTGCTAAATACGACTGTCACTCGATCGCTCTTAGCTTCGACGTACCTGCGGAAGGAACAGAATTATTCTTGATAAATCATCGCTCGAAATGAAAATTGACAGGCACTTGAAATCTAAACGCTGTTATCGATTTTTCTAAAATATGATCGAAAAATCACGCTTGATTTTCCATTTTCGTATGAAAATTTCACCAGATAACTCGAAAGTTGTGGAAAGTTAGAACATTGGAAAAGATTTTTTCGGGAATGGAAACGCCCTTAACATTTTTTGCAGTTTTAGAACATTTTGGAAACATTTCCATTAAAATCTCGAAAAGAAACGGCCGAGACAAAGCTTCTTCTATGAGAAAAATCGTTTGACCATTGAAATTCCATTATAGTGAATCATCAAGCACGTGTCGCTGACGTGTGCTACTTTTAATAAGCCGCGTTTTCTTTCCGCGCGTTGCAGAAATTATCCGACATCGCTGGCACAACGAAAGTTTCTCATCTCACTTGGTTCGGTGAAAAACGCGCCGCGCATCTGCAAGGCTATATTCTCCACTGCCTTACTCGATATTCCTATCCGAAAAGCATTTTAAAAAAAAACATTTCTTACATGGTTTCCTGATCTCGATAATGAATCACCGCTCTCTTCGGACACGGCGGACTCTCCTCCGGGGAATCAAAATACTTTTCTTGAAAGTCAAAATACTTTTCAAACACACTGGCGAAGCAGTGCCTCTTCAAGAGGCCAATTTTCTTTACGAGAACTTCCCAATCTTCCGGCAAATTCTCGAGGTCTATCTGCACCGAAATGTCCCATCCTGGTCGAAAATGCAACGAAATAAAAAGACACACATTGTACAGAGAATACAATTCATTATCCTGGGCCTTCCAGTTTCAAATTGAGAGCGCGAGAGGCACAGCTGATTTGCGAATTTGAAGCTTTCATCCAAGTATTTTGAAAAAAAAAGTAAATCAGGATTTAAAAAACGGTTATTTTTTCGATATTTTCCAATTTGATGACCTTGACCATGACATTGTTGAGGTCTCTGTACTGAACATTTTCACATACGCATATAGAGCGAGAAAGCCACTCGGCAGAGAGACATTCGTGAAATAAGATAAATAATCGCCAATCGGAGTCGCACTATGGAGAAGGTTGAACAATATTTCAAAATGGTGTTGAAGTTTTCATCGTTGGAACGCAGCGAAAGTTCTTTTTCACATTTTATCTTCCACATTTGTATTATTATAGAACTTTTTTTAATGGATTTATATTTTAGATCGTTAAACAAATGTGTCAAAAAATGGTTCAACAATTTTTGCAGGCAAAATTTGCCGAAACAAATAGAAGGTATTCAGAAATATGAATTTTCGTTACGGTCCAGGGATGCAAACTTCAACCACAAATTCCAAAATACTATTCAAAGTGCCCCGAAGTTCGCGAACTGTAATTTTTTGTTACCCTTGTAGAAACCAATGGTTTTTTGGGTTTGTCATTCTCGATGGTGGCTAAACGTCTTGTACGATTACTCATAGTTCGATTTTCACGCCCTGCATGCGTTTATAAAATTGTTCATCGCAACGCTCTTTACAACGTGCGTCAAAATCATCAAAGTCAAAGATCGTTTACGCAATAACGACCCAAGTTTCTAACACTCAGTTTCTTATTGTGCAGTGCGGCAGATTGTCGTTTCTCCGAAATATCAACAAGAAAGCTAATCGGCGAATCGGCTATCTCAGCCCGTCCTAATTTGACACTGTAGCTTCTGCTTGTAGTCCAGGTACGTACCGGTCTCCGGGGTCACGAGATAAGGTCCGTATTCTCTCTTGACCAAATCATCGGCGCCGTGCTCCTGGAGTTGCTTGTAAAATTTGAGCATAGTACTTATCTGCGAAGCAATCGAAATAAAGAGCTAAAAAATGACATTCCGCGTGGAGAGTCGAATGTCGCGATAAGGCGTCGGCATCTCACCCTAAGTTTCGACCTGTCGCCGTTCGGATTGAAGACGTGGAACAATACGCCGTCAAAGTCGGCTATCGTGATATCCGTCGATTCCGGTTTGTGGCTGAAACGCAAAGTTTGCATGATCGACACTGCGAAAAGGCCAAGGGGGCGCGATGTTTTTTCGGAACTGGCGAGATTGTGCAGGTAAATAGAGTTTTCAGCGGTGTGAGGTTAACGTGGAAAGTTGGACGTCCGGGTGGTCGATTTACCGAACGAAAATCGTGCGATTTCGGCATCACTGTCGTACAAACGCGGATTGCGGTGATTAACGCGTATGGGAAAAGTCGAAAGGAGTTGGACGAAAATATAATAGTAATCGCATGTTTCGAATGGACACCGCCCTAAAGAGCTAAAAACCATATCCGGCATTTGGCCTTTATTGCTGCGCGTAAACGGATATTCAATTGATTCGTAATAGCGGGCATGACAGCGAAATACGCAGGGGAGTGTGTAACGCATGCACGAGGGGGTAGAGAAGCAAAAAAAAAAACGATATTCTCGTATTTCACAACTTACCCCGACAAGGCATTTTTTATTTTGGTTTGTAACGTTTCTTCTAGTATCCTATTGTTTATCTCGAGAAGAATCATTATGTCTAAATATTAAGATATTTATAATACAATAATTAACAATTATCTACTGATCGCTGTCACCATGAAGACGGCTCTGTGAGTAATTTTTTTTTTGTTCCCCTGCTTGTTCCTTGTTATCACCCCGAACCGCACTCTCAACCGCTCACTGATAATGCAGTGAGTCTTCCGCAGCTTTGCGAGGGAGGATGTGTATATACGCGATACACGCGTGTACAATGGCAGCTGTAGAGAAGGAACCACGCTCGAAAGTTGCAACGTTCGCGGTAGGTGGCAGCACCGGTAACGTTCTCAAGAGGCCGCGGCCGCTCCCGACGTGACCTCTCCAACTGGGGAACTTTGCGTATCACGAATTTTCCCCTAACTGCGGTGACGTATCCCCATTTCCGGTCAAGGCGTTCCGCAAGACCCCGCGACGCCACGCGCAGAGTTAGGGGCGACATCTTTTTCTCTCCCGTTTCTCCCCGACCGAGTGCACCCGAGATCACTGTTCTCTCGTGCGACACACGCGAAACCGGTGAATGCGCGAGCAAACCTTGAGCGATCAATTGGCCAGACGAAGAGAAAAAAAAAACGTTATTTCCATCCAGTCATCGAGTCTGCGTTTAATCGTCACGACGCCTTGGTAAGTTTCGTATCATTTGTTTTATTGGCGACTTATTAATTTCGATGAAAACAACGAGCAATAATGTGTGGACTGACAAACGACGATCGAGTAAGAGACATTTTACTTTCTACAGAGGCTCGGCCTCGGGTCTATTGATTTTTTTCTCGCAATGGATGCCCCAGCAGTTCGTCGGGACGCAGAGGGGGGGCAAGACTTTGACGAGTTGTTGACGCATTGGGAGAAATTTGCGAGACGTAAAATTGAACACGAACATATTTTCGAAGCTGTCCGAGAAGCGAAAAGAGATAAGCCGAACGATCGCCATTGATTGGCTCAATTGGAGCTTATCGCTCGTTACGACGCGTTTCGAGGAATTAGTATGTACGCGAGTGCATTTGTCGCGCAAACGCGTTATCCCTGAATGAACCGCACACTCATATACAGATGTATCAGCGCCTTCCGGTCATTGACCCAACAAATTTGTTACTCTAATATTTAAAAATTAACTAAGTTTCGTCTATAATAAAGTAAAAAACCATCTCAGTGTACTGGTGAAATTTCAAGCCAAGTTATCGAATTTTATCGAAAAATAACGACTAAAAATCGTCTCATTTATACACCATTTTATGTAGATGACACCTGGCCACATTTCCATATAATAATTTATACACTAAAAAACTCGAGATGCCTGGTATAAACTGCCCACACGTGTAAAAAATCCTAAAGATTCCATAACAATATTGAACACAGGGGGTTGTCCAATGTTTGAAGAAAATATTAATGATAAAACTTTTAAAAAAGTGACTAGCAGAAGACTTTTCGTAGCTGCGACATTTCAGAGAAAATGTATAAACGTCTAAGTCTACTAAATTTGCGTGAATTTTTGTATTCCGCCTTATCGTGGAATATAAGGATAGATTGTAAATTATTTTCATTGAACGCCACTGTAATTCACCAATGATTCAGAGTCTTTTTTATGCTCTCACAAAATACAGACCTCCGCGAAAGGAATACAGTAGAACCTCGATTATCCAAACTAATGCGGACACGACATCGTTCGGATAATAAAAAATTCGGATTATTGAAAATAGATCTCGGATTTCCAGGGAAATCAACTCGCATACTATAAATAGTATAGAAAATTCTCTTTATTATTCCAATAACCCTGAATTCTTTATTCGATAGCAATTAGCAATAAATGAAGTTTCAATTGTTATACCACCATATGGTGGTATTAATCCATTAAGATTAATTCGAGTGAAAAAGTAATCGCAGGGCATGTTTTTTACTTTATGAACTTCACTGGTTACTCGTAAAGTCATTTTGATCGCAAACGACTTTTTTTTGCAAAATTTCATGAAGTTATGATTGGCCTACAAAGCTATTTTTTCTTGTGCATCCTCGAGAAGGAAGCAGAAATTGCTAAAGCAAGTGAACAAACTCTAGCATAAAATGATTATATCCTATGATGAATTTTGCAAGTTTTTTGACAAAAGTAATCGCCGTGATGAGTAAATCAAAAGCTGCGTTTTGAATAGCCTCAAGTTTAACGGTGGAGGCTGCGACGACAATAATTTTTGCCGCTTTCAGCTTTTGTACTCGTATAAAGTTTCGACGAACGTCGGCTCAGCCATGAGTTCTCGAGGCAGAGGTTTCAACTCGCGCGGCGGGAGCTCTTACAGAGGAGGCAGAGGCGGTGGTGGCGACTGGGGCAGCGGAACAGGCGGAGGAAGCATCAGCAGAGGCGGATATTCATCTTCCAGGGGCAGTAGATTCAAGTATTCTACACCCAACTACGATTCCCGCAACAAATATCCCTCCGGTAAGATATACCCATCCTCCACGAATTATTTACTCAGAATCGCCGATCAGCTTGTTGACATTTCCGATAGAAAAAAAATCAAAATAAACAAATCACGTTGGAAACTCGCGTGTTGTTTTATGTCGCTTACAAACTTGCTTCATGGGCGTTGCGCATTCTTCGCAATTGGAAAAAAAGCGATAAGGAAGAGCGATATGTAAGCTTCCAATTTGCTCGATTATCTTTCCGAACCACCACAGAGAGACTATTCGTGTGGCAGGAGAAAAAAAAACTCTCAATATCGCGAAATGTAAGAAAAGTACAACTTTTAGTGATTCTTGTCAATTTTAATCCTAGCAGTTATCCGGTGGAACACTTCTGGTATGGAAAATGTTTCATCCCGATGAAGTGACATTTGAGAACGCTTTCGTGAATTTTTCGCGAAAGTACAAGTTTGCATACGTTGGGACACTCAATTTTCTCCAAATCCATCGAAATTTACGAGAATTATGCAATGTGCGCATTTATGCGTCATCCACAGTATTGGGCCGAATAATGAAGGCGAATATATGTCATTGGCGGTTAATGGGGGTTACTGTGACTACTCGAAAATCAAGGTCATAAAAAAAATAATTTCAAAGTAATAAGTAAGATTATTGAAAAACCGTTTGGATATTTATTTGCATATAGATTAACAAAGTTGTGTACCAAATTTCATTTAAAAATATTAATAATTGAAGCAGTTATAAACAATTTCTGTAGATCTGGAACAAAAAAACGAGATTTTTCTTCAGCATTTTCAGAAGATTTTATTTAATTCGACTTTCTGTGAGATGCAAAACGGAAAATCGATATTTCGCCTACTTCCCGACTACTTAGAGCACCGGGAATGTGGCAAACATGCATTCAAAAGGCGACAGTGCATGATTTAACTTAGAAAAGAAAAAAAAAAATCCGTAAAATGTTCAACTTTTCATGTAAAACTTGCGACATCTAGTCATCCATTTAAAGCCTCAGCAATAATTCTTAATAACCAATGAAAAAAAAAGTTAAGAAAAACGTCAGTCAAGACCACTAATACACTGAGTAAGTGTACCAAATTTCAAGTCAATCCGTTCATTGGATGTCGAGTAATCGTTTACACCGTTTTGCAAAACGTATTTTGATTCCAGCACCGTCTCATTGAAAGTACAAGTTTCCGAAATTTGCCATTATTCCAGAGAATTTATTGATTCTCGGGTAATCATTTCATTGCAGGCGGAGGTTCCGAGAAGTACTCCAGCAGAGGTGGACGGGGTGATCACTCCAACAGTTACAAGCGTCCACGCGTAAGTTAGCATCATCGACGATAATAATATCGCTCAAGGTACACGCGAGTAACGAACGACTGTTTTGTTTCCCCTCCTGCCCCAGGACTCTTACTCGACACGCGAAGATCACAGATCGTCGAGTGAGTCGAATCGCAAGAGAATCCGAAGCGACTCATATCAGGTATGTTTCACCGATCTCGGCCTCGTTTCCTCAAACGATACCCTCTCCGGGAACGAGAGAGTCGTTTGAACGAGTAACAAAAATAAAAGAAAATGCGCATTTTCATTTCTCGCCAATACTTCGCTGAAAGGTTTCGTTCTAGTTTCAATCAGAGGTTCGAGATTTTTTATTTTCGCTTCATATCACAGAAAATCCGCCGTTTCGTAAAAACGAGACTTGTGAGCTTTTGACAAGTGAACTGAGTTTGGGAGATACGGAGAAATGGACGATCCGTTGCAACACTATTGGAAGTACCTTTTTTAGTTCACCATTTTCTTTAACGAGAAATAACGAGGCAATGTAATAACTATCAATAATGTACTTTATTTGAAACCTAAAAATATCGCATCAACGAGTATCTTTAGTTATTTGCAAGTACGGTCGACTACTTGTGCAACAGCACACAATGCACTTTCATTATTAATGCACCGGAATTCAATTAATCTCAAACAGAAGACGAGATCATTAAGGGGCTACATCTAGAGGCCCGAAAAAGGCAAAATTCCGATTCCTGGTTCTGATAAACGGTTGGTGAAAAAGATACGCATTTTTTCAAGCAAACAACCAAAAAACACTCAACAATAAAAAAGGTAGTTCTTTTAGATAAGTGACTTTTCCGAAAAATGAGCCTAAAAGTATTTTTTGCTATTCGCTCATTTATTGGGTTGTAAATGATAATATTTAGTCGGGGAAAGCTGAAATTCACCCCCCCCCTCCCCCCGCCAATATTTTTGGAAAATGCTATTTTTTTCCCATTTAGTTGTAGCCTGTTAAGGGATAACACCACTCTAGCGGCAAAAAATAAGGCCTGACTTGGACAATTTATTTTGAGAGTATGAAAAAAGAAATAGGAATTCCTTTAGGAAGGCTTATTTAACACATAATAAAGTATTTAAAAAAAATGTATTATCATTTTCATACAAAATGGCGGCGACAGAGTCCAGCTTGGAAAACGTGTTTGTTTTACAAATAGCTTCACGGAAGGACGTTTTTCTCGTAAAGTATAAGACCTGAAACAAAAACCAAAAAATATTATAATTTATATATCATTAGCTATGGGGCTACGCAGGAATTTTTTATCGAATTTTGAAAAAATAGCGCACGTTGAAAGAAATAAATCGATTTTTTGCTCAAAAAATAAGCAGTAAATTGTTTATAGGTACTATCAAAATTTCAAATCGATCCATGCAAAGGTGTTCGAGTAATCCGTCCTCCCAGTTTGAAAAAAGTTTTGCCGATACTTATCCCTTCAATCGATACTTATCCCTTTAATAAAAATTGTTACAGGACCGATTGCATATTGTTTTCATGACTCCAAAGTATTTTTGAAGCAATAAAAACGATTTTTCCAAAGTCCTAGAGTGGTGTTATCCCTTAATTCAAACATTAGGAGATCGCTCATATCTCCTAATACTCCCCTACTCGAAGTTCTACTCTTTCCAGTGTTTCGAGATACAGTAACGAATAAGTATCCACGTGAGAAGAAAAACGCACGCATCAAGTGACTTTCACGCACGCCATTATAACGTTCCATAAATGTCGTGTCATTGCTTTTGATATTTCATTGCGCGAGCGTAAAAACACGCAAGCGCTTTGAGGACTTGTAGAACGAGAAGTAACTTATAAGTTGTCATGCTTTCCCTTTCAAGCTCCGAGCCGACGGCCTCGATCCATTCTTTTTGCATTGGGACATGAACGTCAGAATGACGCAATAAAGAATAGCAAAAATAAAATAAAGTATAAATCGGAAAAACAAAGTCATGCGAAAAAGCTTCGCAAATTGAGGGCGAAAGTCTTGAGACCAACGGTGTGTCGCGACGAGCTGACGAATGAACGCTCTTCCGTGTCGAGCCCGACCTCCTAGAGACTTAGAGGCAAACGTATCGAAAAAAAAACAGTATCTATACCGTCCATACGTTATTCCTGATGTATCCTGCGATAAAGAAGCACACACACGCAAGTCCCTTGATTCACGACGACCAATCTCGCTTCCTTAGGCCTATTTCTCGTTGAAATCTACGATGCATGAGAAACCAATCAAAACTAGTTCGAAGCTCGGTGTCATAAGATAGTTCGAGGTACTTTTTGCATTAGAAAGACAAAAAAAGATTCAAAAAACCTATTATCCAACACGAGATCATGACGTTACGAAAGGCTCTCTCCGCGCGCACACACGATAAGAGGAAAACCTAAGTCAGGGCAGCAAAAAAAAAAACGATCGGAGAGAAACCAAAAAAACGCAAATAGCAATTTATCGAGAGAGAAAACCGTATAATTCGAAGATCCATCCCGTCCGCCAGTAGAGATATATTGTTCGTTTCCGATGCTCCGAAAAGCCGAGAACGATTGTGCGACCGGCGAGATCCCGAAATGTGGTTAAAGAAATAGATTGGCAACGTTCCTGAACGACGCGCCGCACAAAAAGAGACGAGAGACTTCGAGGAGTATCCGAATCTAAATAGAGATTGTAAGGGGAGAGAGAAAGAGAAAAAAGACACAACGGAACTCTCCAATGCCCTGTTGAAATTATAGTGTAACGGACGTTCGGAGATGGCGAACGAGCGTATGAAAAGTGGTAGAGCGGAAATGGATTGAGAGGCATGTAAAGAGGGAGGAGAGAAAAAAACATGCGCAGATACGGTAATAGGAAAAATCGTACGATAGAGCGAGAGAGAGATGGAGAGAGTGCAGAGTGCGAGTGAGCGAGAAAAGCGAGCAAACAGAAATAAAATTTGATTTAGCAGGGAGGAGGTAGCGGAGGCGGTGGTTCCCAGAGGTATTCATCGTCGTACGGTGGTTCATCAACGTCCGGCCAATACGACGACAATAAGAGATCGTCCTCGTCGTCGGTTTACGAAGACAAGAGGCAGAGCGATCGTGCCTCCTACCATCGCGGGGACGAGCGTCATTCGGCATCGAGAAATTACGCGCCCCAACCGCCACCCCCGCCGCGCATAAGCGACATGGCACCCCCGTCGACGAGATACGGCACGACCAGCCGGGGTAGAATATCTCACAGCAATACGAGCTTTCGTGGGCGTATATCGACGCGCGGTGGCCGTGGCTTTCATCGCGTCGGCACGCGTCCGACGGACTCTTTGATGACCCGCAAGCGTACCCTCACCTCGCTCGACTATAGGCGCAAGATGGTTGGAACGCGCTCACGCGACTACATTCGCATGAGCATGACTAAAATGCGCAGGAGGTAAATAATTAGCAAACCTTAAGAAGTAAACAAACAAAAACAAGACCGCAAAACAAAATGAAACAAACGAGCGACGAACAATAAAAAAAAAAAAACAGGAAAGTACAGATCGTAATTGAGTAAGAAACAAGCAAACAAATTTCGCGATGCGTGAGCACAGACGATAGACAAAAAACGACTAGTGAGCCGCCCGTCGATCGCAAAGGCCCCCGCGCGTTGCTCGCAACGTCCATGACCTGAGCGCCAAGACCTGAGCGTCCTCTATACGTCCGTTAAATTGTCGTGAACAAAAAACAGAATACAGAATAAAATTGACAAAAAACGTATTTATATGTGTATATGTATATATACGCATGTACGTGTGTGTATATATGTGTATATATGTATATGTACATGGAAACAAAAACGAGAGGGAAGTGAACGAGATTGATTGGAAAACCTTGGAAAAGGGTCACTGCCGAGAGGCAAGCTCTTAAAACAGGTTTTGCCAAAGCCCGAAAAGAGACGGATATATTACGTCAATTCGCTGCACCGTCGACGTATCTTCGCTATATGTTGATGTCGAAATGTTCAACGGAATCCTAGAGAAAACCAAAATATTAATATGTATATATATATATATATATATATATATATATATATATATATATACACACATCCCTCTAAAGTGGACAAAAAACATTTGTACTTTCTGTTATCGTAAATTGTTCTTGCGATTCTACAATGAGTATCATAGATGATGTGTTTCGGTAATTTGTATTTTCACAAATACATATATATATATATATATACACACATAATTACGTATATGTATAAATGGAAAAAGAAGCGTGCGTGCGGCCGTGCGAAGTCACGAGAGCACGTATGGATGCAGACAAAAGTGAAGCTTTTGCAAGTTAGAGAAAGAAAAAAATGAAACTAAAAAGAGGTAACTCGTTTTTTTTCCGACAAACGGAGAATGTCGATATCGCGAATGTTTAACTGGTACAAATCGTTCGACAAAGAATTTGGGCTGACGATTGTACGACGAAGTTAATATAACACTAATAAAACACCAAGGTGGTGACGATAATGATGATGATGCCGATGATGATGATGATGATGATGATGACGATGAGGATGATGATGATAACGATGATAACGATGATGACGATGATGATGAAGATGATAATGAAATAATGATCATAGTAATGGAAAAATGAGCCGAAAGACGGTGAACGAAAATAATGTATGTCAAAAAACGTAAATTACTGTGCCGCTAGCGGTGCTACAATTAGGCTGACCAGAAGTAAAAAGGAACCCGGGACAGGATCCAATATCAAGGACAAGGATAGAGAGATGGCCAAGGCTATTAATGCTGAGTTTTCCGACGACGATAAGGACGAGGACGTCGACAGCCACTGGGAAGAGGACGAAAAGGTAACGTGCCAACTTTTGTCACTTCCTTTGCTTGCGAAAGCGTGCGATTATTTTTCGTCGCAAAATTTGCACGTTTCAATGATCTCACGATTGCGACAATTTTAAGATTTCTATCAATTATTCTATCGGGAAATCCGAGTACGCGAATAATTTTAACAATTATCAACGATTGTGGCGCAGCCGCACGAGGATGACGACGAGGAAGTCGGCCCGGAGAAGAAAGTGAAAGAGTTGAAGAGAAAGAAGGAAAAGCTGGAGAGTATCAAGCTGGAAGACGAGGATAAAGAAGAGGACGGAAAGGAAGACGAAGAGGACGATAAACCGGAGGTGAGCTTTCGTGAAATGTACAAAAGGTTGAACATTTTTTTAAAGAAGATGTAGTGCACGCAACCGGTCATTCAGTTGTGATAAAGATGAAACATGGCCGCCTATACGTCCTCTCAAGGGAGGTACCTTAAGGCGATGAAAAAATAGCTGATTTTCATTATTATTTTTTTTTTCTTTATTTCTTCACCACCTTTGAGACTCAGAGTATGTTTCATTACAACTTTTGGCTTCTACGTGGTTTTTTTTCTCATTAATCTTTAAAAATGGAGGAGGTGGCACGATCTTCTAAACTGGTTGCGGTGGATATTGTCAGACGGCGTGACACGTCGGGTCGGTACGATTAATCTGCAAAAACAAATCAACAAAGATTTCTCTCTCATTCACACCCACACGCAGAATATGAACCAAGAAAAAGTGAGAAATGATGAAAATCAATGAAATAGTACGTTTTGAAACGAAAAGATTGAATTTTTCGAAAAAAAAAAATGACTACGTTTGCAATAAAATCTTTTTTTATTTTCAAAAACATTTAGGGTCATGTTTTAGATAATAAGGTTGGAAAGATTTATACCAAATTTCACCAGAATCGGTCGATTGTTTTTTTCGCTCCACATCACGCCAGTTTTGTAAATGCACGTGCCATATCTTCGCTATTTTTAAAGATTGATAAAAAAAAACCACGTAACAGCCAAAAGTAGTAACAAAACATACCCTAAGTCTCAAAAGTAGTGAGAAATCTTTCGTTTGAAAAACAACCACGAAAATCAGCAAATCTTGAAGTGCACACGAGGTCAAGTTTTACTTTGAAGAATTCATATACATTGACGCTGGAAATGATAGTCTCAAAGAACTAGAAACAACCCCACTGCTTCCTCATCAAGTCATGCCGCCCACAAATGTCTCGTTTTTCCACTCACTCGTAGAGGTGGAGAAAAATTCAAAATTTGCGAACGATGTAACGTGAATGTAACGACGATTAATAATTCCGTTGATTGGCGCATCTAGGAGGAAGACGAGGATGTTGAGGACGGCGAGGATGCGAAGGGAGACCGTGCAGTGGGATCGAGCGAGTTGCCGAGCAGACGCGACGGCAAGCGTTTCATCAAGCTGAATTGTCCGCACTGCTCCCACCGCAGTGTTACGTTCAAGGAATACTTGCTGCATCTTTACTCGGGACGCCACAACTCGGCAATGAGACGCATCGCTGCTCGTCACAAAGCCACACTCTCGCGCATGCGCGTCGTACAGAGACAAGAGCAGAGACGCGTCGAAGTTCGCGACGCGTCGCGTGGAACTTTACCGTCGATAACAATGTTTTGTCCGATCTGTAAATTGAACTATCGCTCGTTGAAAGCGATGCACCACTTGTCCGAGTCTCATCGACAAATGAAGCGCTTCTTGACGCCCTTCTGCCGCGTCTGCCGCATACAATTCCGCTCGCCGATGCTCTTCGAGAGCCACGTGTGCTCCCTTGATCATATCAAGGTACGCTCGACCAATAATTGCTTCCACTTCGGCATTTGGCTGCCTCGAAAATTGCCGGAACAAACGTTTTGCCATTCGAAAATGTACTTTCAGCGCAAGAGCATGATGGACGAAAGATTATCCACGCGTAACGGGGAAGCCGAGGCTGATTCGAGCGGCCCCGAAGAAGACGACAAGGAAGTCAATCTTGACAACTTCATGACGCTTGATTCAGTGGGCGACGTTGATGGTACATGAAATAGTTCTCATTCGTTACTACTGGGCTATTTATTCTTCCCCGATGAAATGTTTCTTTTGAAAACACGAGGAAAATAAACTTCCGGAAAAATATTCGAAATTGCTGGAAAAAATACGCCTGTTCCTTTTTTTCGGATATTCTAGCCGAAGAAGAGGACGAAGCAGCAACCGCGACTCCCGGCGACAAGAAGAAGAAAGAAAAGCCCGAAAGTGCAGAGGCAACAACGACGCCGACGACAATAACAACAACATTGACAACGAGCACGGCGGAACTCGACAAGAAGCCGAAAAACAAGCAAATGATCAAAGTCGGATTGGAATATATCAAACGTATAGATGTACAATTTTGCGAATTGTGCAAGGTCTACTTGCCTCGGAACGAGAGCAGCGAGAGGGCTGTAGCGTTGCATTGCTCCACGCGAAGTCATCTCAAACGGTAATTTACTCGCTTGTAACGCAGAAGAGAAATGGGAAAAAAGGAATGCACGAGCTGCTTTGTAGTATTTAGCCACATCGTTCGAAGTGGGTGGGCAATTTTTGTTTTGATGTTCTTTCTATTGAGCCTATTGAAATTTACATTGTTCAGGATGTGATAAAAATGGGAATTGTCAGAAAAATACTCACACGATTAATTTTTGGTACATCTCTAGTATACACGCTGCCAAATATCTAGAAAATTTTAAGTATATTACTATAAAATCTCAACGTTGTGCGAAATATTAGCTTTTCGTCGTGCCTGGTTTGATCAAATGGAAACACAAAAGTTATTCATGAATTACATCGTATCGGCCGTCTTCTGACGGATGATATTTCACTATAACATTATTTGTTGATGTTAATAATAATATTAATCCGATGTTACGTCGAATACGTGACAAAATTATTTCTTTAAGGGATCATCACAGTGTAACGGGTCGAAAAATAGCTGATTTTTGCGATTTTTTTTCGATGGTTAAAACACTCTTATCAATCTGATTTTTTTATGCCAAATCGAAGCATTCGTGAAGAACAGAAAAAAATTTTTAACGTTTATTTTTATTCTTGACATTTTTTTAACGATTGAAAATTTCTTCTAAAAAGCGAGTGCTTACGGTGTACATGATTGTGGCCGTAAATATAATCTGAAACAAAATTTGTCAGAAAATTATTAATCAGTATAAAGCCGCTATCTTGCTATGGAGGTTTTTTAAAAATCAAAATTGACAATATGAGGGCGGTTTGAAAAAAAAAAGTATGGAATTCAACCTACTTTTTCGACAGTTTTTCGTTAAAAAAATATGAAGAATCAAAAAAAGCTCCCGTAGCAAGATAAAGAATGTTCAGTCATAATTTGAGATGGATAGCTTGAAAACTCTTCCTTTGAGTCCCCTTTTTCCGAGAAAGGCTGTAGGAACCGAAATAATTCAAATTTCGCTTCAAAAATTGAACAGCATGTTTATAACCGTCTATAGTATCGGATAGTGCACAAAATCGATTTTTTGACAATTTGATACTGTGATGATCCCTTAAGGGCAGGGAACCTAAATGTATTTGCTTGTCATTGAGAGTTTTTTTTTCAAATTGGCTAGATGTTTATGTCGTTATGTATAGTATAGCTTTAATTTTCAAGTATAACTGCGGGTTTTACACAGTTCCCCTCTCCGTACGTTGATACCCTTTGACACGTTTCCTTCTTCTTTGTTAACGTTTATTCCGTTTTTCGGCCACCTATATTCCGGCATTTTCATTATCTCGCATAGGTACTTTGCTGCTCTTTTCCATGCTTTTATTCCTATGCCTCTTATTCCCGCCTCCATTCTCTATATGTAGCTAACCGGATTGTCATTTATACCCGTTCCCTTTTTTACATATTTACCCTTTAATTTTTCTATTTGCTCCCTCTTTCACCCTCGCCTCTTCACTCCGTACAATATCCCACTCTTTGCCATTGCCTGCATGAGGCATAGTTTCCCTCTTAGATATTTGCCCTCTTGCATATACCCCGTACTGCGTGTATCCCTTTCCGCATTTTTCCCGCTATTGTTTTCGCGTATTTCTCAAAATTCTTCTCCCTTGAGAACCACACTCCCGAATACTTGTATTCCTTCATTATTTTCAATCCTACCCCTTTTTCCTGAACTTGTGCTGCATTTACGAAAAAAAAATGATTTTTAATTTAAACTTTTTTCGTTAAGTTCAGCACAAATGAATAATAAACCGTTTCAGGCCTGTCGAAGCCGAATTGGAAATCACAGAATCATAAATACCATTATTGGAGATTAAAATTATAAAAATATTCTTAAAAAAATATGATTACTTTGGTAAAAAAAAAGTAGAAGGAAAAAAGAGCCCACGATGAGACTAGTCTTAAAAATCATAGAATGGGTCGCTCTATTTACAGAATCTTCGAAAAGAAAATAAAATAGGACATCAACTTTTCAAAAAATAGTTTTCCCTTTCGAAGCACAAAAAAACGTTTGCATTGATAGATGATAGTATTTTTCATATTTTTTAACGAAAGTACGCATAAAAAAAATTATATATCGACATTTGTCGATATTTCAATTAGTCCAGTAGTTATCAGCGTTCACACGTTCCCAAAATTTCCGAAATTGACATTTATTGGAAAATGATAACTCCTAAAAGAGAAGAGATGGAAATTAAAAAAAATGGTGTCGATATTCCTTTTATGGGGTACAAATTTTTAAAAAATCAAAAATTAAAATGGTTGCTGTCACACGGGCTAGGTGGAATGCCTCATACTAATGATATACCAAAAATGCTATTCATAGTTGATATTTGTCATATCTCGTACGAAATGTCAAATGATGAAAGTATTGAACAATTAATTTCACGTGATGACGCAGACAAGGTCCGCCATCGAACGATCACCTACGAATATCCAACCATGTAATGCATATTTTACTTCTTATTTACTTCGTTCAATGACTTTTCGATAGTCACATCCTTTCCGACGGCGGAATATTTCGACAAAGCTCCGCGCCCAAACTAATCGCCGAAGGAGACGAGCCATGCTGAATTTGTGTATTTGACGGTAGATTGGAACTCTTTGCAGATACGTAAGAGACAACGATGACAAGGCCCTGAGGCGTCAAGCCGAGAGAATACACCTCCAAACATCGACGACCACGACGAGCCCCGAGAGCACCGCGATTCCGACGAGTACGGGGGAAGTAATTAAAACGGAGACGAGCCAGGCCGATGGTACGAGCGTGCCAAGTTTGAGCGTCGGTAACGCAGCGCCGGTAACAACGAGCGACACCAAGAACGGCGGAGATTCCAGTCAACCGAACGAGGAAGATGTCCCGGCTAACGAAGCTGTCGCCAATCCGAAGCAGGATACGGTGGAAGAGGCAAAAGCGGCAAAGGAGAACAACGCCGAGGAGGAGGACGAGGAGGATGAGTACAGGGGAGATTTGGGTGATAAATTGTGGGACGACGTTGACAAGGATCTAGGTGATATTTTACGTGAAGCTGAGCCCGGTACGAAGTCCAGCGACGACGAAGATTCCCGTTACGATCGTTTTCGTAATTCCGAAAAAAATTCACAACTCTCCAAGGACAAAGAAAGAACCGAGGGTAAAGATGCCGAGAGCCAGGAAACTGTTGTTGTCGCTGGTTTGCCAAAAAAACCCGAAGCGAAATCCAAAGTTGAAAAAACCGACTAATAGTCCTGGGAAATGCAAACGTGACTAATCTACGACTGGGCGGTCGAGCTGTTCGTTTATCTGAATTTATTTCATCTATTTGTCAGTGATTCCTTATGAACAACAAAGAAGACCGAAATTGTGTAGTCTCATATAAATGTTCCTTCGTACATAAGGCCTAACATCGAAAGCGAAGCGCAATGTTGCGTTTTGCTTTTACGACTTTTTTGTATTTTTTTTTTATGACGTAAGCTACGACCTTGGCAACGGGTTTTCAATTATACGTGCAACCTGAAACTCCTTATTGTCGAGAAACAAGTTTATTTTCTTTTGTTATTTCACGGTATATTGTGACTAGATGTTTTACCGGATGACGAACTGATCTAAACGAAATTTCATACGAATGAAAGTCGAAATTGCAGTTTCTTAAATGTAATTGAAGATAAAAGAACCAATTGTTTTTGCACACGTGTAATCTACGGTGTAGAACGGGCGAAAGTTCGTCTACTTTCGTTCGCAACGAACTTTGTACCATCGGATCCCTTGAGTCCCGTTATTGAATATCTAAATCTCACGTAAGAATAAACGTTCGATTGAACAAGATGGATCAAGCAAAAATAATACGAGGGAGAAAAGAAACAAGTTTACAAGCTTTCGCGTCCGCCGTATTCTCGTGACATTTTGTACATGTGGTAGCGAACGAGATCGATTATGCACAGTTGAATGAGAATTCGCTATGAACGCCATAGCTCGAAACCACAACGTGATTTACACGCGAAAGTAATTGCGACGCGTTAGTTACCCCCAATCAAACGTTTTCGGGTGTATTATTATAGCAAACATTTTTAAAAAATCTTCTTTCAGCTAAAACTCATTCAAAGAAGAGTGTAACGGAATAACGCGAATTTAATTATTAGCGGATCTATTGTGTACATAAAATGTTATCGTTCCGTTTTTTGTAGATCTTTGAATGAGATTGCAAAATTGTTTCGAAAGTTGCGAAATAATGTTTTATCCGCATTGTCGGATATCTTGACTAATGATGCAGAAGATTAGTCAGTACCGCTACTACGATTCAAATGAAGAATACATACAAATATATAATTAAGTACATCCCGATACCTTATACTTTGCGATATAATTCGCATTTCTAAAGCTCACTAATCTGTCGCACTAATGACACCATCACAGTGAAATCGGTAATAATTTATTTTGCCCCAATAATGTGCGCACTTCGGAGTGCTTTTGCAACGTTTGAATACGTCGATCAAATAATGAAATTGTGGACGAGAGAACAAAGTCGCTCAACGTGTCCAAAACAATAATGATATATTACTAAACATGTAACGTGTATCGAATAAAGCTTGTAACGAGTAACGGACAATTTTTTTATTCCCCGTAATGCGGTGGGCGAGCGCAGACAAGACAATTAAGCTAACGGTACCAATGCTCGGACGGGTCCTACTGTTTGGACAGCAGTGCGAATATTTCACTATATTAGGCATATGATTGATAGGTAACGAATAGGGACGCTTGCATTTTATTCAGTCTTCAACTATTAATTTATTACTGGAAAATTGTACGCTAATAACGAATTTTAGTCAGTCATGTCATGGATGCACTTTTCTAACCCGAAGAGTAAAGAGTTGCGATAACTTGTGATAATAATAGGGGTCGACTTTTTTTTATTCATAGACCAGAATTATGACCAATCGAAAGCGAATCGAACCGACTTTTCGACGCCGACGTTACATTTCGGTTTGGATAAGGTTTTATATACTAAATTCAGCGTCTCATTAATTGGGACATCTATCACACGCATGTACCACGGTCGAATCTCATGTCTGATTACTGGTACGAGAGAACGTAGTCGCAGAGACCGAATCGCCGGACGCCAAGCGTTGAAAGTTCGGTTCACTGCGTACCTCGCGATAAATGACTTATTACTAACTTAGTTTGCGATTTTGAAAAAAGAAAGAGAAAATCAATTCTCAAGTACGTATGTTCCAAATTTAGATAATATAATAGGTAACGTAACTAGTGGCGACGCAAACAAACTTTGTGGTTGTGTGGGGCCGGCTTTCCGCGAGGTTATACCGCATCGATGCCGTCTTTTTCTTAGTTATATATTCGAAATGTGCCCGGAGGGTTACTTTCTTTACTAATATATCGAATTATTGCTTGCGGGGGTCGAGTCATCAAAAAATTATGATAATATATGGCCAGTATATGCATGAATAGAAAAGAATTCTCACATACCTGTTCAATTTATACCTTGTAACTGTAAGAATCAATTTGTGTCATCAAGATCTCATAATGGTCGGTTATAGAGACTTCCGAAAATTGGATAATGATAGTGTCCGAACATATGTACGTAACACTAATAGCTGTCCGAAAATTAGTATATTTGGTACTATTGAACATTTAAATGCATAAAAATTAAAATATTTAACTTTCCGGCAGTTAATGCATGTGTTTTGAAAACTAGAACTTACGAGCTTACGATCAAACTAGCTCAACTCTGGAGTTAGCTTGTCGATGGGCGTTTGAGAGATTGGACGTAGGCGCTGAACTACTGAGGATCAATGCAGCCAGATCGCGCGTAAACGTTACCCCCTCTCTAGTCTCTTACGCGCCCATCACACAGTCATAGTAGCGCGTATCCGTGAGCGAGCGACGCTCGGACATCTTCGGAAAGAGCTGACCGCGAATCGTAAGTACCAGAAAGTGAACATACATTGACACAAAAAATTAAAGGATCAAGAAAAGTTGAACTTCGTCAAAAGTGGTCGTACAAAAAAAAGGATTTTAAAGCTTCAAGTTTCTAGTTTTAGTTCCGACAATGATTTTTTTTTTGAGAATCACTGATTGCGCGGTCGGAAGAAATATCACGGCAAAAAAAATGTTGCAAATTTTTACGTTTTTCAAAGCTCTGCACGGGTTTTGGAGATTTTTTTCGGACTTGACCAATATCAAGGTCATTGAGCCCATTCAATTCAGTTCAATTTGCTTTTTTTTCTCCGTACGACCATTTTTCGCTGAGATATCTCAGGAACTAATGGTCGTACGGGAATTCGATCGGTAGTTTTGGAAACGTGAATACATACTCTACAAGCTCTGATTATTATTGTAGTGAAACTTTTATTTTTTATTTTTGCCATTAGTTTTAGAAAAGTACAAAAAAAACGATGTTTTCTTGGTTTTTATGAAATCCACCGCTACTTTGCAAATATTGCGATAAACACTAATGTTTATGGACGGTCATTCAGCTCAATATGTCCCCAAGAGCCATGCAAAATTCCAAGTTGATCCGATTATCGGTCTTTCTTGGCCGATTGACCAAAATCTGAAAAAAAATTAAAGGAGCAAGTTTCCTCCTTTTCAGACATTTCATGATTATTAAGAGGAAAAAAAAAGTTTTCATTACTTTTCGTACAATTGGGTATTGAGTACGCATTAAATGTTGGAAAAAAACCGTGAAAATCATATTGACTAAAAATTTTCGAAAAAAAATATTGAAAATTTTTTTTTTTAATAAAAAAATCAATTTCGAATTTTTTTTTTTAATGTTGACATTTTTTTCAAATCAATATTGTAACGTCAGCATTAGAATTACCCAAAGCCACGGGGAGGGACGCTTTGGGTAATTCTACGTACGCTTTGGGTAATTATAATGCTGGCGGTACAATGTTGAATCGAAAAAAAATGTCAACATTAAAAAAAAATTTTAAATCGAAATAGATTTTTTTATAATAAAAAAAAAATTAAAAATTTTTGTTATTAAAAAAAAAAATTCGAAAATTTTTAGTCAATATGATTTTCAGGGTTCCTTTCCAACATTTAATGCGTACTCAATACCCAATTGTACGAAAAGTAGTGAAAAGTTGCTTTTCCTCTTAATAATCATGAAATGATGTCTGAGAAGGAGGAAACTTGCTCCTTTAATTTTTTTTCATATTTTGGTCAATCGGGCAAGAAAGACCGATGATCGGATCAATTTGGAATTTTGCATGGCTCTTGGGGACATATTGAGCTGAATGACCGTCCATAAACATTAGTGTTTATCGCAATATTTGCAAAGTAGCGGTGGATTTTATAAAAACCGAGAAAACATGGTTTTTTTGTACTTTTTTAAAACTGATGGCAAAAATAATTTTTTTTTAACCTACAATAATAATCAGAGCTTGTAGAGTATGTATTCACGTTTCCAAAATTGCCGGTCGAATTCCCGTACGACCATTAGTTCCCGAGATATCGATGACAAGACAAAAGGACGTTTTTTCATTCATAGGCCGATATCTCAGCGAAAAATGGTCGTAAGGAGAAAAAAAAAGCAAATTGAAGTGACTTGAATGGGCTCAATGACCTTGATATTGGTCAAGTCCGACAAAAATCTCCAAAACCCGTGCAAAACTTTGAAAAACGTAAAAATTTGCAAAATTTTTTTTGCTGTGATATTTCTTCCGACCGCGCAATCAGTGATTCTCAAAAAAAATCATTGTCGGAACTAAAACTAGAAACTTGAAGCTTCAAAATCCTTTTTTTTTGTACGACCATTTTTGACGAAGTTCAACTTTTCTTGCTCTTTTAATTTTTTGTGTCAATGTATGTTCACTTTCTAGTACTTACGATTCGCGGCCGGATGGATGATTGTTTTTGGGGATAATACTTTATCGCTTGATAAAAGTATATGAGAATGAATATAATAGTACGAAGATAAAGATATTTCCGCTTACTTTTATGAATTACAATTTATTTGGCATAGGGACGGGTGTGAGTAAAGCGCAAACATTTTGCTAGAAGATAAATAAGTTGTATTTTAGATTTATTATATTTAAATTAACGTAAAAACTAATAAAATAAACGGTCAGCGTGCGCGATAAATTTTTCGACACTAAAAGATAATTAATTAAAATAAATATGATACATAATCAAATAAGAATTAATAGTAATCATGATTGAAAAAAAAAGCGCTGAGCGTAAGAAACGACCTGCACCCCTACGGACCAAAGCCAGGAACGCTACCGACGGGACCATCCTATCAATTGTGTTTAAGATGCACTTTCTGGCACTTACGATTGGCGGCCGGATGGATGATTGACTTGTTTTTGGAGATAATACTTTATCGCTTGATGAAAGTATGAGAATTAATATAATAATACGAATATAAATATATTTTCACTTATTTTTCTGAATTATAATTTATTTGGCATAAGGACGGGTGTGAGTGAAGCGTAAACAATTTTTTAGAAGATAAATAAGTTGTAATTTAGATTTATTATTATATTTAAATTAACGTATAAACTAAAAAAATAAGCGTTCAGAGTGCGCGATACATTTTTTTGTATACATTAATAACGCAGAGAATCAAGAGCTAAATAAGCATTGAAATCATCTAAAAGCCTCGCGCGTGCCGTCGCGTGACGTCACGCGCGGGCCGTGCCCAGATTGCTTTTTCCTCGAAGCCTTCGTTCGGCTTGGCCGCACATGAACGTGCTCAGCGTATCTATGTGTTGGTGTAGCTGCCGAAGGCGCGGTCGGGACAGTTCGACCGCGCTCGGCTCTTTCCGAAGTATCCGAGCGTCGCTCGCTCACGGACACGCGCTACTATGATTGCGCATGGGCGCGCAAGGGTCTAGAGAGGGGGTAACTTTTGCACGCGATCTGGCTGCACTGTATAGGTATAGCCAGAGTCGAGCCCGACCGCTATAGATATACTTGAAGCGCGGTGGACGAGAGCAGCAACGGTTTCGATCGCTCTAGCTCGACGAAGATCCGCACAGAGGGGTCGTCCATTAATGAGGTGCGGCTCAAATTGGGGGCGGCGTGGTTTCGGATAACATCACGATTGATTACACTGGGGAGGGGGATTGTTGGGACATATCACGTATACTTTTTTTGGTAACTGCGCGGACAATGCCATTGAAATATACTGAAAACATATATTACTTCGTTTTTCACAATAAAATACCGTACTCCCTATAGCTTGTGGCTGACATTTCGTAACAAAAAAAATACACGCGATGTTGTCGGCGGGGGGGGGGGGGGGTACCCGAGAACCTCACCACATATCACCATAGGGTGGGGGGTTTAAAAAGTGGCTTAAAAAACCTCACGTGATTAATGGACGACCCCAAAGCGTAGAGCGTGATAACATATATAGGTATAGCCAGAGTCGAGCCTGTCCGCTATAGATATACTAGAAGCGCGGTGAAAAAAAGCAGCAACGGTCTCGTTCGGCCTAACTCGACGAAAATCCGCACACGCGGAGAGCGCAATCATATATATAGGTATAGCCAGCATCGAGTCCGTGAGCTATAGATATAGTAGGAGCGCGGTAAAGAAAAGTAGCACTGTGTTTCTATCGTCCAAGGTCGACGAAAATCCGCACAAAGCGGAGAGCGCGATAACATATATAGGTATAGCCAGAGTCGAGCCCGACCGCTATAGATATACTAGAAGCGCGGTGGACAAGAGCAGCAACGGTTTTGATCGCTCTAGTTCGACGAAGATCCGCACAAAGGGGTCGTCCATTAATCACGTGCGGCTCAAATTGGAGGGGGGGGGGGGTTGGGTTTCGGATACCATCACGATTGATCACACTGGGGAGGGGGATTGTTGGGACATATCACGTATATTTTTTTTGGTAACTGCGCGGACAATGCCATTGAAATATACTGAAAACATATATTACTTCGTTTTTCACAATAAAATACCGTACTCTCTATAGCTTGTGGCTGACATTTCGTAACAAAAAAAATACACGCGATGTTGCCGGCGGGGGGGGGGGGTACCCTAGAACCTCACCACATATCACCATAGGGTGGGGGGGTTCAAAAAGTGGCCTAAAAAACCTCACGTGATTAATGGACGACCCCAAAGCGTAGAGCGTAATAACATATATAGGTATAGCCAGAGTCGAGCCTGTCCGCTATAGATACACTAGAAGCGCGGTGAAGAAAACCCGCAACGGTTACGATCGCCCTAGCTTGACGAAAATCCGCACAAAGCGGAGAGCGCGATAATATATATAGGTATAGCCAGAGTCGAGTCCGTCAGCTATAGATATAGTAGGAGCGCGGTAAAGAAAAGTAGCACTGTGTTTCTATCGTCCAAGGTCGACGAAAATCCGCACAAAGCGGAGGGCGCGATAACATATATAGGTATAGCCAGCGTCGAGCCCGACCGCTATAGATATACTAGAAGCGCGGTGGACAAGAGCAGCAACGGTTTTGATCGCTCTAGTGCGACGAAGATCCGCACAAAGGGGTCGTCCATTAATCACGTGCGGCTCAAATTGGAGGGGTGGGGGGGCGGGTTTCGGATAACATCACGATGGATCACACTGGGGCGAGGGATTGCTGGGACATATCACGTATATTTTTTTTGGTAACTGCGCGGACAATGCCATTGAAATATACTGAAAACATAGATTACTTCGTTTTTCACAATAAAATGCCGTACTCTCTATAGCTTGTGGCTGACATTTCGTAACAAAAAAAATACACGCGATGTTGCCGGCGGGGGGGGGGTACCCTAGAACCTCGCCACATATCACCATAGGGTGGGGGGTTCAAAAAGTGGCCTAAAAAACCTCACGTGATTAACGGACGACCCCAAAGCGTAGAGCGTAATAACATATATAGGTATAGCCAGAGTCGAGCCTGTCCCCTATAGATACACTAGAAGCGCGGTGAAGAAAAGCCGCAACGGTTACGATCGCCCTAGCTCGACGAAAATCCGCACAAAGCGGAGAGCGCGATAATATATATAGGTATAGACAGAGTCGAGCCCGTCAGCTATAGATATAGTAGGAGCGCGGTAAAGAAAAGTAGCACTGTGTTTCTATCGTTCAAGGTCGACGAATATCCGCACAAAGCGGAGAGCGCGATAACATATATAGGTATAGCCAGAGTTGAGCCCGACCGCTATAGATTTACTAGAAGCGCGGTGGACAAGAGCAGCAACGGTTTTGATCGCTCTAGTTCGACGAAGATCCGCACAAAGGGGTCGTCCATTAATTACGTGCGGCTCAAATTGGAGGGGGGCGGGGTGGGTTTCGGATACCATCACGATTGATCACACTGGGGAGGGGGATTGCTGGGACATATCACGTCTATTTTTTTTGGTAACTGCGCGGACAATGCCATTGGATTATACTGAAAAACTGAAAACATATATTACTTCGTTTTTCACAATAAAAAACCGTACTCTCTATAGCTTGTGGCTGACATTTCGTAACTAAAAAAATACACGCGATGTTGTTGGCGCGGGGGGGGGGAGTACCCTAGAACCTCACCACAAATCACCATAGGGTGGGGCGTTCAAAAAGTGGCCTAAAAAACCTCACGTGATTAATGGATGACCCCAAAGCGTAGAGCGTGATAACATATATAGGTATAGCCAGAGTCGAGCCTGTCCGCTATAGATATACTAGAAGCGCGGTGAAGAAAAGCCGCAACGGTTACGATCGCCCTAGCTCGACGAAAATCCGCACAAAGCGGAGAGCGCGATAATATATATAGGTATAACCAGAGTCGAGTCCGTCAGCTAAAGATATAGTAGGAGCGCGGTAAAGAAAAGTAGCACTGTGTTTCTTTCTATCGTCCAAGGTCGACGAAAATCCGCACAAAGCGGAGGGCGCGATAGCATATATAGGTATAGCCAGAGTCGAGCCCGACCGCTATAGATATACTAGAAGCGCGGTGGACAAGAGCAGCAACGGTTTTGATCGCTGTAGTGCGACGAAGATCCGCACAAATGGGTCGTCCATTAATCACGTGCGGCTCAAATTGGAGGGGGGGGGGCGGGTTTCGGATAACATCATGATGGATCACACTGGGGAGGGGGATTGCTGGGACATATCACGTATATTTTTTTTGGTCACTGCGCGGACAATGCCATTGAAATATACTGAAAACATATATTACTTCGTTTTTCACAATAAAATGCCGTACTCTCTATAGCTTGTGGCTGACATTTCGTAACAAAAAAAATACACGCGATGTTGCCGGCGGGGGGGGGGGGGGTACCCTAGAACCTCACCACATATCACCATAGGGTGGGGGGTTCAAAAAGTGGCCTAAAAAACCTCACGTGATTAACGGACGACCCCAAAGCGTAGAGCGTAATAACATATATAGGTATAGCCAGAGTCGAGCCTGTCCCCTATACATACACTAGAAGCGCGGTGAAGAAAACCCGCAACGGTTACGATCGCCCTAGCTCGACGAAAATCCGCACAAAGCGGAGAGCGTGATAATATATATAGGTATAGCCAGAGTCGAGTCCGTCAGCTATAGATATAGTAGGAGCGCGGTAAAGAAAAGTAGCACTGTATTTCTATCGTCCAAGGTCGACGAATATCCGCACAAAGCGGAGAGCGCGATAACATATATAGGTATAGCCAGAGTCGAGACCGACCGCTATAGATATACTAGAAGCGCGGTGGACAAGAGCAGCAACGGTTTTGATCGCTCTAGTTCGACGAAGATCCGCACAAAGGGGTCGTCCATTAATCACGTACGGCTCAAATTGGAGGGGGGGGGGGTGGGGGCGGGTTTCGGATAACATCACGATGGATCACACTGGGAAGGGGGATTGCTGGGACATATCACGTATATTTTTTTTGGTCACTGCGCGGACAATGCCATTGAAATATACTGAAAACATATATTACTTCGTTTTTCACAATAAAATGCCGTACTCTCTATAGCTTGTGGCTGACATTTCGTAACAAAAAAAATACACGCGATGTTGCCGGCGGGGAGGGGGGTACCCTAGAACCTCGCCACATATCACCATAGGGTGGGGGGTTCAAAAAGTGGCCTAAAAAACCTCACGTGATTAACGGACGACCCCAAAGCGTAGAGCGTAATAACATATATAGGTATAGCCAGAGTCGAGCCTGTCCCCTATAGATACACTAGAAGCGCGGTGAAGAAAACCCGCAACGGTTACGATCGCCCTAGCTCGACGAAAATCCGCACAAAGCGGAGAGCGTGATAATATATGCAGGTATAGCCAGAGTCGAGTCCGCCAGCTATAGATATAGTAGGAGCGCGGTAAAGAAAAGTAGCACTGTATTTCTATCGTCCAAGGTCGACGAATATCCGCACAAAGCGGAGAGCGCGATAACATATATAGGTATAGCCAGAGTCGAGACCGACCGCTATAGATATACTAGAAGCGCGGTGGACAAGAGCAGCAACGGTTTTGATCGCGCTAGTTCGACGAAGATCCGCACAAAGGGGTCGTCCATTAATCACGTACGGCTCAAATTGGAGGGGGGGGGGGGGCGGGTTTCGGATAACATCACGATGGATCACACTGGGAAGGGGGATTGCTGGGACATATCACGTATATTTTTTTTGGTCACTGCGCGGACAATGCCATTGAAATATACTGAAAACATATATTACTTCGTTTTTCACAATAAAATGCCGTACTCTCTATAGCTTGTGGCTGACATTTCGTAACAAAAAAAATACACGCGATGTTGCCGGCGGGGGGGGGGGGTACCCTAGAACCTCGCCACATATCACCATAGGGTGGGGGGTTCAAAAAGTGGCCTAAAAAACCTCACGTGATTAACGGACGACCCCAAAGCGTAGAGCGTAATAACATATATAGGTATAGCCAGAGTCGAGCCTGTCCCCTATAGATACACTAGAAGCGCGGTGAAGAAAACCCGCAACGGTTACGATCGCCCTAGCTCGACGAAAATCCGCACAAAGCGGAGAGCGTGATAATATATATAGGTATAGCCAGAGTCGAGTCCGTCAGCTATAGATATAGTAGGAGCGCGGTAAAGAAAAGTAGCACTGTATTTCTATCGTCCAAGGTCGACGAATATCCGCACAAAGCGGAGAGCGCGATAACATATATAGGTATAGCCAGAGTCGAGACCGACCGCTATAGATATACTAGAAGCGCGGTGGACAAGAGCAGCAACGGTTTTGATCGCTCTAGTTCGACGAAGATCCGCACAAAGGGGTCGTCCATTAATCACGTACGGCTCAAATTGGGGGGGGGGGGGGGGTTTCGGATACCATCACGATTGATCACACTGGGGAGGGGGATTGCTGGGACATATCACGTCTATTTTTTTTGGTAACTGCGCGGACAATGCCATTGAAATATACTGAAAAACTGAAAACATATATCACTTCGTTTTTCACAATAAAAAACCGTACTCTCTATAGCTTGTTGCTGACATTTCGTAACTAAAAAAATACACGCGATGTTGTTGGCGCGGGGGGGGGGAGTACCCTAGAACCTCACCACAAATCACCATAGGGTGGGGCGTTCAAAAAGTGGCCTAAAAAACCTCACGTGATTAATGGATGACCCCAAAGCGTAGAGCGTGATAACATATATAGGTATAGCCAGAGTCGAGCCTGTCCGCTATAGATATACTAGAAGCGCGGTGAAGAAAAGCCGCAACGGTTACGATCGCCCTAGCTCGACGAAAATCCGCACAAAGCGGAGAGCGCGATAATATATATAGGTATAGACAGAGTCGAGCCCGTCAGCTATAGATATAGTAGGAGCGCGGTAAAGAAAAGTAGCACTGTGTTTCTATCGTTCAAGGTCGACGAATATCCGCACAAAGCGGAGAGCGCGATAACATATATAGGTATAGCCAGAGTTGAGCCCGACCGCTATAGATTTACTAGAAGCGCGGTGGACAAGAGCAGCAACGGTTTTGATCGCTCTAGTTCGACGAAGATCCGCACAAAGGGGTCGTCCATTAATTACGGGCGGCTCAAATTGGCGGGGGGCGGGGTGGGTTTCGGATACCATCACGATTGATCACACTGGGGAGGGGGATTGCTGGGACATATCACGTCTATTTTTTTTGGTAACTGCGCGGACAATGCCATTGAAATATACCGAAAAACTGAAAACATATATTACTTCGTTTTTCACAATAAAAAACCGTACTCTCTATAGCTTGTGGCTGACATTTCGTAATTAAAAAAATACACGCGATGTTGTTGGCGCGGGGGGGGGGGGGGGAGTACCCTAGAACCTCACCACAAATAACCATAGGGTGGGGCGTTTAAAAAGTGGCCTAAAAAACCTCACGTGATTAATGGATGACCCCAAAGCGTAGAGCGTGATAACATATATAGGTATAGCCAGAGTCGAGCCTGTCCGCTATAGATATACTAGAAGCGCGGTAAAGAAAAGCCGCAACGGTTACGATCGCCCTAGCTCGACGAAAATCCGCACAAAGCGGAGAGCGCGATAATATATATAGGTATAGACAGAGTCGAGCCCGTCAGCTATAGATATAGTAGGAGCGCGGTAAAGAAAAGTAGCACTGTGTTTCTATCGTTCAAGGTCGACGAATATCCGCACAAAGCGGAGAGCGCGATAACATATATAGGTATAGCCAGAGTTGAGCCCGACCGCTATAGATTTACTAGAAGCGCGGTGGACAAGAGCAGCAACGGTTTTGATCGCTCTAGTTCGACGAAGATCCGCACAAAGGGGTCGTCCATTAATTACGTGCGGCTCAAATTGGAGGGGGGCGGGGTGGGTTTCGGATACCATCACGATTGATCACACTGGGGAGGGGGATTGTTGGGACATATCACGTATATTTTTTTTGGTAACTGCGCGGACAATGCCATTGAAATATACTGAAAACATATATTACTTCGTTTTTCACAATAAAGTACCGTACTCTCTATAGCTTGTGGCTGACATTTCGTAACAAGAAAAATACACGTGATGTTGTCGGGGGGGGGGGGGGGGGTTACCCTAGAACCTCACCACATATCACCATAAGGTGGGGGGTTCAAAAAGTGGCCTAAAAACCTCACGTGATTAATGGACGACCCCAAAGCGTAGAGCAGTCAGCGTGTCCATATGGCGTAGCTGCCGAAGGCGCGGTCGGGACAGTTCGACCGCACTCGGCTCTTTCCGAAGATGCCCGAGCGTCGCTCGCTCACGGACACGCGCTACTATGACTGCTGATGGTCGCGTAAGAGACTAGAGAGGGGGTAACGTTTATGCGCGATCTGGCTGCACTGCTGAGGATAGATGGCCCTCGCAAATGTAGTCTCTCGGTGACAACAATCGGCAGTGGGGGGGCGTCGGAACGGTAGGCTTTGTCGTCAATAATTGCATTTTTTTTTCAAAGAAATAACTAATAATGAAAAGATCGAGTTTATACTCATTTTATGTAGCATATATTCATCTCGTGTTATACCCATTTTTATTCATTTCAAAAAATCAACCGACATATATGCCCTGATTTGACGAGGAAAAAAAATTTCTTCATTGTCCCATCGATATTTCTATGAAAGCCTATCTGTAAATGAAATGTCAACAATTTATCGATATCTATACAATTGTAGCTATTGTTATGCGTAGCCGTTCTTTTAATTTTGTTTTCTTTTTCACAAAATGCCGACAGTTTGTATTCAAGCATTCATTAAAAATAGTAGTTGTAGAAAATTGAAACATCGGCTACGTACAACCTTAGTCACTGCGATTACTAAAATGTCAAATAAAAATTGAAGATTTGATAAAAATGTTGAGTATTCGCTCGGACAAGTTTGAAAAAACGATTTTCGAGAAAAACGCGTTCAAAGTTTGCGTTCCGCTTTTCGTGATATAAAGTTATAGGTTTTTCTAGAATACTGATACTTACATTAAAGTATAAAGTCGCGAGTGATATAACGGTTCTTCATCTTCATTATATTTCACAAAATAATAAGAGCTTGCACTCCAACTATTGTGAACGATGCCACACCGCACCTGTCGCTACCTGTTCTCACTATAGTGACTGTAACTCGGTCAATTTTCGGACTTGTGAATGAAATGCTTCCAACATATTTTTCAATATATATACTTTCGGGAATTATTTTAAAAAATGTTTTTTTTTCTTCGAATTTTGCTTGGGAAAGTGGTAAAGCTACTGTGCAAGTTCTTGCACCGTGCCCCCTTAAAGTCAAGTTTTACACCGACCGAGCGGCCACGAGTGCGAGAGAGATAGCTGATTTGCAGATTCCCAATGATTTCTTGGAAAACTTGGCAGTAGGGAATTTTTATTGACTGGACGTGTGAGTCATGTCTTTAACTGACATGGAAAGCTGTCAACTTTCCGCGGTAAAATTGCGCGCGAGTTTTAAATTAAAAACTTGAACAAGCAGAAATTTGTCTATTTCTGGCAGTTCGTCTAAAAGCGTGACGTACCCCCCCCCCCCCCCCCCCACGTACGTAGACTGTAACGCCTGCCCCGACCTCCCCCCCGAAATTGCTTTACGTAGTTTGCGTACGGCCTCTAATCCCTTTAGGGTTTTTCCTAAGTATTCAAAGGGAGGTCTGTGCAAAATTTCAGCTGTTAGGAGGGGTCGAGGATTTCGAAATCTTATCCAAGATCTTTCTATCTCTGCATTATCAGCAACCGGTAAAATGCGGGGCGAAAGAGGTTCCGCCCAAAAAATGCGACGCGCAACGGCGTAGCTGGGAACGAAAACCTTTCGGACGCTCACGCTGTCACTCCCCACCGCTGAAATTTGCCATTGGTCCAGATTTGTGTACAACCTCGTGACTACGTAAACAAACACGTAGCGAAAAAAACGCTCGTCAGTTTTCTCACTCGATGCGTTCGTACGAAACAAAGCAAAAATCAATAATAACGTCGTTGTGGCATTTTCGGCGAAAAACTATTTGTTTTTTGCGTTTCGGCAAAGACAATAGATCGAGCGCGCAGACGGATATTAAATTGAGGTTAACAACTTGATTTCTCACAGCGCGATGTCATTTATCGACGCTTCGTTAATTGCACCTGTTTCGGATTCTCAATACAACGCGAGTAGCGACAAAGATGTTAAGGAAAACGTTTGCGCCGTTGATCATAATCTTGCCGGAGGTCAAGAAATTTTGGAAATTCGTTGCTTCGTATGCGACGTCCGTGTCGAGGGTCGTCGTTATGCACTTGCAACGTGCAAGACGCAAAACTCGCGTGCTCGAGTGATCGAAAAATTGGGCGAGCTAGTCGGTGAGAGGTAGCTTCTTTCGTAATTTACTCCTTACTCTGTCCAATTACTATAATGTTATGCTCTTACGTTTCATTCCCAGCAGTACTATCTGTTTGATTAGTAGAAATCAGGAGAAAGAGCGACGCTCAGTGAAGGTGCACCGATAGCGTAACATAAGCTTGGAGTTTTCAGCAGTGGAATGCAATGAACAATATCATTCTTCAATCGCTCGAACTTCTTTTGGCAAAGCGTCTCGCCACAAAATCCTCAATTATTTTTTAAGCCGCTCATGTAGAAAACTAGCGTGTAGTTTTCTCGTTGAATGCACTATAAAATTCACATCTGCGAAAAAGATTTTGTGAAACAATCATAACGAGGGGACAAGTGCGTTGCCAGCTAATGGGCCAGGGGAGGCAAGATGGAAGAGAGAGGTTGGGGAAATATGAATCGTAGACATTTCTGAATCTTATACAAATAATAAAAAATTTCAGATACTCAAAAAAAGATCTCGGATTGCCGAGAAAATCAACTCGTACAATATAAATAGTATCGAAACTTCGCTTTATCAATTCAATGGCCCTAAATTCTTTATTTGATAGCAATTAACAATTAATGAAGTTTCAATTTTTATACCACCACTCCCTATGCAGTTGAATCACAATTGCAGCTTCCCTCCCTCCTTCTGCGACGCCGTTCTGAGATAATAAAAAGGCGATAAAGATTTTTCGCTGCATTCCACCGATGCAAACTTCATGACTGGTGTAAAAAATTCTATACGCCATCTTAGGTCCAAAGTGAAATACTGAGTCAAAATCGTCAAGATAAATAATCCTACAGGCATCTGAGACAATTTCATTCCATTACTACTAGACTATTGGAAAGATATTCGGAAAAGTGGCACTTTTGATGAATTGCATGGGATTTTTGTTCTCTAAGTATAATCGCTCAAATATCAGAACACTTGGTACTGAAAAAATATAGTTTTGAAGTTTGCATCTTTGGAATGCAACGAAAGATAAATCTTTTTAATTAACTTAAACTTTTTCGTCTGCGAAAATCACTCAAACTATTTCACGTATTCTTATTAGAGATTTACGGCCTCAATTTGTAAAAATGAGCTTTGGATAAGTATAATTATAAAGAAATGGATAAAGAGAAAAAAGTTGTTGCATTCCAACGATGCAAACTTTGACGTCATGAAAAAATGGGTCGCAGTCTTATAGATGACTATGCGATTTCCCCATTAATTTTCGTTTTCTATTTTCAGGTGCGTTACGCACAAAAACTAATGAGCTGATCGATTTTTCATCAGAACTCAGGAAAGCGTACCTCGCAACTCTTTCGGGTTATCCATAACGAAAAAGACCGAGTTTTTTAGAATTGAATATACTTTTATACCTGAGCACAAACGGAGTCATTATTCAATTCCTGAAAATTTTGCATAATGTCAGAGTTTAACGATTCTATATAATAATGTTGTTATCGAAAAATGACAGTTTTTTTGTCAAATCCGTTATGAGGCGAGTTTTCCGGAAAAGTCGTTTCTTTTGTTTCGGATAATTAAAAGACGAGTTACGAGGTAGACCATTTGAGCCTCCGAAAAAACGATGTCGTTGAAGTTTGCGTTGTTGATATGCAATGATGATTTTTTTTTTATCTCACCAATTTTATTTGCCGGACTTCGGCTCTAATAATGGCTCAAACGTTTCGACGCATTCTTGTTAGAGATCTACGATCTCAATTCGTTAAGAAAGGCTTTGGATGATGAAGAAAATAAAGAAATGACAAGTGAAGAAGAAAAAAAATCGTTGCATTAAAAATATGCAAACTTTAACTCCGTGAAATAATGAACCAGTAGCTTCATGACTCTTCCAGCAATATTTATCCTGACTTTCCATTTATTATAATTGTTTTTGACCTTTTATAATATGCTCGCATCCAGTGCAAGACCACACATCGAACGGATGTATGGTTCTTTTACAAACCGCATCTGGAAAATGGGCTTGATGTTCGCATCGTTGAAATGCAACCTTTTTTTTTCAATCCCTTATTTTGATTATTATCCGAAATCATATTTTGTAGACTTCAATCATAGATGGCTAAGGAGCCTAAAAAATGATTGCGTGATTCTTATAGTTCGAATCTGTCGTAAGAAATTGTGGAACTCGAGAAAAAAAAGATTTCCTTGCATTCCAACGATGCGACCTTCAACATCATTCAGAAAATGGGATACTTTCTTCAACCATCGCAGTACTCTTGCCCCTGGATAATACCAATTAGAACTCGATGTAATATTTTGGACTTACGTGTACAAGAATTCGCAGAAATGCTTATTTTCCTAAGCCAATACTCACTGCAGTTTGTAAAACTCTCGAGAGATTCGACACTGCACCCTTTTACTTTCCATGAAACAATAGCGCATGACATTGAAATTTGCATCGTTGGAGCGCAACGAAAAATAATTCCTTATTGATATTACAAATTCTTCCAATTGTCAGAGTCACTGAAACGTTTTTACCTATTCTTGTTAGAGGTTAATGACCTCAATTTGCACAAAAAGAAGACTTTGGATAAGCATAATAATAAAGAAATGGAAAATGAGCAAAAAGATTGGTGCATTTCAACGATGCAAGCTTTAAAGGCTAGTTCTATCGACAGGCTTCAATTCATGGGATTTCCATAAATTTTTTGAGCTTCACTAAATATATTAATAATCGTCTCTGTAAAATTTCAGGGTCGGCTATCGACCTTATTACAGAGAAAAAACATTAAAATGGGTACTTTTGTGAAGGAATCCCGAGACGACATACAAAAACCCAACTTCCGGTTGCGACAAAAGTGTATACAATAGTGAGAATCCGTCAGATTCTTAAAAATAATCAGATTTACATACTCAACCCTTGAGTAATCCAATGCTCTCAGAAAAAAATACGCTTATTGACCTAATATTCATGTAATATCAATTTTAATTTTAACTTCCGGTATTGGATTTATTACCACTTGCTACGATAAAGAGACGTGACATCAAGGCAACAGCTGACTGTAGTCATAACCTCATCTCACTCATTCGAATTTCCACACAAATTTCATTTTTAACCGACATATTTCGCCGACACAAATTTTCCACCCTTTTTTAACAGTCGTGGCCCGAATACAATGCTTTACATTTCCCGCACCTGACATTGTCTTGACAGATCGACGTTAAAAAGCATGGAGGTTAGACTCGCCTGAATGAGTGAAAAAAGACGGAGATAGAACCAACGTTGCCAAATATCAAACCTAGAAATACTACGCGAATCGTTGGAATAGACATTTTTTCATTTTTCTAATTAAATGTGAACATTCATTAAACAGTTTACAAATGGAAAATTTTAGTTATTACAAACTGATTGTTTTGCATACGTTAAAAATATAAATTGCACAGGTCTCAAGTATGATCAGTGGTATGACTAGTGTGAAGCGATAGGACTACCTTACTAGCACACCATTTTATTAGAAGCTTTTAAAAACATGATCTTCGGTATTGAGACATTGCTATTCGGACAGGGACTGTATATTCGCTCTGCCCGCTGCATTCAGATACGTGGTGGTGATAACCGAAGACGACGTCATATGTCGGAGCTGCGCAAATCTCATCAACACCCTCGACAGACTGGAGTCCGAGATGAAAAGTGTGAAAAATGCTGTGCTGAGGTTTCTCGAAAGGAAGTATTCCCTTGCCGAGGGTGAATTGATCCGTTGTAGCGAGATACCGAGGCTCGGACAACCGCCTCAAATAACGAAGAGGGACCCGCAGCAGCTCGATTACCATTCTCGCAAACGAGGCGCAATTTGCTCGGACGATTCGAACTGTCAGACGAAGGGATGCAAAAAATCAAACGTTTGGATCCAATGCGACGAGTGTCGTTACACGACGCTTCGCGATACATTCATCGCTCATCATACGAGACCGCGGACGGAAAAGAAACCTCGATGCGACAAGTGCGGCGATTTATTTTCGACGACACAATCGTCCAATCATCGTTGCCAGCATCAAACGAACGACAGTAATTCCGTGGAAACGGAAAATCCGGAAGAAGGTAGAAGGATCAGCATCAGCCTTTTTAGGACTTCGTAGCTACCGGAAACCCTTATAATTTTGTCTAGGCATATGGAATTGAAGTTCCCATCGTTGGGATACCACGATTTTTTTTAATTTCTTAATTTTCGTTATAATTCGAAACTTTTTTTGCACCTTGAGGTCGTAAATCTGCAATAAGGATACGCAAAAATGTTCGTATTATTTTCATAGCTAAATCGGCTGAACATAAATTTCAACGATAACGAAGAATTAATTTGCGCTGCGTTCCAACGATGTTTCGTTCGTCTGTCGGAGCATAGCGCCGATCCTCGTCCCTACCACACTCTCCCAGTACTCGTACGGTTGAAATTTGAATCGTTGGAACGCAACGAAAATTCCTGTCGACTTATTTTTATTATTATCCAGCAACATACTTCGAAAATTTGTTGTAGATCGCTAAATTAGAATGACGTTGAAGTTTGCATCGGTGGAATGCAACGGAAGAAAACTTTTCTTTCATTGCCAACATTTTCTTTCGCTCCCTTAGGGCACGAAAATTACTCAAATGATTTATTCTATCTTTGGTAGAGATCTACGACCTCAAAAAATGAAACAAAAATCGATTATAATGAAAATGAATAAATAAAGAAAAATAAAACGAACTTTCGTTCCATTACAACGATGCAAACTTCAATGCCATAAATAAGAATCCTAAAAAATGTACGCGTGATTTTCGAAGCTCAAATCTGCCAAAGGAAGTTTGGGAAATTGAATAAAAATCATTTTCGTTGCATTTGAACGATGCAAGCTTCAAAGTCTACTCTGGTAAATCTTTGATCGAAGAATTTGCAATAATGTGTGAAAATAGTATTTCGCGAGTACCTTCGAGTTAAAGCATTGCAGTTATTATTGTCGGGAAAGAACTTAAAACATTGCTTGAATTCTTCCATAAACATCAGATCAATGCGGCACCTTCGAAGTTATTCAGATTTTCATTGAATATTCCAATCATATGTGTGTATGAGCTACGGAACTTAATTCAATTTGTGATCCGACATGCGCTTGACCATATTGTTTTCTTCATCACGTTTGGAACGATACGACGTGTTGGGTCAGCGCCTCGAGCGATTCAAACGGCGCCATTGGAGACGATCGATTTGGCTGGAACTGGCGAGGACGTTGACGATGATATGACGCCGATTCCCGTAATATCGATACCTCCGGCTATCGACCACTTGGTGGCCCCCAAGGAGGAGCAAATTCAACTTATCAGCTTGGCCAACCCGAGCACCCTGCAGTTTCAGAACTTCCTTGCCAACGGTTAGCTCAACGAGCTTAATCAGCCGGATATTCTATCCATCTTCCTGTTCTAGGGGTCCTATTCCTTTACAATTAGCAAAAATAAACTTTCCTCCGAAAAAAGGACTAAAAATTTCCCCCGAATGAAATTGCGGTAGTTTTTGGTATTATGACGTCTCTAGCGGAGGTGGTCGGAATCTCACGCACATACTCAAAACATTGAACAAGTGTGGAGAGATTTAAAAGGTGCTGTTCCGAAATACGATCGGAGAAATGCACATTGGCCACAATACATCAGTGAATTTTTATTCGAACGGTGATACGAGTTTCGTGACCGAATACCAGCCTTTTTGGCCACAATGAGACGTATATATAAATTCATAGAGGTGGATTTCATCAACGAATCAATATCTGATACATCCTAAGTAGAGGTAACAAGTTAAAATTATATAAAATTGTCGCTACGATTCATGAAAAGTGTTTTGTTTATAAAATGGGAGGGGGGTTCCTCCACAATTTCTCTTAAGAATAGTATTATAGGCTTCCTCCCCCCCCATATTCCTAACCCTGCAAACCCCTCAAAAGTTAGGGTCATAATACCGAAAATTACCGAAATTGCTCTTACCAGAAATACCTCGTATAAAACATTTCAGATAGAAAACAAAATAATATTGTACTTTCTTTTGTTGAAATTGACAGACTTTAAAAAAAGTAATGATAGATTAAGGCCTTAGGCCACTGTAACCGGTATAAAATCATGTGCGAGTTTAACAATTTTTTTTCGTATCAAACGTGATTCACTCATAACATGAATTACACATCTCTTTAGTATGAATATCAAGCTGTTAGAAAATATATATTTTTTTTTCGATGTACAAAATGGACTACCGACTACTCGAAACTTCTCGAAGCAGCTTTTTTTCAATTGGCGTGACAATTAACTTCAACAATTTTCACTCGATTTATTTCAAATTTGAAATTTATGTTCCTAATTGCATTTCGCAGAGAAGTACGTACGGAATTTCTGATTAATCGAAAACTTCATTTTATGAGCAGTTATAACGAAATTTGTCACTGAAAATTCATTTCCTAACTTCAAATACCTACATCTTTAAAATAAAGGAATATTTTTTTAAAAAGGTATGTACTTCTGTAGGTATTCTAATGTGGATTGACGAGAATTTTTGTTTTTTGTTCTAGGTAAAAAATTGTTGATGCTAAATATCATGCCGCGGAGCGCCTAAAAAAAGATAAAAAGAAGAAAATAGCAGTCGGCCATTTTGTACATCGAAAAGAATATATATCTTCTAACAGTTTGATATTCATACTAAATAAATGTATAATTAGTTTTATTAGTGAATCACTTTTTCATGCGAAAAAATGGTTACATTCGATTTTATACCCGTTACTGTGGCCTAAGGCCTTAATAATAGGACATTCACACTCCTTTTCATTCGCTTCGGATAATAATAATGAGACAAAATCCGCTAAGGAATATTACAATGTAAATATATTTGCGATAATTACCCATCATCGCTATTATCTTTTTTTAAACTGTCGACAACGTTTTTCAACCTCGCGTCAAAATGCCGCCATTTTTCTCAATTTCGAACGAATACGACATTTTGAAAGCCGAATAATTTCTTTCTGTCGGCGAATTTTATTTGTCGATATTGCTTCTTTGGTAACTTTTTTTAGAGAAAATTCATTTTCGCCGAAATTTCAACGGAGAAACTTCGCCGAGGACGTAAAAGCTGCCCACTTTGCCTCCTTTCGTTTCTCCGGACACGGCTTTGAATATTTTTTGCGTTTCCTACCGCCCTTCAAACGTCCTAGCTCAATGGTGTTGAAATTTACATTGTTGGAGTGCAACGAAAATATATTTTCTTCCTATCAACGATATTTTTTGGGCACATTCAGACTACGAGAATAACTGAAGCCTTTTCGAGGATCCTTTTTAAGGATTTATAACCAAAAGCGGTAAAATCAAGTTCAGATAATGATGAAAATGAAGAAATAAAGAAATGGAGAAAATGAAGAAGAATTTTCGTTGCATTTCAACGGTGCAAACTTCAGCACCATCTAGTTCAGAGATGACGAAACTAATATATTTTCAACTGTACATCATTATTTTCATTCGTTTAAGCACAATGTCCATTCTTGTGCGTTCTTTTTTTAAACTTCTGGCAATTTCGAACGCCTGTTTGAGATAAAAAATGCACACGTTTAATTGGATTCCAGATGGAAGTCTGAGAGACGGGCAACCGTTGTTCATGCGAGTACTGCAACAATTCACGGTGGGCGATGAACTTGGACAAGCGAGCTTGATACCGGTGATAAGCAACGACGCGGTCGTGAAAGCCAAGGAAAACGTGCCAAAACAGATGTTGACGCTCGGCGAAGACGGAAGTTTAGAAATGGTAGCGGTCGACTGTTGGAACGACGACGAAAATCGAACCGTTCGAATACCCGATGATATTTTATAACCGTCGAGAGCTCGTAAATTCGAATTGTCAACGATAACTCTACTTGACCGATTACGGAGATACGCGAATAACTTTATTTTTGTTCGTTTTTTACGTCGAGAAGGAACGTTGGCCAATTGACGATCGAACAATTGCGGATTCGCTCGAAGTGATGATTCAATTTCCTGACTTAGCGAGTTCGATATCTCACGATCTATCGTCGCGGGTCGTCATAGCACGAGCAAGCCCCCAAAAGGCGTTAGGTATCGGTCGAAGCATGTTCTTCTTCAACTCCATTGCCGACTGGCCGTGTCCAAAAATCCATTCACCCTTGACCTTGTCCCGAATTTTATCCCGAATTTTTTCGACCACTTCGTCCATTTTGTCGCACGGTAAGAAAAAGCACGGTATTTCCTGGTAAGGCTGTAGAAAATGTCAATCAATCAATGTTCCCATTCACACGATCTTTCGTTGCTCCAACAGAGCACCATCTTACCGGCCGAGTAGTTGGGACCTGTTCGGTCGGCTGATTCGTCGTTGAAGTAGCGCCATTTCCGGCTTTATTCCCATTACTAGTGTTTTCCATCTCGTGAACCGCCGTCACTTCGTTGTTATTCGTAACTTCGGTCATGTCGCTGACTATTCTCTGCGTTTGCATGTCTTCCGGTAGAATATCATCGAGATTTTCGCTCACGTAATCATCTCCGTTCATCTCGGTAAAATCGTCGTATACGAACACTGCGTTATCGACCGGGCCCAAGCTCATGATGCACTGGAACTAAATTTGCGCCAACGACGTCAGTCTCGAAACGAGAAACTTTCATATTTTTGGCCGTTAGCGAAAAATCGACTGTTACTTCCGGTCGGGATACTCACGTCAGCGATCACGAGCCCTATTAGAGCCAGTAATAATCCTCGTCGAGTCATCGTCGAAGAATAGACGGATTCGAATGAACGTTTTTTGGTGGATGCAATACGGGCACGGACTTTCTCAAACTACGAAAGCGTAATTCAACTTTTCGCATTTTATGGGAATCCGATGTTTACTATCTTACGTGTGCTCTTGCTATTGAGTGGGGACAAGAATAAATCTTCCCGGGAGCTTCTTGTGCTTCGGCATGGCTTTGGAGAGTCATGATATTAAGAGGTTTCGGAAGTTGCTCATAATTCACATTTTGTTTGAGAAACGGGGCTGCCTTGAGACTGCAACGATCGGGTCGTCGAGCCCGAAAAGTTGAAAATATTTACACAAAGACGTTCCGTCGATATTCCCTAAGCAAATTGCATGAATTGTTCGAGCTGCACTTAACGGACACGGCAAAGCTCAAGTTTTATTTTCTTGCATTTAGGCAGTAGAATAAAACGAAAAACATTTCTTTCGATTACATCATTCCCTACATGGCTTATTTCTACGATCTTTTTATGTATTTGTGCCAGCAGATGGTCGAAAACTGCTCGAAAAAAAAATCGACTATTCGCAGTAACCCAAAAAATCGTCGAATTTTAATACAAATTCGTAGTTATTCAGAACAGAATGAATTGTTTGTTCTTCGTGTTGACTACGTTTTCAACCTAAGTATACTTTGTTCAAGATGTAGACCATTGCCCTTCCCGAGTCACAAAATGCCAGAAATGTTCTTTCGCGTAGATACAGATAAAAATAAAACACACATTACCCGCTGCGATGACGCGAGGCCGTAACTCAAGAACCCGAAAGTTTCTTGATAAGGCCACGGCGTACATGTCGCGTATCTTTTTTTCCTTCTACCGTTATTCTGGAATTTGCCACTACTAGTCATTAGTGCGGACCTCGTGCCGCTTTGTTAGCTTAATAAACACGAAACTCAAATGAATGTCAATAACCTCGGGACTCTGTGATAAATATTCGGTATGATTGCTCAGGGTATTATTATATTACGGTCGATCACATTGTTCTGCGTGAAAGAAAATAAAGTGACACTTTTAATCTCGTGATAAAGAGGATAGAAATTTATTGTCTCTCGAATAGGGGCAAAAGAAATAAATCGTATACACTTCGTTAATTCAACGCGGACGGAAAGCTGCCTCGTCGGACAATGATAACTTCGTAGCGTTTTTTATTCAATGCCACTTTTTGACAGGTTCGTTCAATCATCTCGAGTGAGCTTTTTGCAACAATTCATGAATGCTTTTTGTCCGGTAAATAGTTATAAAAGTATGTACAATCGTATTAAGGGGTTATGTGTAGTTGTAAAAGTGGAAAAAAATCGCTTTTTTGAAAATCAATATATTTTGACAGTATATCATCTTATAAATGTTCCTTGAAAATTTCAACGTGACTAAACGCTTTTTTCAAGGCTTTGAACGCTTTTTTTCTTGAAAATACGTTTCCAAAGTCGGTGAGCGAAATATCTCAAAAACTACTGCATCGATCTTTCTGAACTTTTTAAGGATTTTTACCGTTGTATACTTTCGAATTGATGAACGAAAAATGTTAATTTTTTTCTTTCGTATAAATCAAGACACCAAACACGCGTCATTCTTTTCATATTTGATATTTCGGAAATTCGTTCGATTAATCGTAGGACAAACTAATATACTAACGAAATCTCTTTGATTTTTTAATATTAGATAACCCGGTTAAAAAATTAGGTTATCTACCTGTGAATCGATGATAATGAACTATATTTATACAAAAAAGTTGCAGAGTGTTCTTAAGGTGATACTTTTTCAAATATCTGACTGTAAAAATGTATAATCGCGATTTTCTAAAAAATAAAATCTAAGAATGAACTGTTTTCGACTGTTACAACTAGGCATGACCCGTTAAAAATGGACTATTTTTACAAAACTTATGTACGAATTAAAAACGATACATCGACGCGATTTTTGCTAACTTTGCTTTCATTTTTTATTCCGCGAGCGGCGAGTGCGGCACTCACGTACAATAATCTATTTATTATTCTTAGTTCAAATTGGCCAAGTGTGTTTTATTCTTCATCAATCGAAAACTCAAGCAGTTAATAAAAAAAGTATGTTCGAATTTCCTAGACACTCGCAAGCTATAGAATTTTTCATAGATTTCGGTGTGAAGCCAGTTCAGCGTGATGTGAGAAAAAGTGTACTTATTTCTAGATGACGTACGCAAATTTATTACTCATGAGATATCTCGTCTTCGCTCGATGGCTTTCCTGCCTCGACCTTTGCCAAAGATACGCTGCAAACAGTAATAAAAAATATCAATTATTCAAGACCTCCCAGCGATTCCTACATTTTTGGGCAAATATTTTTCCATTTTTGATACGATAATTGGGACAAACTTGAAAAGTTTTATTTTCCCATCGACTATCTAGTATGGAGTATTTTCCACCTCGACTTTTGCTGGCCCAGAATGTTCCTTTGCCTCATTCTTGGCGTTGTGAGCAGTGTCACGAATTGCGGCCAAAGCTCCACGTAAACGAGCAACGAAACTCTGTAAAACAAGGTCGAAATATTCCATGTATAAACTACTTCAGCGGATATGCATGATCAATAGTTTTGACAAGTATAGTAACAACCGAATGCCCGAACAATGACTTGACGAATCGTCAAAATTAATGTTAAATGATCATTGCAAAAGGTCCCACATTTTTATTATTTTCGCGCTTCAATTGTGCTCGGGGCCGGGAAAAAAAATATTCGTTAAGGGGTTAGGCTAGTGTGAAAATGACGAATACCCATCCGTCGCTTCAGGCGACTCAATTTGAAGATGGACGTCCAACATATGGTGCAAGACTCGCAGTTTGACTTATAATTACAACGATAGAACTGCTAGTGAAACTTTAAGGCCTTAGGCCACAGTAACGGGTATAAAATCAAGTGCGAATTTAACAATTTTTTTTTTCGTATGAAAAAGTCATTCATTCACAAAATTAATTACACATCTATTTAGTATGAATATCAAGCTGTTAGAATTTTTTTTCTTTCGATGTACAAAATTATTGACTACTATTATTTTCTTTTATCTTTTTTTAGGCGCTCCGCGGCGTGACATTTAGCATCTACAATTTTTGACCTCAAACGAAGAACAAAAATTCTCGTCAATCTACGTTAGAATAGCTAGAGAAGTACGTAGGGAATTTAAAAAATATTGTTTTATTCAAAAGTTGTAGGTATTTGAACTTGAGAAATGAATTTTCAGTGAACAATTTCCTTATAACTGCTCATAAAGTGCTCATAAAATGAAAAGTTTTCGATTAATCAGAAATTCCCTACGTACTTCTCTGGGAAAAAGATGTTTCGAGAAGTCTCGAGTACTCTGCCATTTTGTACATCGGAAAAAAAATTTTCTAACAGCTTGATATTCATACTAAATAGATGTGTAATTAATTTTATGAGTGAATGACTTTTTCGTACGAAAAAAAATTGTTCAATTCGCACATGATTTTATACCCATTACTGTGGCATAAGGTCTTAAACGCCTTTTTCAAAACGGTGTACACGGTTTCTCGAAATCTAATGAACGGATTACGCGGAAATTTTGTACGCTTGTTCGGTATACTATTAGTTTAGTCTTGACCGACGTTTTTCTTAATATTTTTTTTATTGCTTATTAACAATACTAATGTCATTTCTCCTCGCAAAATTGAAAAAAATCATTTTTTTTGTGATCAAAACACGATAACAAAAAATCTTGGTCGAGTCTTAGCCAATATGATCTATTTTAAAAAGAAAAAATTCTTTTTTGGATAAAGTTCCGAAAGGCTCATACCGCCGATTGATTTAGAATTTCGTGTGCCCAGGTATTTTCACTCGCTGATCACAAATATCATAGTAAAAATACTCGCAAATTTGATTCTCAAGGTAAAAACTCACAAAAACAGATTTTTTTAAAGTTTTTTTTATTTTATTTTAATAAATGTTGTTTTTAGAGAGAAATGTTTCCGACAATTTTTTTTTTTTTAGTTTTTTAGTTTTATTTTGATAAATGTTGATTTTAGAGAGAAATGTTTCCGACAAAAGTTGTAGCCTATAAAAAGATTTATCTTTCATATTTTATACAATTTTTGTCTAAAACCATTCTGTTTCGAGAAAAATGGGATAATGCTCCAATAAGTACATTTTGCTAAACTCCATTAGTTTCGATATTATCTACTTATGCGAATTAGCGCGGGAAAGTTGGAGTTTAGTCTTTAAAGTGCAGTTTAGTCTTCAAACTCAAACAAAAGACGCAAAAAATAAAATATAATACAAAAAAATGTGCATAAGTAGATAATATCGAAACTCATTGAGTTTAGCAAAATGTACTTATTGGAGTATTATCTCATTTTTCTCGAAACAGAATTGTTTGAGACAAAAACTGTACAGAACATAAAAGATCAATCTTTTTATAGGCTACAACTTTTGTCGGACACTTTTTTCTCTAAACCCAGCATTTATTAAAATAAGGTAGGAAACCTTTTTAAAAGATGTTTGTATTTGTTCTAACCTTGAAAATCAATTTTGCGGGCATTTTCACTAACATATTCGTTATCAGCGAGCCAAAATACATGGGTACGCGAAATTCCGAAGAAGTCGGCGGTATGGGCTTTTCGGAACTACACCCAGATTGTATAACTTCTTTAATTATCAATTAATTTTTATACAATTTGGTACACAACGTTTTACCAAATACAAATAAATATCAAAACGATTTTTCAATCATCTTGTTTCTTTAGAATGATTTTTCACAGTAGTCTAACCCCTTAAATTTCATACTAACGTTCGAAAACAGAATTATAGGCATTTTGAGCGAATATTCTGCAGTCGGCCACATTACTGACATTTTATAAATATAATCATTCTATCGAGTATGCACTAAAAAAGCAAACGAAAGAATTCTCTATATAAATATATACGTCGGAAAAACAGTGAATAATATCGAAGACCGATTCAACGTATCTGAAATTGTTTGTGTTTCGCGAATGCATTTGAGATATTTTTTTTACAATCGTAAGTACTGTACAGTAACTTACCCCGTGAAAATAGCGCTCCGGTGGGTATGCCTGGAAGTGTAATTAATTATTCTCATTTTCTTCGCTCTTTTCCTGTTTCGTTTTACACGTAAGGTGATTTTCAGATAATTTTCTGTACTATTACCGGTCTATGAGGAGGAAGTAAATTCGACTCGTCAAGGCCTTCTTTTATTTTGAAATGAATATAACCTGTTGTCTCTTTCGCGCTATTTGTGTTAAATGCATCCTCGTCAGGCATGATGTCGACCGGATTTTCGTGACCTTTGAATTCCGACGCCTTTTTGGCTTCCTGTAAATTCAAATTAAATTTAGAGATATGCCAATAAAAATGTATATTGCCAATCCTTGATCTTAAAAAATCAGAAAAAAATGTTAAAAAATCAGGAAAAACGTAAAAAATCAGGAAAAACGTAAAAAATCAGGAAAAACGTAAAAAATCAAGAAAGTGTCAAAAAAATCTGTAAAATCGTAAAACAATGACAAAAATGGTTAAGACGAAAAGACGAAGAAAAATGGTTAACAAATATTTAGATGGAGAAAATGCATATTATAATGGGCGATGTTTAAATAACATGGAGACCCCCTTAATTTTCGTGATATTGGGGACGACTTTTGAAATCATGCTCAGCGGCGTTACCGAAAAAGACTTAACGTACAAAAGTCATTCGCTTGAAAGCCCTTAAGCCCCTGCCATGCAGTCTTGATATTCATCCCTTTGCATATACGAAATAATTTATGTCAATCATTCTTTACAAAAGTACTTTAAGGCAGTAGTCTGGTCTAGAAGACTATTTCTACGAAAGGGAAGAAGGAGCATTCTATGGACCCGGGTTGGCAGATTAACTAGTAAGCATCGATAATTCAATTTAAACCTCGTCTAACGGTATCAAAACTTTAAAGGCGTTTATCTCAGAACCAGGGGGCTGACACTGGGATAAATTCTCTTAACAGTAACGTGTCCCCGTATTGTCGCCACGTAACTAACCCACCATGCGGCGCTAGTAGTCACCCGCATGACCCCCACTCCGCAAAGCACCTCTCCGTATTATTTCGTCATTTTTTCTCGATCTGTCATTCTTCTCGAATAAAAAAAATCGTAGTGTGGTAAAATCGTTATTATTTTATCACATTACAAGAGCGATTTGTGGCTCATCGCGTTTCAACACGTGTTTTCGAGTCTATATTGGACGACGTGTATAACTATGAAAAGCTCTCTTTTCCGTGTATAGAACACGCCGGTAGTGTTCTTTTACACATAATACAATATTACGTATTGATGCGGATGCAGCAATATTCTGCACGTCTCAACGCAGAACAAAAAAAAAGCAATCTCGACAAGAAAAAAATCGCAAAACATTGTACAACGTGACTAATCCATTATTTAAAAATATTAATGCTGTCTGTTTATTTCGTTCAATAAATATTTTTAAATACATAATATTGCAACAAGTGTAAATATTGCATCCCTTCCTATATACACATATACTTTTAAATTCTATTCTAAACAATGAATTTTCCAGACGCGTCGAATGCAAATTATGCAGACGCTGCGCGACTGGAATGGGGGTCATGCTGGTGACTACTAGCGCCGCATGGTGGGTTAGTTTACGTGGCGACAATAACGAGACACGGTAGACCCAGCAGTGCCAGGGGGCTGCTCAGAACTATGTTTTTCAAATCGGCGCCCACGATATCTCGATAACTAATTGACCGATCGAGCTCAAATTTTGCACATACCTTCGGTAGCCTCTTTCTGAGGACTGGTAGCAGAATTGAGTCGAACAATAATTTTGCCCACATTTTACAACAGGTCGAATAACCGAAAATGTATGAAATATCGTTAATCAAAGTTTAACAGGCCGTCATTTTGTAACAACATTTTTTTAAGTACTAATTCTGCTACCAGTGCTCACAATACTCATACAGATTGAGAATAAATGTATTTTTTTCAGATGCATACAACATCACCCAGGGTGGGCGCCGATTGAGGCGGTTTTCGACGGACCATGTTGTAAAAAAATAAAAAAACTACATGAAAATATTTAAAATAATTTTTTTTAATGTAGATACATTCTCAAAGGAACAATGAATACATATGTAAAATTTCATCAAGACAACTTCAACGGTTTAAAAGTTATTCCAACCCAAAAATGACGTCAAAAATCTCGCTCTAGACCAGACTACTGTCTTAAATTAAGTTATTAACGTTAACAAGAAATATTTGTTTCGAGAATACTACAATAAACATTTTTATCCTCTTCGATACAAAATGGGCACGCCAGAGACACGTTTTCCTTTAAATTCTATTTCAGTTTCACGATCGTTGGACTTTTATACTCACTTCCGGAAGACGATTGTCGTGGGTCGTTGTCGGCTGTATTAGAGAAAAAAATAACTCATCAAGCTCCTTATTCTTATTTGCGAACGCGTGAATCGTCGTAAATATCGTCGTTGAGCAATCGTCGGTTGTCTTGTCCACTTACCTCGCGCACATCATTTTGCACTTTCTTTAGCAGCTGCAAGTAAATAAGTACAGTTATTCATGACTGACGTATTTTCGCCATCTTGCTTTCAATTATGTCGATTATTTTTTTTTATCAGTATTTACCGCCTTGAGTTTGTTTAAGAAAATATGAACTTCAATCTCCTCTTCGTCACATTTGACTGCTCCTGTCGTTTCGTTCGCGCCGTTCTCACTACAGTTCCTCGCAGTCTCGTTCACGGCGAATGGATTTTTCGTCTGTAGAGGCAGTGTATTTGAGGGAAAATTCGTATGTAACCGCGATTTTTTTATAAATTTCAGGGCAGGACTTTTTTACTTTAACAAAAATTCTTTCAAATTCAACCTCGTTTTTCGACAAATGACTTTTGGAAAATATCCTTGTGCTTTAAAGATGAAGAATTTGAAACGAAAAACGTCCGCGTATTTTTTGGTTGTCGAGAAGTGCTTCGATTTCAATATTTTTTAAGGGGTTACGTGAGTTTGAAAATTTAAAAAAATCCATTTTTTTTACATTTTATTATCTAATAGTCGAATATTCTCGCAAAGTTTTAAGTCAATCGGAGTAAAAGCGTAAAAGAGAGCCTTTGGGAATTCCTCCCGTTGGGAAAGACCGGCCGGGAGCGACGCAGGTATATCGCATTTTGATCCAAACACTATTTTTGAAGTCGTTGGACACGATTGCTCAAAAACCAATGCACCGATCTTATTGAAATTTTACACATCTTCAAAATAGCATTGACTAGTGATTGAACGAAGGTTTTTTTTTATTACAACTAATTTTACCAGGCTATACGTACTCTGCCAAACGACCCTGCCAAAAATTCAAATTTCAATTTTTCTGAAAATCCTTCGTTCAATCACGAGCTATACTTATCTACGAACAGAACAAAAATGGTTTTGTAATTTCAGGTAAAGCTATCACGAGTTATCCCGACCACCACGAGGACACTTTCTTTAGGGTTCTCCGGAATCCAGATCCCACCAGCTGAATTTCCCAAAATTTTGGATGAAATTTTTCGTAAATATTGTTGAAATGTTGCTCTTTTATGTGCTTAACATTTTGATAAAAATGATTTATTTATTATATTTAAAAAAAAAAATAGAGAAAATATGCTTTTTTTGGCTTCGAAACCCACGTAAATCCTTAATTAAAGAAAATTCTTCCTTGATTTTTAAAAATATTAATCCCGCCGATGCTACGTGTCACGCCGCCATAAGTACCACCGCCATTTTTAGAGCTTAAGGCAGGATTCTACTTTGAAACTTTGAAAGGCTAAATTGGATGAAAACACCCACCTGGAACACGTCGAAGTCATATTATATGGCCCAGGCATCGCTAATTGAGGGTAAGATAATTTTTTCTACGATTTATCACTCACCAAAACTTTAAACGCGTTTTTCTCGAAACGACATTTTCAAGTACCGTGGTCGTGATAACTCAAAAAGTACTGAACCGATCCTTATGAAATTTGGAACACATATTCTATATGTGTGTACCAACCGACCTAACTACCATTAACTTAAAATTTTGATTAGAACTATTTTTTTATTGCAAAAAAAGACCAAAAAAAACGCATTTTTTTTTCGTATTTTAGCCGCCATTTTGTTAATTTTGCACGTATATAAAATATTCTAGTTAGGTCGGTTCCTGAAGACATACTGAACATGAAACTATTTGATTTTTTTGTTTCAGACCATCCGTTGGGAAGATTTCACGACCACGGCAACGGTACCTGCTTTTCGAAGCGTTGGCTTTAAACATATTTTACGTGTACAAAAAATGAATAAAATACATTTAAACATTTTTTTTCATGTACTTAAAGAGTGTATTTATTGAACAGTTTAAACCCCATATCGATATCTTTAATAGTATTCTCAGAAAAAATTCACGAAAATAGCGTTTTTTTCATGGTTTCAAAGTAGAATCCTGCCTTAATAAATAAGTAAAAATATATTGTAACAGCCAAAAATAGTAATTAAGAGACGCAGTTACAGCGATTACAGCGTCTCGACGCCAAGTAATAAAAAAGCAACTCGAAATATATCGATGTCCCAGACGAAGTCGCCGCGTACTCTTTATATACGAAGTTGACGCTTTGTCTAATTTCTTTATTTTTAAATCGACGCCACGCAAAAACGCATCGACGAATCGAAAATTTGATGACATCTGACATGAGTGATATGTGATTTTTTCCCATCGTTTGGTCCAGGCTATAAAACATACCTTAAGTCTCAAAATAAGCCATTTTCCTCGCTTGAAGGTATCTTCCCCCTTAACCGTTTTTATTGAAAATTTTGTTCAAATATTTACCGTGTCGGGTTCATCAGCATTGTCTTCGTTTCCGTTATTCTCGCGTTCATTTTTCGTTGTCTTTACGATGATTGTAGTACGATTGATTAAAGCGTTGATAAGGGCAAAGACATTATTGAATTCGTTCTGAAAATGGAAATGAATCACGTGAATACAATTACTTTTGCTCTGAACATTATGCCAATTCGATATTTCTTATAGGGACGTGGACTGGTACTTACGGTTGGATAAGAATTCTCGTGTTTTTGTATCTGTAAGTGTTTTAACGCACAATTTTATGTTAACCATTGTACCTGCATCGTATAGGGTTGAAGTTTGCATCGACCGAATGCAGAGAAAGTTCTTTTCAATTTTTTATTTTCATTATTATCCTAAATAATATGATGCGATTTTGTTGCAGACGGCTAAATAAGAATTCGAAAAAAAATTTACGTTATTTTCGTAGGTGAAATCCGCCAAAGGAAATTTGGAAAGTTTGAATAAAAAGAGTCATCTCCATTGCATTCCAACGATGCAAACTTCAACGTCGTGACATTATCTTAGCTCTTTCTTAAAAATTACGCCCTGCCTTGATGACCGGAAAGGCGCCAACCATGCCTAACATTCCAGACTATCTTTCAGCAAGCTACACCATGCATGCCAACATTTCTTGAAATATTTTCTTCCTTAATCATTTTTCAGTCGTTTATTGTATTATTCCTGATTTTCCTGTCATTCTTCAAAGCTAAATAAATCTCAAAAACTTTACTGGAGTCGTTTTGCATTTTTAGGGTTTCCGTACCCAAAGGGCAAAACGGAACCCTATTGATGTTCGTCTGCAGTCTGTCCGTCTGTATGTCAAGGGTCTCTAGGTCGTAAACGGAATGAGTTACAGATCTGAAATTGGATATTTCGTGTAGAATGTTGACCCAGAACCAAATATTGAATTAGAAATTCAAGTAAATTATTTTTCATGGGGGTCCGGTACATGAAAAAGGAGCAAATTTTCTTTTCTTACCCTAGCATGTGGTGTGTCATTTTTTAAAGCTCTTTGAGTAGGTGACAAATATATTATTTTCGTTTGATTTCCAAAAATAAAGAAATGGTGTGCCGTCAATGTTGTCAGTTTTAGACCATTTTTGTTACGGGGTCTATCCCAAAAACTAAACTAGTCAGGAACTTGGAATTTCTGTATATTATGTACCATATACTGTTTTCAAACAACAAATTCTGACGCCACCGATTCATAATGTAGTATATATAATAATTTATTGTATACATAATACAATGAATTTGTAATGAAAGTATATAAAATGATTGTTATTTAAATATTTACAATACAAAATGACTTATTTCTGGGGAAGAAACGAGATCGCAGCTTCAAAAAATACCGTAGATCGTATGTTTCATTTATTTGTCTTCGACTCCTCTTTTTCTGCGAAAAATGTGACAATATTGGCAATTGGCTGGTACTGACTCCACAAACGCGTAATTTGGTATTGTAAATATTTAAATAACAATAATTTTATATGTTCTCATTACGAGCTTACAGCTGGCGTATACGAGACTTTCTTCAGCTATCATCACCCCATATGGTTTCAATTTAGTACGACCTAAGAAGTGCGACAGAAAAAAAGCATCACCCAATTAAATATCTAGCGAAAAAAAACGTTTATTCGTCATATGTACGGAACTCTAATAGAGTTGTTCATCTTCAGGAAGAAAAACAATCGAAAAGGAATTAACTCGGGTGCGATAATAACATAATATACACTTGAACAATTTTGAATCGAATTGCCAAAGAATTAATATCGATGCCCTATTGAATATTAGCTGAAAAAAGGACCATTCGCTTGTGCACTTACGTCTGGTAAAGGAACTGGTTTTTCCGAAGATTCGACCTCTAGGTAAATAGGATTGCTCGTGCTTGATACTTCTTCGACACGTCGGGATGCATTCTCTCGTCCAACCACGTTCGATGAAGAATCCTGCTCATTTAGCTCACGCTCCTGTAGAAAAGTAAACTTTATCATTGCTTCATTTTCTCACCTCACAGCTTGTATACTTCCTCACTATGATTGACAAATATGTGTTGGGCTCTTTTACCGTTACGGCTATTGACGGATACTGCTCGTCCTTAGGGTAGTCGACCTACAACAAAGAGATTTTTATAGTGTTAGATGTTTTTTAAAAATACCCCCGTCAAGCATAGTCAAAAACCATTTTTATCTTGTCAAACAATGCTTGCCACAAACGTACAAGTACAGAAATGTCGAATCATAGATTACTGGTAGTCTGCACTCTTGTATACTCACATTTGGTGTAGGATCCTTGTTCGACGATTCTCCCTGTTAAAAAGTATGTTATTTGTTCTATGTTTTGGTTTTACGCATTTCTAATGCGTGAAGATGATCAATGCAAATGAAGGCTGCATTGTAACGGAACAAAAAAATGTTTGCTGTCTTGGTACACTTACGTCAGGCAAAAGATCATCGGCCTCTTCTGACACCAGATCCTTTTCCTCTTCCGACAAAAGATCCTTTTTCTCTTCCAACCAAGGATTCTCTTCCTCTACCGACGAAGGATCCTCTTTCTCTTCTGGCAAAGAATCCTTTTTTTCTTTCGGCAAAGGAGTCGTTTCCTGTTCCGGCGAAGCATCCTTTTCCTATTCCGGCAGAGTAAAATGACAACATTTATGCTGTTTATTCTTCTTTCATTGTTGTCGTTCGGATCTTTCTGGATATTCCCTAGCTAGTTGATGACTTTTGTCACCAAGCGGAAAATTGTTTTGAAAATAATGTCTCGGTTTGTACACTTATGACTGACGATGAATCCTGATGCTCCCTCGGCAATTCTGCCTGCAAGAGGTAAACACTATAAGGATCGTTCTGTTGCATAAACTGTAAGTCGTGTTTTCTTGAAACCTTATTCGTATCACTAATTAAGGATGTTGAGTCCCAAATCGCAAATGATGATAAAATTCTGAAAATTTGGTATGTTTTTGTATGAAGTATTTCAGAGGTCGTGTAAAAATTTCACGACGATTAGGAAGCTCGTTATTGAACAATTAACATTCACAAATTAAATGCTGTCTTATGGAAACTGATGTAACTTTGCAATAAGTTTTTTTTTGACCTCTCAATTTTGTAATATCTACAATATACTGAAAGCAACGGAAATAAAACGAAGTTTATTGATATATTTTTTTTAATTTCTTTTGAAAATTGTTCTTAACAAAATGTTAATTTTTTAATAACAAGCTTCCTAATCGTCGTGAAATTTTAACACAACCTCTTAAATACTTCATACAAAAACATACCAAATTTTCAGAATTTTCTTATCATTTTTTATTTCAACCCTTAAGGAGGTTGAAGTAATGATGATAGAATTCTGAAAATTTTGTATGTTTTTACACGAAGTATTCCGGAGGTCGTGTAAAAATTTCATGACGATTAAGAAGATATTTATTGAACAATTAACATTAACATGTTTCATAGGGACTCAACATCCTTAATGTCGCGGTCATGTCCGATCTCAGATTAGGCATTGGATGCTGCCTCTTCCACTTACAGATGGTATTGAGTTTCGCTCTTCTACAGGCACTAGTATCTGTAAAGAAGTGGAGTCAGGGGCGTTTTTATGTTTTTTTTCTTCTTTATTTCAACCTTTTCAAGGCGTAGAATAATCGGTAGAAAATCATTATAAGGGATCGTAGATTGAGAAGCATCTATCGCCCTCTCGCATCACTCTCACGACTGTCAAATGATCTGGATCGTTCTTTGACAATACCATTTGTAAAAAAAGTAGAGTTTACGGTGGTTTTCCTTTTTTTCTTTTTCACAAGGGCCATTGAATTTTGAATACTTTGCGATGAGATTAAATTTTTTTTTAAATCCACCACATTGAAGATGCTAAGAACATTAATTTCCGGTAATAATAATGCAAAAAGTTATAAGTCAATTGATGAAGAAAAAAAATTATTCATTATTATAAATAGCGAAGAACATTAACTTCCGGTAATAATAATGCATAAAGTTATGAGTCAATAGATGAAAAAAAATTATTCAACAAGTGTCCAGTGAACTACTTTTTTTATATTATAAAATGAATTCGTAGATTTTCATGAATAGGTACGAATTTTGTTAGAATTTTTTTTGCTATTTTCATTTTAACTTTTTTAATTTTCAATAATGGATGATGAGACACAAATTTTCAATATGTTTTCGGAGCAATGTTCCCTATTAAATCCAAGAAGTGTCCGCGGTATTGAACGAACAGATTCACAGGTACAGCCTCTGGAAAATTCCAAAAACCGGATTTACGAAATCGAGAGAAAATTCTTCAAAAAATCATATGTATTCAGAGAAAATATCTTAATTCATTAAATGTCACAAAAAATCAGGTTTACCGGAGATTTGTCGAACAAATTTGTTGAACATTCCTGGTATTATTATTATTCGAAATCAATGTTCTTAGCATCTTCATATACGGTTGATGTTTTTTCAGATTTCAATGTTATCGCAAAGTACTAAAAATTCTTATCGAAACTCACTTTTGGTCATGAATGCCCGGGCAATACATTCTTAAATACGAAACCCTAAAAGTAATTTATGATTTTATCCACTTACGTCTGTTGGACGATCGAGCTTTTCGGGTGAATCCATCTGAAGAAAAGAAGCGATTGCACATTTCTATTGACTTATTGTTTCGAGTCTCGCGTCGCGTTACCGTATTTATTTTCAAATCGAATGTGCAAATATTTTTCACTTATTCACCGCATCAAGGTCTGCTGGTGCATCCGTTGATGGCGCCGTGCTGGTGTAGTTGGGGGCATCGGTAACATGATTTTTTATCCTTTCTGTAGTGTTTTCAGACTGATTGGGTGGACCAGCGATATCAGCCGTTGCATTGCCAATTTTCCCCTGAATATCCGCACCGAATACGAACACAATAGAAAGTGTTTTATAATCAATCGGCGTTTATATGAAAATAAAATAAATCAATAAGTACAAATAAAAACAATTGGCGATTTGATTGTACTGTTTTATTACATGCTGAGACATTTAGACTGATCTTTAGTATTTTGTGCTTACATATGACTCACGATTCTCTTTGCCCACCTGAAAAAGAAGTGATTTTATTTTTCTCCATTCGACCTAGTAACTACCATATGATTATTTTCAATGCCATTATTCTGTAACTAGTATATTTTTAATTTTTCAACTATTTCAATTATTCGAAGTCTCGGGACTGGCTCATTGGAAGAACGTTGGTTTTTGGGTCTCAAAATATGGTTACCGTTATCTTATATTTACCAAGCGATCCAATCCTTTCCTTAGTATCTGCACAAAAAAATGTATCTTATTTTTTAATGCTCTTTATTCATTATTACAAATTGCGTTGCGACGGTCGTGTTTTGAACATTTACCGTTTCCAGATTTATCAATAACTCATCTATGCGGGGTTCACAGTTATCCACCAGGTCAACATTTACTTCAGTCACGTTCCCATTCTCCTGTTTAGTGTAGTTCCAAGTGTCCTGTTTTTTCTCGATAGTGTCAAAAGTTCTGGATGAGTCACTGATGTTTTCCTGGAAAATTAACCTGTTTGAGGAGATCAGAATTTTCTGTCACCTATTTTGTTTTCGTTGGTTTATATTGAGGTTTTAATTATTTGAGGCTCTGAGATTTATCGTCAAATCTTTTAACTTTTGTATTCACCATTCTCGAAAGTCTAACGTGCAATTTATCTTCTTTGTTTTTTCTACTTTTCTACATCTATCGAATCTTATGACGCCTTTCTGATTAGTTAAATGCATATGTGATTTATATCTCATATCTTTGCAAAGGAACTTTTTATTCTCACCAAATTGCTAAATCTTATTGCTAAATTAGGATTTCTTTGTTACATCTAAATTATATGATACCTTTGGTAAGTTGTGATCGACCGTACCCACGGGAACCTTGAAAGAAAAACGAGTGTGAGTTTAATTTACGGATTGTGTAGCGTCTACAATTAGCCCTGCCTTGGCACACTGGGCCATTTAGACCCGAACAAGATTGAAATAAAATGCTCGCTTTCCCGAAATTGCAAGTTTTCAATAATTTTTCACAACAATTCAATTTTGTACTTTCCGAGTTTTAAATATGCGGACATATTAAGGAATGTTTAAAGTGTATAACAGATTTTTTTCAATAAAAACCAACCTAAGGGCTGTTAAGGGCAGGTGGATGAAGTACTATCCGGGTCAAATTGACCCAGTTTGTCAAAATCGTGGCCAAATATAGAGTGTCAAGGAAGGGTTAAGTATCAAATTAGAAACATCAAATTTCATTAGTTATAAGCTTGATAGATTATTAATTGAAGGTTCTGAAAAATGTGGATATGGAAAACATGAAAAAATCAAACTAATTATTATTTAAAACAAGCACTTTGCAGGGAAAATATCCATTTTTAAATAATGACGAACACAAATAGTCAAGCACTTAAAAAAAGTCTCGCCACTTTAAGTAAATACGTTTTTACGATACACCACAGCGAAAACAGGGGTGTAGTTCCGAAAAGCCTATAATACCTCTGATTAATTTGGAATTTCGTGTGTCCATGTATTTTGACGCGCTGATTACGAATATCACAGTGAAAATACCCTCAAACTTGATTTTCAAGGTCAACACTCACGAAAACTGATTTTTTAACAGTTTTTCTGTTTTTTTCTAGTAGATATTCATTTTAGAGAAAAATGTTTCCTATAAAAGTTATAGCCTATGAAAATATTGATCTTTTATGTTCTATACAGTTTTTATCTAAGACCATTCCGTTTCGGAAAAATTGGATAATGGTCTAATAAGTGAAAATTGCTTAGCTCCATTAGTTTCGATATTATCTGCTTACGCACTTTATCGCGGGAAGATTGGAGTTTAGTCTTTAAAGTGCACGTTTTTTTTTTGCTTTTTCGTTTTTTATTAATTTTTTTCTTTTATTTTAGTTTCTTTTTGTATTATATACTATTTTTGCATTTTTTGTTTAGGTTCGTTTGGTTGTTTGGGTTTGGTTTTTTTGTTGGACTTGCTTGGGCTTTTTATTTAATTTTTTTTTTTACTTTGGGTCGTTTGGGCTTCTTTGGTTAGATTTGTCTTTGGATTTTTTTTTGTTGGTTTTGTTTCAGTTAGAATTTGGTTTTTTTGGGGGTTTTTGTGTGGGCTAATGAACATTATTAATATTCTTGCTATTACCGATATGTTACTATAGATAAGTAGATAATATCGAACCTAATAAAGCTAATTGTAAGCAATTTTTACTTATTGGACCATTACCCCATTTTTCTCGAAATGGAATGGTTTTAGACAAAAATTGTATAGAACATAAAAGATCAATATTTTCATTGGCTAGAACTCTTGCATGAAATATTTTCCTCTAAAATAAATATTTACTGAAATAAAACAGAAAAACTGTTAAAAAATCAGTTCTCGTGAGTGTTGACCTTGAAAATCAAATTTGCGGGTATTTTCAATATGATATTCGTGATCAGCGAGTCAAAATACATAGGTATACGAAATTCCGAATTCATCAGCGGGATGGGCTTCTCGGTACTTTATACGAAAAAAGTCGAGTTCGATTGATACCAGGTAGCTGCAAAAATATTTTTCAAGAAATAAAATCGGCGCCACAGCTTTTTTTATACATGAAGTGAAATTGACAGTGCACATGTGTTCTAGGTTTTTTTTTGTTACGAGAACAAAGTACTTCCATCAATAGGAGCGGATGAATAAATAGTGGAGAATAATCTTTGAATATAATTTAGTTTCTAGGCCTACTTCGCTTGAAGTTCCCTGCTTAAAATACTGTAGGTTCTCATAATCCGCCAGGGCCTCCTCGACAGTGAGACCTGTACCCGTCCTCAATATTTCATCGTAATCATCACCGTCGATTATATCGGCACCCTAAAAATCAATAAATTCGACGTTAAATCAACATAAAAAATACCGCTGGTCGTTAATCGCAAAAAATTGACATTTTCTTCGACGCTGTTTTATCAAATAGAATAAAAACGTACGTTAGAACCAACGATTCCAATAAATAAAAAATATATAATTTTCGTAACCATATCCAAGTTGTATATTCGAACAGATCCGCTTGCTATACGAAACAAGCGAACCTGCAGATTCAAACTGTGATCATTTTTCGTAAATTCTCATTTATATGGTTGTGATGTTTGCCGTAGACTTAGGCGGTCCTGGGCGCGTCAATAAATCTGTTATTCACCCTAAGCTCATATTAGACAAGATCATTGTAGTCTCACTTGACAATGGATATTAGAAATTTTACGACCCGGTGGTCGCAAAAAAATTTACTCAAATATGCATTTTCGCCATTTTTGCATGGCGTTCACGTGACGTCAAACTACCGATGGTCGGCTTTTCGCAAGCTGATAAATCATCTCGTACTTTTTCTTCAAAGTAGCGAAAAATAATTGCCTAAATAATATTGCCAAAGTAGCGAAGTAATTGCCAAAGTAGCGAAAAATAATTGCCAAAATAATTGATCGAGTAAATATAGAATATCATCCGAGGCGTCTCCGAAGTCCGTAAAAACGTTTGAATTTTTCGAAATTTTTACCTGTTGCGAAACTGTTCGTCATCGTTCTTACTCGTAGATATTTTTCGGTTCCGAATATCATTTTCCGGATTTATCTAGTTTCCAGAGCGTTACTCGTGGACCAAGTGAGGCTCGGCCGAATGCTTTAGATTTTACGAAACGTTGAGCTTCCAACGGATATTCGATTGAAGTTGGGGCATGGATAATATCGAAAAACCGGAATATCGGACGAAACATCCGATATTGAAAAATCCGATATTGGACTCGAATAATACCGGTATTTCGATATGAGTCAAAAAGATTAAAATATTTTTATAATTATTCATCGTTTCATTTAAATTACCATGACCTGTTTTTTTTACGTTTAACAGCCTTAAAATATTATTATCTACTTCACTTGAGGGCAACTTTAGATGCCCTCTGTTTTTTGCGGTCATTGTTTCAACAATGGCGATCTCGTTAATGAAGGTGTGCCTGCGTGGCACAAGCTACGCCGTTTGTTTGCAATCTGGTAGCTGCGGCTACGCTGACTGGCATAAAACTTCCTAACTTTAATTTTCCTTGTATAATACTTATTTGTCTTGCACAAACGTTCCTAGTTTTCGTTGACTTATTTTATGTTGTGTTGAACATATTTAAGAACAGAGCAAAGTATGCTTACAAATGTATAATAAATGATGATCTCAACAAAAGACTGTGATATTTAACGCTACGTTGACGCACTGGGTCAGTTTGATCCGGACGAATTTGAAATGAAATCCTCAACTTCGCAAAATTGAAATTTTTTGATGACATTGATATTTTCAGAATTTTAACGGGGTCGTCTAGTGTGACGGCCCTTTTTTAATGCTTTTATGGGGAATTTTTTTTTTGACAAACCATTAAAATAAAATAATTTATAAATTGTATATTATTTTTATTAACATTTAAACAAACTATGTGAATCTTTTGAAGTCATTTTATAGAATATAGTCGGAGATACACCGCCCAACAGAAACACACATATAAAAAGAGGTGCTCCATTGCTGCCATGATTCCGGCCGTTCTGCTTATTTGAAATAAAAAAAACCAAACGCAATTTTAATCGTGAGACTTGAGGCTCTACATGGAACTAAAATAAAGTTAGAATTCCAAAAAATAATTTTTTTTTACGTTTGAGAAAACAAATCAATTTTTCGTATTTTTTTTGGGTCTATATAGCTGATAAAAAGAAAACTAACGAAGCAATATTAATTATTTTAGTTCAACTTGTAGTTATATATGCACTAAAGGTGCTGTATAAATTTGAGTAGAATCAATCAAATAGTTTTTGAGATATCATGGCAGCAGTTTGAAAAAATCGTAACCGTAATCGCCCCGTGTACCTGCTCCGGTTTACGGCTGTAACTTTTCAACGGCTTCGAATTTTGAAAAATCCTTTTACCTACGTCTTCTATACATTAGATGTGATTTATGAAGAAAAAAATCCATTTTTTTTTATCTGACACACTAAACGACCTCCTTAATTATGCAGAGATATTAAACAATGTTTGAAGTGTGTCCCTAATTTTTTTCAGTAAAAACCGACCGAAGTATTGTTAATGGCAGGTGGATGAAGCACTATCTGGGTCAAATAGACCCAGTGTGTCGAAATCGTCACCAAATATAAGTGTGTCAATGAAGGATTAATAAGTACTGTCGTATCACTTAACTGGTGATTATTATTTCTACAACTTCCATCTTTACTTTCAACCTGCCAACGTTTTTAATCAAGGTTTCCCAGAAATATCGCAAAATATCGCAATACCGATATTTCGGTATTACGAATTGATAATATCGAAATAATGCCCGTATTAGACAAAATTCCGATAGTCCAAGTTCAAAATGAAGTTGATTTAGAAGACGTGTAAAATAATCGCTTTCCGTGATAATATAAAAAGTACTACAATATTTTATTATTCTTTGATAAAAAACATCTCCACAATAATGATTTTTATGTTTTTTTTTAAATTTCATTTGTCCCTCTGGTCCCTTCAGTGTCAAGCGCAAGGTATTGACGTTACATAACTATTGCTTGACGTTACAAACCTCCACTTAGCGCGTGATTACGTATTTGAATCTTTGCTTGCCACGCCCTTTTATTTTTAGCGTTGGTGCTGGTTGTCCCATAGAGCACCTAGATGATTTATCTATTTGCTCAATTTCCTCGCGGGTGTGTCAAAAATTATTCCAAAGACGAGTTTCGGCGTTTCTGTGATGCGAGCGAGTCTTTATCTATATTGAGTCACAGGGTAATCACAAGGCCATCCAGCGGCGTCACATCGGTGCTAAGCTTATATAATTTTGGGACTTTGGAGGACTTTTGAGGACTGTGGAGAAAATTATCGCGGTAGCGATGTATTGAGGCAAATATCGATTGTCTTCCACCCGTGATTGACGAGGCGTATTGTTATTCGGTATTTATCTAACGCCCTTTTATTCGTTTTTTTTTCAAAGAACAATTTGTGATATTTCATTGATTGGAAAATTATCTATCGGTTGAGATTCATATTCTGCGTCGCGAATCGATGTTGCGTGGATTAAACTAGGGCCATTTTTTGACACAAACATCACGCCATGAATTGTTACCTATCTACCTAAAAATTATTCACAAGGTTTATTTTAAGAGGTTAGGCTACTGGGAGGAGCGAAAAATCAGGGTTTTTTACAAAAAATAATTTTGTAGGGATAAGTAAGATGATGAAAAAATCGTTGCTAAATTATTTTGTATGTAAGTTAACGAAGTTGTGTACCAAATTTCATATAAAAATATGAATAATTGAAGAAGTTATGAACAATCTCGTGAAGAATCTTTGAACGTGACAGACTCAACGGCGTACTTGATCTTGGCTACCCGGTTGACTTGACAAAAAAACGAGCTTAAAAAAAATAGATGATATTGGCTAAGACTTGACTGAACTTTTTCTTTCTTACCGTGTTGCAATCATAAAAAAATGGTTGAATTTTTTTTTCGATTCTCCGAGGAGAAATGACATAATTATTGTTAATACCTATTGAATAAGAATGTTTCAGAAAAGCGTCGTTCAAGACTACGCTACTATTACTTTGAATAAGTGTCAATTTAAATGTCAAATTTCAATTTGAAGTGTCAAATTTTAAGTCAATCCGTTCATTAGATGTTGAGGAATCGTGTTCACTGTTTTGAAAAACGTAGTTTTGAGAAAAACGCGTTTAACGGAGAAGATACGTTTAGGTGAGGACAAAATTGCTGATTTTTAGGATTTTTTTCAAAGGAAAGATTTCTTCACCATTTTTTAAACTTAGGGTACCTTTTATTACGACTTTTGGCTGTTACATGGTATTTTTTTCATTATTAATCTTTAAAAATGGCATAGGTATGGCACGGTCTTCTAAACGAGTTGCGACGGATTTTTTCTGACGGCGTGATACGTAGTGTCGGCGGGATTAATCTGAAAAAAAAGAACGAAGATTTTTCTTTTACTAACACTCAAACGTATAATATGAACCAAGTAAATGTGAGAAAGGTTAAAAATCGATGAAATGGCACGCTTTGAAACAAAAGAAGCATTTTCTGAAAAAATGGCCACATTTTGCAATAAAAAATACTTTCTTACAAATTTTTGGAAACATTTAGGTTCACGTTTTAGATAATAAGACGAGGATGATTTATACCAAATTTCATCAGAATCGGTTGATTAGTTCTTTAGCTATACGTCACGCCACTTTTGAAAATGTAGTTTAGAAGACCGTGCCACACCTTCGCTATACAGCCAAAAACAATAATAAAACATATCCTAATCCTTAAAAATGGTGGAAAAATGTTTTCTTTAAAAAGATCACGAATATCAGCAAATTTTTTCGTCGCCTAAAGATATCTTCCCCCTTAAAGTTTTACTAGCAGTTCTATCGTCGTAATAATAAGTTTGCCTTTACTCTGCGATTTCTGCACCATACGTTGGTCCTTCTTCTTCAATTTGAGTTGCATCAAACGAGTGTTTATTTTCACATTAGTCTAATCCTTAGCCACGATCCACGATCTTCCTGTTTCCTCAGCGAAGAAGACTTACTTCGGTGATACTTTTTTCGCGCTCACCCTGTCGATTTGTCAGAATTTTCGAAAACTGTCAAGAAATTCGATCAATATAAAATACCCGGATTACATTGAGCGTGGATGTGTGTGCCAACGTTTGAAAGAAACCAGCTTTGGCTTACGCGTATCATTCAAACTCGACAGACATTCCCGCGCGCTTCGTTGCGCAGCATCGACGAACGGTCGCGCCACCGTACGGCAGAATTTCGTTCGTTCACGTTGGCCGGTCTGATTTTTCGAACCGAAACGCTCGCTGTTTGTTTTGTTCGAACGTCGAAAAGTTCGTTGAAAAGCTACACCGATCGCTCGTGTTTTACAAACAAAAAATTGTTTCTCGTACCAAACTCGTACGAAGGAAAAACCGTGAAAAGAAGAGGTGAACGATGGTGAACGATGGATTGGACTGCGACATTAAGAATATTTTGGAGTGTCGGGAGAACGAAGAATTCGAAGTTCTTCAGAGGTTATCCGCCTACTGTCACGATATTTACACGCGAACAGCCGCCTCCCTAGCAGGTTCGTTGATTTTTTTGCAACAATCCATTGAACTGTCGCCGCTCCCGCTGTCTCTCCCAGACCGCTGCTGTTTAAATTCCGATGCAATTTACATTTCCCCACCGAAACCCACGTAGCCAAACTTGTGGGAGCTTCAATATTGCACGTTCGGTGGACGCATCTAAATCTGGAGAGACAAAACACCAGTAACATTTAAGAGTATGTACAACATCATACATAACCTCACAAATTTTCGAACCGAGTTTTCTCATAGATGGTTGAATTTTCCAGTAAAAACGGAACGTCAAGCACTGAAGACTTTCCTGACGCAGAGCTTGACGATTTTCTTTTGCCCTAAATATTATTCAATTCTGAGAAATCGGGGTTCGAAAACTTCAGCTATCTCGCACTCGTGTCATGCGGTACACCTCCTTCGCCTTAACGTTCAACCGCAAAACACTCGACCCACACCGAATCTTCCCCCACTGCACCTCATTTCCACGTTTTGACCGAACTTTGTCGTCGGTTGCAGAATGCGAACGCAGGCAGGAAACTATCACCGAAAATATGGCCAAACTGCACAGGATCATGAAAGACAGCGTTACGGAAAAAGAAAATATCCTTCTGCAGCAAAAGGTCACGGACAAAAAAATAACCATAGCGATGGATCAAAAGGCCAAACTGGAGGAAGAAATAAAGGACGCGTTACGGAAAAAGGAGAATATATCCTTGGAACTGGTAGAGTTGACGCGAGGTACGGTATCAAGTTAGCTACAATGTTTTTGGCAAAAATGGTCAAAAACGACCAAGCGGATGCTTTCCCCGCTTAGTTTGTTACGTTCACCAGCGATAGGCAATCGATTCAGTACATCTTTCCTTCCGCGTACGCCGTACACCAAACTGGTCCACTCCGTGATGTTGAAGTTCGCATCATTAGAATGCAACGAAAATTGGTACTTTTGAATTCCTTTAATCTTTTTCGCAGATTATGCCTATGGAAGGCCTCCATCCAGTTTTTAAAAATATTCATTTAGCACTCTAGAATATACATTTAAAAAAAGATCTATAATAATTAAAATATTGAAAATAAAATCAAAAACAGAATTTATGTTGCGTTCGAACGATGCAAACTTCAACACCATCGCGCTTCCTACTTTTTGTTTCGACTTTTACATGCCTTTACGTAATGAGGTTGAAGTTTGCATCGTTGGCAAGCAACGAAAATCAATATTTCTGAATTCTTTTTATACCTATTGGTGAATTTTGCCTACAAAAATCCTTCAACCATTTTTAAGATATTTTTTTAGCAATCTACAATATAAATCTAGAAAAAAGAACTTTTGTTGCGTTCCAACGATGCAAACTTCAACGCCATATTATACCCCCATGTTCGTGAAAAACCATTTCGATCCATGATGTTGAAGGTTGCATCGTTCGAATGCAACGATTTTTTCTTCAATGATTAATTTCTTCATTTTTACCATTATCGAAAGTCTTTTTGCAAAGCAGTTTCGTAAATTTCTAATAATAATATTAAATCGGTAATAACAGATTTTTTAATTTTTAATACAACATCGCGCGATCTTTTTTTTTTACTTTGGTACATTGCACAGCGTTCGAGGAGACCAGGAAGCAGAGAAAGGAGCGCTGGAATGCTATAAAAATGGCATGCACGTATTACAAGGAAAATCTTGACATTCATATCAGCGTGGACGAGTGCGAAGATCACGACAAAGTCAAGCTTACGTTTTTCCAACTGAAAAATCCAGACCGGGACAATTTCTACGTGATTTTGGAGAACCGCAAAAATGACTGGAAAGGTACGATAACATTAACGATGACGCGTGCAAATTGGTATTCGAGTATTCTCGCTGTTCGGGCATGAAAAATTTACGACAAAACGATTGCTCGCAGTTGGACAAATTGAGCCTGCTCTGGAGGAGACGCATCTGGAAACGATCAAGGCTAAAGTTGATTTCACAAAATCGCTGAGGACTTTGGATGTTATCGTTTTTCTCTGCGCATTGAGGTCTATCTTTTCGAAATACTACATCGAGGATTGAAACTGCTCGATGGAACCTCCGATGGAAGAACGACGAAGATACAAACGGGACGCGTCACGATTCTTCATAGTATGTTCACTAGGGTGGCACAAATTTGAGCTCCATTTTTTTTCCCTTTATCTCGTCATCCAATCAACTTCAAAGGAAAAAAATCGTCGCGAAAGCTGCGAGCGGTCAAAAAATATTTAAAGGTCCCTCAAGCCTCCCGAAAATTCGAATTTTCTTTAAAAGATAATTTTTTTTCGTTTACTTGTCACTTATGAAGTTTACGTTTTATAATTCTTAAATTAACCTCGCGAAAGCTCTAGCCGGCCAACGAATATTTAGTGGTCGCTCAAGAGCTTCGAAATGTCCGATTTTCGCCGAATTTTCTTTACTTTTGACGCTTTATCAGATTTTCAAAACAATGAATTGTTTTTCTTTAGTAACAGATTTTTCAAATTTACCACACACTGACCCAATAATTATAATCTTTGTTCTCATGAAATAATTCTTTAAAGCTCTTGTCCTTCAACAAAATTATGAGTTTCCCGTTTTATCGGGTTAGAAGTGTGAGGTAAATTTGAAAAATCCGTTCCTAAGGAAAAAACGAGTTCATTGGTAGTCAGCTCAATTAAAGCTTAATTAAAAAATCAAAGCGTAAAATTCATGGGTGAGAAGTGAACGAAAAGAAAACGATTTTTCAATGAAAATTTGAATTTCGGGAGGCTTGAGGGCCCTCTAAATATTTTTCAACCGCTCGCAGCTTTGGCGCGAATTATTTTTATTCTTCAAAGTAGATAACTGGATGGTGAGGAAGAGGAAAAAAACTAGAGTTCAAATTTGTGCCACCTTAATGTTCACCGACTGTGAGCAGGTGAAGAAAAGTGCCTGAACCGCAATCGGGACAAATGGACGTTTCGATTTCCTTCATAGTTTTCGTTTCGCAAACGCATTTGTTCGTTGGGAGCTGGATTTTTCGAACTAAAATGTGTACAGCAATCTACTTTTTCTACTTTTTTACAATCTTAGTTGTCAAACGTACCTGCGTGGGGTAAAACGACTGAATTTTAAGCTAATTGTAAATAAATTATATCTGATTATTGTATAATCGAGAATATAAATAATTATTCATAAATCTCGTTGACGCGTGAGTGATTTCCAAATATTTCGGGTAAGTTTTACAGGGAGTGGAAACTAGAGTTCCGGGGTCTCACTGTTAGTTGCACGTTTAGCTTTATGTTTGCGATCGGCTTACAGACCTCTTTGCCCGTGGGTTATCGCATTAATAAAAAATGTCTTGCCTCACGCAAGAGTTACGTCTTTTAGTCTATTCTTTAGTCTCTCTAGTCTTTAGTCTCGCTAATCTCACCACGAGCTTGAATTCTACTTGATGATTATGAGCTTAAGGGCCTACACCACTGTAAACATAAAAAAATTAAGTGATGTTTTGCAAATTTTTGTTTGGTGGAAGTACAAGGAAGAGGATAATATTCAAGGATGTTATTAGTCATATCTTCAAGTGAACAAAACAATGTATATTAAAAAATTATACAAAATGGTGACGCCGGAGCCATTCTCGCTAGGCATGTTGAATTTGAGAGGCTCCACGGCACGCAAATTTGAATTTGGAACATAAATTAAAACATTCTATTAATGTACATGAGTATAGCTACAAAAATACGTAGGGGATTTTGAAAATATGGATTTTAGTGTAATTGGCAAGCATTTAAGGGGGTAAATGCATATAAATGGTCGAAAATGACGAAAAATTACGGGATTTTTTTTCCAGCGCAACTACTCGACCAATCGTTTTGAAATTTGTAGACTATTTTATTGTACATTAGAAGACATAATCAACAACGATAAACAAAGAAAAAGTTGAAAAAGCTGAATATTGTAATAATGGCTGCACTCATAAAAAAAGATCGAATTTTCATCGCAAATTTTCGTGTTTTTTATGAAAAAATTATTGTTTGATTAAATTTTTGATTGAATATGGAGGTTCGACGAGCGTTCGCAATTATGCGTCTAAAAACCTTTGGTTGAAATGAATCGGATAAACAGTTTTTTTTATCGCTGCCGCAAATTTTAAAAATTCCTCCAGCAACAATTAGCTTCAGGCTGCTGATGAACACTCACCAGCCACTTGTTTTGCAGGCACCAAACTTTATTCCTCTTATTCTAAATGGTTCAAAGAATCTCATGAGACAATTTTGATAAAATAAATTTTTTCATAGTTCTACAGTGATGTTACCCCTTAAGGACAGTCTCTTATTACGCGTCTTACGAACAACCACAACGAGTGCAAACATGAAAACAATTGCAAAATTTGATGTTTCCATGCGTGTCATCAGCATCAGCTTGGTTCAACTTCGAGTTGAATAACTCATGCATTCCGCTTCCGTGAAAGTAGTAAATCGATCGCCGGAAACGTTCCGTTTCTCGGACCTCGTCCATGCCGCTCGTTACATCGTCTGCCCGTTTTCTTAGCTGCGCTGCAATCGTCATCGTCAAAGTACATAGGAGTACCGCGTCGAGGCGCTGCTCCTAATTTCCGGCCTGCGATTCACTGCCTGAGGTATCTCGTTGATTGTGCGACATTTCGCGTTTGCCGACCGCAGTTGGAGTCTCGCAGCTTCGTCAAACTTCACAATTACTACTTGGTATTTCAAGGGGCTACATCCATCTGGAGGCCCGAAAAAAATGGCCACTTTCCGAATTCTTGTTCTAGGAAACGGTTCGTGAAAAAGCAACGCATTTTTATTTAACACAAAGATACATATATTGAGCGCGTATAAAGAAAATCACCAAAAAATACAGAAAAACAATAAAAACATGGCCGCCAGCAGATGGTGACATTTTTTTCGCGACGTATGGCGGTGGACACTCTCCAGCTTAAACGGTTCATTCGAAATTTTAAAACCAAATGGGTTATTCAAGTTAACAATAAATACGAGTCGTTGACGATCGTCGATTTTTAAAATCATTTCTTTTAACAACGTGACCGCGAATCCAAAATCGAGTGTACGAAATTTATGAAAAAAGTCGTCATTTTCACGTAACCATTAAACAAGGAAGATCGATTTTGTAAAATTGAGATCGCCAGTGACCTTGGAATGTTTCTCTCCGTATCTTGTACAAATTTCGTAAGAATCCATCAAGTGGTTCTTGAGATATTATGTCCACCGACATTGAAAACAGTGTCCCGAGGAAAATCCGTTTAAGGTCTTAGGCCACAGTAACGGGTATAAAATCATGTGCGAATTTAACAATTTTTTTCGTATGAAAAAGTGATTCACTCAATTTTTTTTTCTTTTCGATGTACAAAATGGCCGATTACTAATATTTTCTTTTGTTATCTTTTTTGAGGCGCTCCGCGGCGTGACATTTAGCATCCACAATTTTTTACCTAGAACAAAAAACAAAAATTTTCGACAATCTACATTAGAATACCTAGAGCAGTACGTACGGAATTTGAAAAATATTGTTTTATTCAAAAGTTGTAGGTACTTGAACGTAAGAAATGAGTTTTCAGTGAAAAATCTCGTTATAACTGCTTATAAACTGCTGATAAAATGAAAAGTTTTCGATTAATCAGAAATTTTCTCCGTACTTATCGGTAAAATGCAATTAGGAACATAACTTTTAAATTTGAGGTAAATCGAGTGAAAATTGTTGAAGTTATTTGTCACGCCAATTGGAAAAAAGCTGTTTCGAGAAGTTTCGAGTAGTCGGCCATTTTGTACATCGAAAAAAAATACATAAATTTTCTAACAGCTTACATTCATACTAAACAAATGTGTAATTATTTTTATGAGTGAATCATAAAAACAATTTTAGGCAAATATCAATGACATTTTCAGTGAATATGGCTAAATGATGATAAAGAGTAACTCAAAATGACCTGACATTTAAAATTGCGCGCCATTTTTTTTGCGGCGAACACAGGGTACTAATCTTTGATAACTGGCATCAGTTAGTATTGAGGTTTAGTAATGGAAACTGACACAATCGAGCAAAGCGTAGAAATTGATAAAATTCAGTACAAAAATGGTCAAAATTTTGCAGAAATGGTTTGAAAAGTCCGCAACCCGTCACACTGCGGGCGAAACAATGCAGTTATTGCAGGCGACGTGTCATGGTCGTGTTATCTCGCGCCATTGGACTTCTTTCTTTGGGCTTTTCTGAAAGGAAAAGTGTATGCCAATGATCCAGACCATTCCGAAGCTCAAAGAAGAAATTGGACGCGCCATTAATGAAATTAGTCCGAAATTATGCCCAAGGGTTATTGGAAATTTCGTCAAAGGAGTGAACGTTTACAAACAGGGACGAGGTGGTCGTTTATCGGATATTGTGTTCCACACATAACCTCCATGTTTGTACCTTATGTTAAAATAAAAATATTCGTACTATTCAAATAAATAATACGTTTTATTGATAAATTAAAATGTCAGGTCATTTTGAGACACCCCTTACTATCGAATAAAAATATTTTTGGAAAATGCTACTTTCCGACGCACCTAGGTAGATGTAGCCCGTGAATCTAGCACACTTGGAGTGCGATTCTCTGAAGGACGACGCAACTCCAATAACTCATTGACTTTTTTACATTAAAACATCATATTTTACGCACGCTCACTCCAAATGTTTGATCAAATTCGCAATGTTTTTCCATGTGAACAATTTTAATCTTGAGATTTAAAAAAATCTATTCTGACTTTTGTATACCACTCGACTTGTGACCTTTATCAGGCATTTCGAAAATGCTCCCATCAATTAATGGGGGAATAAAAAATGTATACCATCAACTTGTCATGGTTATTAGTGAATTTTGAAAATGCGTTCCGTATTTATCACGAATATTGCGGATTATGAAAAAGGGGAAAATACGTTGCGCTTCTGCAATAACGAATAACGAAAAAGAAACAGTTAATCAGCGCTAGTTCCTGATTCCTGAAAAAAAGAGCACTAAATTTAGCGCAGCGACAAAAAGCACAAAAAAAGTCTCCCCGAAGTCGTTCTCAGGATGGCTCATAAATTTTCGCGACTTACTCAAAGCTTATTATTCGGCGTACGTGAGAGTTTGACGCGGGGTGTAAAAGAGAATAACGCGAGCTGACCAAAATGCACTGCGTGCCTACGGGAGTAAGAATGTTAATGGGCCTTGAATTTTGTATGCAGGAAGTGTGGCGCGTCCCGTCTCCCGTAGCGGGCCGGCGCCTCGCGCGTCCATGCGAGCAAAAAGAAACACCGAGAAAAAAATAAGTCAGAAACAAAGCAACGAGACTGCAGTGGGAGTGAAAGACCGGGGGAAGGAGAAGATTCATCTGGCAGAGAGAACCGGACGATGTTCCTTTAAATTGGAACCGTAAACAGACTCGTGCAACCAGTGTTTCTCAATTTTGCATCTTTATAGAAAATCGCCACACTTCTCGTTCCGACATGATAATAAATTTAGCAAAACTGATTTGCATGTTGCCACTGCTCCGACTAGCAGCACCGAAAAACGCCTCTATCAACGTAAACAAAAACCTTCGACACAAGCTCCATTTACAAATTCGGCAAAACTAGCGAATTGGCTATTTTCACGTCGTAGAGGTGGCGTAGCGATATTCCAATATGGCCGGTCCAAGTATCGCATTAAGTGATCATCACAGTGTAAAATTTTCAAAAAATCGACTTCTTCGCATTATCTAATAGTATAGACGATTATAAACATTCAGTTCAATTTGTGGGCCGAAATTCTAATTATTCCGGTTGCTACAGCCTTTCTCAGAAAAAGCGATTCGACCAACTGCGTGAGCCTTGGCGCGGGCGGGTTTTTTTTTCGAAATGTTTTTCGAAACGGTGTACACCCTCAAAGGAAGAGTTTTAAAGCTATCCGTCTCAAATTTTGACACAACATTCTTCACGCCATTCTTTATCTTGCTATGGAAGCTTTTTAAAAAACTTTTCATATTGTTTTTATCGAAAAACTGTCGAAAAAATAGGCTAAATTCAAGGGAGACTAGAGGTAAGGAGTGGACACACAGTGCTTACGAAACGTCCGCAAAAATGCAGAAAATAAAGAGGCGCTGCGATCGTACGCGTCCGATCGATTAGCTCCGCCTACTAGCCTCGTGCTCTTGGCGTGTTCTCGGTTGCTGTTGACAGCACATTCGTAATGGGGGACCGTCTGTTGCGTCTACCTCTCCTATTTCGCTGTCTTTCTCATTGTTGCAAATTCATAATAGCAACTAATAATTAATGAAATTAAGCGGTGAACCAACGAAATAATCAACTAAGAAAAAAAAACAGAACACAAATGTAGCCTTGACTGTCGTGGATCGGAAATATGTTTCAGAAGAGGGTACTCAGTTGATTTATTTTTTCACCGATGCGAATGAAAGTTTGAAAAAAATTGCTCTATGCAAACAATATTACTCTTTATGTGGCTTGTAAATGCAACTGCACTGGAGAAAAAAGGAACTTGTCAAAAAATTGCAGTTGTATTTGCAAGAAAAATAACTTATAAAATATGCTCCATTTTATGCTTATTACTCCAGGGAGAATGAAGCGTAGAGGTTATGTTTCTCATGAACTGAACTACATGCGTGAAAAAAGAAACTGAAGGCTAACCCTAATGACGATTGATTGGGAGCAATATTGAAAATAATTCTACCTTGGGCTTTAAAGAAAACAATTTCGTGAAGATTTTCTCAATACTACAAAACACAATAATATTAAAAATGAGCCTCAAAGCGGAGCACTAAGGTACATTGAAATCAAATTCTTTTATTATTTGCGCGCATGCGTTAAGTTTGGACTATTATAATTATTTGAGACGTTATCGTCAGGAGAGCTGCTAGTGGCACGATCTGGAACTATCGAAAGTCGGCTTTTTTAAGACGCCGGAACTACGTATTGGCCTATGGTGTGTCCACTCCTTCTATCTAGTCTCCTTGCTAAATTCGATACTTTTTTCCAACCGCCGCCATTTTGTCAATTTTCATTTTAAAAAAACCTTCATAGCAAGCTAACGGCTTTCATACTGATTTATAATCTTTTAACAAATTTTGTTTCAGATAATATTTACGACCACAAACGTGTACACCGTAAGGACTCTTTTTTCCGAAGACATTAGCAACCGTTCAGAAAATGTAAAACGAATAAAAATAAATGATTGAAAATTTATTTCCTTTTCTTGATGTGTGTTTTGATTCGACGTAAACAAATCAGATTGATTAGCGTATTTTAATCATCGGAAAAAAAATCGCGAATATAAGCTATTTTTCGATCAGTAATACTGTGATGATCCCTTAAACCGAAACAATTACTTCGTTCTTGATTTCCTGCGAGTTGTCTATTGGATTAACCTCTATGGTAGATTGTAAAGATGCTACTGCATTGAATGATCCATTTCCCGCTCTTTTTTGCGCTGTCAGTACTGGATCGAGATTTTTTAAGGTTATGAAAGTCACTTGCCGGTTTCGAGGAGTGATTCTATCTTTCAGAGCACACTTTCTACAAGGGACGTCTGAAATGATATTTACGCATTGTATATAACAAAAATAACTTTTAATATTGCTCGATTTATTATTGATGAAGATATGCGAACGTGGAAAGGAAAAATCTTGTGGGGTGATTACGAACTCGCCTTGATGGTCTAACGAGAGTCATTTTCAGAGCCAACAAGCACTTTTTTTAAAGACTTTATCTTCAGGCGGCTTATGGAACGAAAGTTCACTTTTATTATCCGTTTTGCACTCTGGAACAGAGCAGAATCTCGAATAATTGTTCGCTTTCCAAATTTTGTCCACTGTCATCAGTGTATTGTGACAAAGTTTACTATACTAGCAGAGCTTCTGCCTTAGGCCGCGAGAGGCGCCAAGACTTTAGGGATGGCGAATTCCCGCTCTACTCCATTAGCCTCTTTCATCGAAATGCGCTTCACTCTGTAGGTGATACGTTTCAGCTTCATCGAAGATGTAAACACGCAAAAGTTCCTAACTCGACAGGCATACCGTGGTCTAGGGTCCCGTACTCGCTTTGCGCACACATCACGTGAGAAACGATCGGACAAAAAGTGTCAAACGGGCCGTTGAGTTCTGGACTGTCCAAGCGAGGCTGAAGTTGAAGCAGAGGATCGAGAAGAAGAATAAATCAAGACAGGAAGAGAGGAAGAGCGAGGGGATGTAGCGCCGCTTCTCGTAATGATGTAGCTGTCCCGATTTAGCTTGTCTTCTTGCTCGCTTGTCCGTTCGGATACTTAGTTAAGGGGTTAGGCTGCTGGGAAAATTTCAAAACCCTCATACGTCGCTGGAGGCAACTCAATTTGAAGATCCAACACACGGTGCAGGAATCGTAGATGAAAGGTAAACAATTACGATAACACAAAAGAACTTAAACGACATTTTACTCCTTAACTTCTTTTCATTAATTATTAACAAATAAAAAATACAACATTTTTTTACTAATAATTGAAACACGATAACAAAACAAAGCTCGGTCAAGTCTCAGCCAATATTATCTATTTTAAGAAAAAGACTCGTTTTTTTGTTTCAGGCCAATCAGCCAAAATCAAGTACACCGTCGAGCCCCTCACGGTAAAAGATCTTTCACGAGATTGTTTATAACTTGTTTAATTATCAATTTGTTGTAATGAAATTTGGCACACAACGTTATTGATGTACACATACATAAATGTCCAAACGATTTTTTAATTATCTCACATATTCCTTATATTTTTTTTTTAATGAGCATGAATTTCCTTTACGTTGAATTTAGCATCGTTGGAATGCAACGAAAGGCGTCGTCCATATATTACGTTATCAATTTTTGCAGTTCCCCCCCATAATCATCCTATCGTTCCCATCGTCATAATCCAATTATCGCTACCCTCAACCAGACCCCCCCCATTTTAAAATGACGTAATTCATGGACGGCGCCAAAGTTAATTTTTCTTCTATACATCTCACATTCTCTCCGCTGATTTGGCGTACGAAAGCCACCCAAACGGTGTTTCATATCCTTATCAGAGTCCCGCGACTCTAATTAATTAAAAAAAATTATAGACCACAATAAAAATGGGGAAATGAAGAATATAGAAAAGAACTGTTTGCATTCCACCGATGCAAACTTCAACGCCATGATTTTCGGGTCGCCACAATAGACTGACCCCTTAAGCCCGTCGATCTTCTTCCTCGTTTTTCCTCGCATAGCAGGAAGCGAGAGAACCAACGTGCATACGTTGAAGCAAGAGAGAAAGTTGAGCACAAAGATACGTCCCCCCTTTCTCACTCTCCCTCTCTCTCTCTCTCTCTCTCTCTCTCTCTCTCTCTCTCTCTCTCTCTCTCTCTCTCTCTCTCTCTCTCTCTCTCTCTCTCTCTCTCTCTCTCTCTCTCTCTCTCTCTCTCTCGCCCCTTCGCCTTCCCATTTATCGAATGCTGAAACGATGACGAAGAGAAGGCGCGTCGTGGAGCGAGGAACGTGGACGCCGCGGAGGCTCCGGAAAAAGAAAGGAAGAAATGACAAGAGAGCGCCGAAGCAAAAGCGAGAAAGAGCGTGAGACGGGAGCGAAGATCCGCGTTCTTGATTCCGTCATTCTTCCTTTTTTTCCCCTTCTTCGTCTTTTTATTTATTACGGCTGTCCGTGTTGTTCGTTTTGCCGACCGGCGTTACACCGCATAGTGGCGTGCCACGGCCGGGTTGTGGCGCTACTGGTTTTGCGCTTGCGCTCTTTCGACATCGCGATGTTATATACATATACGAGAAGATAAATCGCGGGTATAAAAAGGACGAAAGAGAGACGACGTATACATATATGTACGGTAAATTCTCAACGGGGTTAAGAGAGAGAGAGAGAGAGAGAGAGAGAGCGTGGAGGGGGGAGGGCAGAGAGAATACAGAAGCAAGTATACAACAGGAGTGTAAATACTACACGGAGTGTACATATGCTTCTCCCCCGTGCGTCCCCTCCCCCGCGAACGAGAACGAGCGTCCACGTTCGTTACGCGCTCTCGTGCGTGAGGCGCCCGCGCTTACGTTAACTGTGTATGCGCTGGCGCCAGGCTGCATTCTCGCATTCGTTATGACCAACAACCGGGGATGTACAGAGTTATAGTTGAGGCACGCGGTTAAAGTGAAGACGAAAAAAAAAAGAGCAAAGTCTCACGGAGCGTCCAGATAGGAATCTGTAAATCGTATGCGCACTTTCTTACCATTTCCATCATTCTCGCGAGGATGACATACGCGCCGCTCACATGCTGTGCAGACAAATACACATGGACGCACACGTGCCGCGCGTACCTAGAGGGTGACGGTCGAAAATATTTTGGTACATCAAGTTCAACGGGCTGCACCTAGCGTGGCCGGGAAACAGACGCATTTGCGTGAATTCCTTTCTGGAATAGCGTGTACTGGTTTTCGATTTTTTGTTTACATCGAAGAGTATGCTTTCGAGGGGGTTGGAGCGTAGTCACAGTCGAAGATTTGATTTGGAAGATAATATGCGGTATTGTCTAGGCGATAATGAGTCTTTACGAATTTTTTGACGTGCGTTCATCACAAACAGCGGAGATAAAAAATTGTTTAATGCATGTAATTTTACGTGCGGTTGGATGGCGGAGACGTTCACGCGGAGGGTGATGGGGTTTTTGTTGGTTATTTAGTACCAAGATAAACCATTTCTAACAACGGATTAACGCAAAGTGAAGCTTTGTAAACATTTCGGCAAAAATATATCATAAAGCACACGTAGGGTGTCTCAAGATGACCTGACATTTTAATTTGTCTATAAAATGTATTGTTTATTCGAAAGATACAAATATTTTTATTTCAATATAAGGTACAAACATGGAGGTTATGTGGGTAACGCAATGTCCGATAAATGGCTGCCTCATCCCTGTTTGCAAACGTTCACTCTTTTGACGAAATTTTCAATAATATTTTGGCACAATTGCGGACTAATTTCATTAATGGTGCGTCCAATTTCTTCCTTCAGCTTCGGACTTCAATTATATATTTTACGAAAAATTTGCATCTACAGCGTATGCATTTTTTTGAGGCTCGTTGAAAAATAAATGCATGAACCGTCATTTGACTCGATTGGACCGCTCGAACCTCCTTGAGCATCGTTTAGATTTTTTAAATTGAATTTGAATCGATATTTAAGAAAATGTCAATTCGGTACAAGCCCTTGGGTGCTAGACAGCCTCAAAACAGTCGTCGGACCTTTTGGGAATTAGTAGTAAGAAAGTTACGTTTGCAATTTGCTTTATTCTTCGTGCATTGTTTGCACACGTCAGAGTGGGTCGAAGAAAAAAGTTCAACTCAGCCTTGCTACAATATTGCCAAATTTGAGTTATCGTTATTTTTATGCAAATCGTAGCCATCCGAAGAATGTTTTTTTTTCGCCTTTTTCGAGATGGAGATTTTATATAAATGGATTTTGCAGGATGCAGGATTTGAAAAATATAAATTATTTATCGAGTTCTTATGGCGTTGAAGTTTCGTTGGAACGCAACGGTTTTTGTTTTTCAATTTCTCTGTTTTTATTTCTAATCAAATTTGTGTTGTATATAGACATACGATTTTCGTTTCGTTTTCGTGATCACGCAAATTTTTTTGGTTTTCATAATCACTCAAAAGTTTTTTGTGATTTGAAAAAAACGTTTAAGTGATTATGAAAACGAAAAGAAAATGTTTGATTGACAATCGTAGCCTAAATCCGCCAGAAAATGTCAGCAATTAAACAACATATCAAATTCCATTGCAGCTCCAACGATGTGAACTTCAACATCATGAGTTATTCCAGTTACCCAAAATTACCAACCCGTTACCCCCCCCCCCTCTATTTCTACCCCGAAAAACTTCATGACGCGTCTTCACTGAATACTTTCCAGCAAATTATTGCGACTACCACCACCTAATTACGTCAGGGAAAAATATAAAAATCGGCTTTTATTTTCAACAAAGACTACATTTATTTGCATCGTGTTTTCCCGAAGTAATCTTCGAAATGATTAATACGGCAAATTAGGGATCGGAAAGTTTTCAAATCTGAGTCATTATATTTCGATCGGTATCGATTTTGCGAGTGCTCGAGTTCTCGAGTGTCGTCTCACGGCTCGTCACTTAGGCACAAATAATGACTACTCACCGCATAGGCGCGAGCGATTATTGTACCCGTCGACTTCTTTCAAGCTCGTCCTAATCATCGAATATCTATGAGTCTCTCCAGTTGTCGAAAACATTAAAAATAATTGCTGTATACAGATAAAGTTATGTACGTATCAGTCATGGCCGAGGGAATATTTTCGACCATGTCAATACCGATAGTATGGTGTACATTGTGAATGCACACACCTTGGTTGTCTGGTCGACCCAAACGAGCCAGGAGTTCAGGACAACACGCCCTGGGTTGCATTTGCCATCGACGCCTGTCTGTCGCCACTCCAGGAATCTCGTTTACTGCCACTGTTTTCTTTGTCTTCGTTCCCTCTCCGTTACGAGACACAATCCGGAAGGAGTCGATCCGCACCCTTCGATCAACTACTTATTCGATTCGACCGCACGTATCCGCGTGGATCGTCTAAATTGATATATTTATTCATTTATCGAAAACCGAGCACTGCCTACTTCTCGATTGGGTATTCCCTCGAGTGTGAAAATCCCTAAAATTGTTTGGGGAGTCCCCAGTTCCTACGAGATCCCTATAGCTATAAACTGCACAATTCGTGAGCGTTTAGGTACGTGGTGATATGATGTCGAAGTGCAGTAAAATAAAAATAAACAAACGATAATTGAAGTGGATTTTCAGTGATTTGATCAAAATCGATTTTTTACATGTACTTTTTCAAGCGATTCACACTTTTAAAGGAGGTTGGAGCGGTCAAGTTGAATCGAACGACGGATTATGAATTTTTTTTTGATGAATCTCAACAAATGCATACGAGGTATAGATTAAGTCTGTAGATAGTAATTTTTCATGAAATATATAATTAAAGGTCAAAAAGATGCATTTTTTGCACCATCTTAAAAAAGTATAACATTATCGATGATTATTATCAAGAAACTGCGTCAGCGAATGTTTTATACAACTCAGAATGAACTTTTGAGTCATTTATAATCATGCTTATTCATATTTAGGTCACGAGATTATTTATTATTACCATTAATTACTATTAAGTGTTGCCGCAGTATGGCAACTTCGCGGTCACTGAGGTTGTCAGCAATGCTCTTCATTCGGCAGCCAAAAATCGTAATCATTCATCAAACCTTCATGGTTCAACATTGAATATATATGGTTCACGATGGGCAAGATGTTTTTTTTCTAAATGTTTACAAACTGTTAGTTTGCGTTAATCCATTGTTAGAAATGGTTCAACTTTCTGCTAAAAAGCCGCAAATATTATTAACCCGCAGCGCGAACGTCTGCCTATCTAAGTGCACGTAAAATTACATACATTAAACTATTTTTCATCTCTGGGGTTTTTTGTTAAAAAAAACATTAAAAAATTTGTCAAGACTCAGTATAGTCTAGACAATAATATATCTTTTTTTTTCAAATTTAATCTTGGACTGTTGCTAACGCTCCGACCTCCTTAAGATAAAATTCATACTTTTTCAGGATTCATTTTTTTTGTATAGTTATTGATTTTGCTCAGAAATTTCGAAGTACAGAATGCGATGGGATCCATTAAGAATCGCAATGGCGTTCTGTTGGATAATGTGGCAATCCATTAGGATTTAAATTGGATTCGTACATTGGATTCCAATGGGGAATCCCTATTAGAATAAAATGGACGAGCGTGGCGTTTTAGTATAGGGATCCAAAGCGATGACCCATTGGACCCCTACAAGAGCGTCGCCAGCTAATGGGTCAGGGGGCAGCATGGAGAGAAATGTTGGGGCCAATATGAATACTAGACATTTTAGACCCTTGACTACATTTTTCGAATCTCTGGGGAGAGGGAGGCGCAGTTGCCCTTCCCTGCCGCCCGTGGTTCCCTATCAGGTAGTAGGGTTTCGTTATGAAAAACCGATTGGATCCCTACGCTAATTTCTGCAATGGAAACCCCGTCCGCAGACTCCCCAATAATGGGCTCCCTGTAAAAAGAGGATTGTCATGGGAATGCCAGAAAGCAAAATGTCCAACGACAAAAAGGTGAGTACAGTTCGCGTGTTACACATTTGCATGTTACAGTAATTTTTTAACCAAGACGGAGCAAATGAGGAATCCGTCTTTAGCTTCCTCGTGAAAGAAACCGTGGACCGATTTTTTTCTCCGACACTTCAATGGAAGAGTCCATTTAGAATTGTTCAATTCCGTTTCGTAAGATTCCCATAAGCATGCATGTGCGTTTACGAATGATTCGATTCGCCCTGCAATTCCGACAAACTTTGAGCCATCAGGGTGAACTTTTCTACATCCGGTGTCACTGAAGCTCCGTCTGTATCAATTTTCACCGACTTTCACCGAATCGATGCAAGGATTCGGATTTTATCGAAAAACCTTGCAGTCTTTCGGAAACATACTATTCGGCAGATTTTGAGATATCCGAGTGATTTTTTTTTTCACGTGAATACTCCGCACGGATCGTTGGGAAATAAAATTAGGCGTGGAGGTCGGGAGAGAAAGTGAGAGCGAGGAAGAAATTTGTGCGTACAGCGGCAAAACGCGAGAGAGCGTACGTACAGAGCCACACACGGCATATGCAAAGATACATTGAGGAATACTCTGACAGAGTGTGTTTGCACTGATAAGAGGAGCGTTGCTCAACTTTTGACCTTTGCTTAACCGCAAAAAAAAGTTCCCTCGGAGAAAATATTACTACAGATAAAATTCAATACCCTCGTCAAGTATACGTCTCTACTCTCTCTCTCACTCTCTCACTCTCTTTTCTCTCTCTCTCTCTCTCTCTCTCTCTCTCTCTCTCTCTCTCTCTCTCTCTCTCTCTCTCTCTCTCTCTCTCTCTCTCTCTCTCTCTCTCTCTCTCTCTGCCCCTCCCTCCTGCCACCGAAACACGCTCTTGACGTATGCTCGCGTTTTGCAAAATGCATTTTACTTGCTGTTCTGTGTTTTAGTCGTCGTGATTCCTGCAACGCGGAATAACGCTCGAGGGTGTTCCTCCTCCGCCCACGAGATTATCGTAAATCGTGCGCCACTTGCGGGTACATCGTTCCCTTAAGTTTTTTTTCCCGGACATTCACGTATATGCTTCCCCCTTCTCGAATGTCGTGATTATCGGAGTTCGTGCTTTTTTTTACGAAATCGATTCTGGAATGTCGGCGTCGGAAAAACGACTTTTTCAAAACGCGAAAATCGTTATTGTACACTATGGTGATTACCTCGAGCCTCGTTCCACCGATTTCCACGAGTTTTGCGAAAAAACGATATTGGCATTAGGCTGTCGCAGCATTGTGGAAAAATTCATCGTTCTCGCCGGTAATTTCGTCGTGCAGATTTCTCAACCATGCATCCGTAGCGAACAATTGAGATGCGATGTTTCTTGCGTTTCTCGGTGCTAATTACCGCACTCTATTTACCGGGAATACCGCCTGGTTCGGTAGTGTCGTCGTGAAAAATTAAATTTTTTTTCCTCAATAATCCGACGTTCTATTCGTGACACTGATCGCACGCGATCACGCTAGGTTGATTATAGTTGCAAATGACGAAAAGGAAATCGTCGCGCGACTTGGATCGAAGGTGATGGAAATAAATTTGTAGAAAAAATCGGTTTCAGAATTGGGGTCGAGACGACAGAAGCCTACTGTGCAACGAAATGTCGAACGTGCAAAATTCGTAATAGGAAGAGAAAAAAAACGTGCGACGAAAAAGTGAAAAAAGTGCATCGGGTACGATACTCGCGGTGATATGCCAAACGAAGATGTATGCGAGACGAAATAAAAACGATCGAGAGTGTCGACGAACGGGATAGCGGATCTTTTTGCAAGGTGAAAACGGAAGTGTGGGTGTGAATATTCGGTGTGTCCTCTAAACTAAAACTGTCTCTCTCTCTCTCTCTCTCTCTCTCTCTCTCTCTCTCTCTCTCTCTCTCTCTCTCTCTCTCTCTCTCTCTCTCCTTGCGGCATTGCGTTATTTTTTGTTATGTTATTTTTAGTTTTGTATATTTCTATTTGGATTGTATCGCTTTTTCCCTTATATATTTATTATACCACTACGTAAATGGTAAGCCATGCCATTCACGATTTCGTTGTTATTGTTTCTTTTTAAGGGGTCTTCTCAGTTTAGACGGTCAAAAAGGCTATTTTCATGCCTTTTTTTGATAGGTTTATATTATAGATATTGACATAAAAGTGTTACACTTAATAAATACACTTTTGTAATACATAATTTTATTCTTAAATGTATTTATGTAACCCAAACAAACTTTAAACGCGTTTTTCGCCAAACAACGTTTTTTGTTGATAAAATCTTCGAAACTACTGAACCGATCCTTATGAAATTTTAACCACATATCCTTTACAACTATAGCTATAGCGCATAAAAGATTTTTTATATTTTAATATTTACTATTTCTTTGCCAAAAACGGTAAAAAACACGTTTTTTTTTTGTTTTTTTCGAAAAATGTCTGCCATTTTGTTATTTTTGCATATATAAAAAATCGTACGATATGCGCTATAGCCATTCTGAATCTAAAACCGTTCAATTTTTTGTTTCGGTTGATCCATCTCCGAGATTTCATCAACAGCGCAGACCTACCATTTTTTTCGGACATTTTTTTAACTTCCATCTTCGTCTGTAAATAGTGACTCGAATGAATTAATTTTTTTTTAAAATGTATTTCGAAAGTGTATTTATTAAGTGTAACCATTTTTATATCAATATCTATAATATAAACCTATCAAAAAAATTATAAAAATAGCCTTTTCAGCGTCTAAGGTGAGGAGACCCCTTAAGATGCTTGTCATCTTTGTATACTTCATTTGTCACTTTTGTTATTGTGACCACTTGAAGTGGCGTTTTTATAGTTTTTACATACTTTATTCATTTACTTTTACTTTACTTGTACCTTGTTGCCTCAAGGTTATACCAAGGCATAAAATAAACAATCAATTAACCAATCTCTCTTTCTCCCTCCCTCCCTCTCTCTCTCTCTCTCTCTCTCTCTCTCAGATTACTTCTTTTATTTTCGATAGCATCGGATTTGTCGTTTTTACGGACCATCCCTCAACGACGGCATTCCCGAGACCCTCTTTGGGGGACATTCCCCCACTGGGGCTTAAGCCCGCGAGAAAAATTGCCCCGTTGAGACAGCAGGGCTTAAACGCACGCGTGTATGTACATCATCGCAGTACCGCGTGTGACGCAGCGGAAATATTTGGCGCGGTGGACAAATCTACGAGCATCCCTGGAATGTTCGAGCTCTCCAAATGCTTTTCTTCTCTTTGTTGGATTTTTTCTCTCTCCCGGGCGCGTTTTCGCTGGGTGCGCTGGTTTGCAGCATCGTGAGAAAAATTGATCGGCTCGATTGGAAGCGATGAGTCGAGGAAGGAGATCCATGTTACTGGAAGGTTCAAATATTTTTCGACGCTTTTCCCAATTAGAGTGACGCGATGAAGATTTATTCCAGACGTATTTATTGGTGTCGTTTATTCGTGATTCGAAGTAGTGGGGAAGGTCGTTCCATATAAGTATACAGGTTCTGCAATGAATGGATAATTCTGCAACTGTCCATAGGTCACATCGTGTCCTACTATACGCTGGAATTTCTGTTTAGTAAAAGTCCCACGATTTTCGAGGTTTATGTTATTTTTTATTCAGTTTAGTAAAACTTAAAAAATAAATTCAATTTTGAGTTTTTAATTAAAATGTCATACAAGTTTTTAGTTTAAATTTAGGGGTAACTATAGTTTATTTTATTTTTAATTCAAGTTAGGTCAACTTAAATTAAATAAAAATTTAATGTAAGTTTTTAATTTTAATGTGAGTTTTTAAATTAAAGCTTGGTGTTAAGTTTGTTTATTTAGTTTAGTAAAACTAAAAACAGTTTAGTAAAAGTCCCACAGTTTTCGAGCTTTATGTTATTAAAAAAAAAAAAAACATGCGCTTTTGTTTTTTCACATGCCATTTTTACAAATGATAACTTTTTCGAACCGGTTTTTTTAAAACTCTCTTGGTTATTGGTTTTATCTAGAAAAGTCCTTTTTTTAACGGTCAATGTTAAGGAAATTTGAAGATGAAAAATGAAAATGAAAAAAGATCTTATGCAGAATTTTCATACAAACCAATTTGAACATCTGACTTTGATAGCCTGCGGTGTAAAAATACGTAGCACGCATATCGTGCCAGTTTAAAAAGTTACTTAGATATTATCGATTCGTACCATTTGTAGAAATGGCACGTGAAAAACCAAAAGCAAATGATTTTTTTTGTAATAACCTAAAACCCAAAATCTTGAAAACCGTGGGACATTTACTGAACTGAAATTCCAGCATATAGTACATCATGATCTGACCTATTCGCAGTTGCAGGATTATCCGTTCATTACCGGACACCCTGTATAGGGTGACCCGAAAAGTTACGTCCAAAAAGAAAATCTAGAGTTCATACCTATCCGAATCACCCTTGTGTTCTACGATCTTTTTTCACTTTTTGAGAACGAAGTATTTTTTACTCGTTTCTTTCGATATTTATTTTCCTCGCGATCTTTTTTACTTGTGTTATCGTTATGAAGTGCACTGTGAAGGAATAAATAATTGACCAAATGGACACACATAAATTTCTTGGATTATTGCCGATTAAAAAAAATGTAATGCTTGTTTTCTCTCGAAAATTAATAAAGATCGTTGAAGACGCAAGGAGGGTGATTGGGATAGGTATTTATACGAGGCATCTAGATTTTCCTTTCAGTGGCCAGTTTTTCGGCTACCCTGTAAATATAGGTATATATACATGGTCGCTGCGTGCGAAATGCTCTCTCAATTACGAATATCGAGTTTTTTTCCCGAAGCGGAAATTGCTCGCCGATCGATGTGAAGCGGATGTTATGAGAATGTGAGAGAGATAAATGTAGTTTTTGCAACAAGTGTGCTCGGACACAGCTGACTTGTGAAAAAGGAAGCATAAGGCCACGTGCCTGACCGATGTCTGGATGTGGCGTTGATTTGATTTTTCTCGTATCATTAACGGTTGCTAATTGCCATTATTTATCAAGTTTTAATACCGTACGCGCCAATGCGGTGTAAATGCAGACATGGATGTGAGGGCAAGAACGAAAGAGAGAGAGAGAGAGAGAGAGAGAAAGAGAGAGAGAGAGAGATACATCTAGGCTTTGACACTTTCGTGTCCTCGCCTTCATCTGAAATTCATGGCTGAAATGAAAAATATATAAATGTACCTTTAGTATAACAATAAAAACCCTCGTATGACCGGATACTTTGCTGAAATTCCGAAAAATGAGAATAGGGCAGCTTTCGAAAAAAAAAGTTTCGATGTTCGTAAAAAAAACTGCTCCAATAATTACTTTTAAATAAATGAGTGAACTAGCGCAGTGGGCGATTTCGCCCGTGACATGAATCGTCCTCACTCGGGCGAATGAATTTTCGAATTTTCATATAACCTTTGTTACAAATTAAAGTTGAGACTCGCGGCTAGTTAACAAAAAAATCCTATCTAAAAAAAGTGAAGCTTACATAGGTGCCTTAAGGGGCTACATCTACCTAAAGGCCCGAACAAAATGGCTAAATACCGATTTTTTCTGGGAAACGGTTAGTGAAAACGAGACGCATCTATTTAACGCAAAGGTATATATATTACGAGCCTTAAAAGGAAATACAGAAAAACGACAAAAACATAGCCGCCGGCAGATGATGAAGTTTTTTTCGCCACCCGGCGGTGGACACTATCCAGCCTATACGGTCCATCCGAAATCTTAAAACCAAATGGGTTATTCAAGTTCACAATGAATACGAGTCGTTGACGATCGTCCATATTCAAAATCATTTTTTTTAACAACATGGCGACGAATTGAAACTCGAACATACAAAATATATGATAAAAGTAGTAATTTTTACATACCTATTAAAAAATGAAGATCGGTCTTGAAAAAGTGAAATCGTCAACGACCTTTAATCGTTTCTCATCGTATCTCCTGTAAAATTGGAAACAATCCATCCAGTGGTTCTCGAGAAATCATGTCCACCGACTTTGAAAACAGTGCTTTGAGAAGAACGTGTTCAAGGGATAACACCACTCTAGCGGCAGAAAATAAGGCCTAACTTTGACAATTTATTGTGGGAGTATGAAAAAATGAATAGGATTTCTTTTGAGAGGGTTTATTTAACACATATCAAAGTATTTTTCAAAAATATATATTATAATTTTCATACAAAATGGCGGCGACAAAGTCGATCTTGAAAAACGTATTTTTCACAAATAGCTTCCCAGGAGGACGGTTTTCTCGTAAAGTATAAGACCTGAAACAAAAACGAAAAAAAGTCATAATCTATATATTATTAGCTATAAGACTACGAAAGAATTTGTTTTAATCAAATTTTGAAAAAATGGCGTTCTTTGTAAGAAATAAATCGATTTTTTGCCCAAAAAATAAGCAGTAAATGCTTTATAAAAAAAAAGTTTACATTTAATCAAAAAGCAGCTACGTACTCCCATAGAGAATGAAATTGTGAAGCTACTATCAACATTTCAAATCGATCGATGCAAACGAGTTCGAGTAATCCGTCCTCCGAGTTTGGCGCTGCGTGAAACCTTTTTGGCGTCGATAATTTAACCTTTGAAAAAATGAATTCACTACAGGACCAATTGCGTATTGTTTTTATGACCCCGAATTATTGTTCAAGCCAAAAAAAATGTTCACTCACCCGGCCGACTGTTAGAAGCTGTAGTTAATTCAACTTCAGGAATATTTTGATGACATTTTCAGGGAACATAGCTGACAGGTGATATAGAATAAAAATATTTTTGAAAAATGCAATGTTTAACCCATCCAGGTAGTTGTAGCCCGTTAATGTAGAATCGTCGATGAACATCCGATTCAGAATCTAATTTCTTATAAATAAGTTTGAAAATGTTCAGTTGTGACGTGTTGTGTCACTCTTGAATTTAAATGTTAAAATTTCCGTCGACGACTGTTTTTCTCGATAGATCGGACGTCCCCGATCAGGGAAAAAATTTGCTCCGCGTACTCGGGTTGGATTTGATCTCGGACCTCATTTAATCGAGATCCACATTACTCTCGGTACGACGGGTGAACTAAGCTCTCGTGATGTTGATGACTCTTTCGAAGGCTGTCCCGGAGATCGGGCGTTTGTGTCTTTCAATTTCTCACTTTTAAGCCCTCTCTCTCCCTCGCTCCCGCTCTCTCGTGTATTCCATATACATATTTCTCTTCCTGCCTTATTCTCTACGGGGAGATTATGACGCTTATCCCGTTTATCGTTCATGCGGATTCTCAAGAGGGAGATCGAACGTCGGCCTGTGGACCGACATTGTTTACGTCGTCATTTGTTTCGAGGCATACAAGCCACGTTATATTCATTCAAATAAACTACTGCGATTGCGAGTACAGTCTCGCTCTTCGCATAAATCACGAGAATTGAACGTCTCTGTCAAAACTCGTGTTTCGATTTAATATTAACTCGCGTCCATTTTCCATTGCCACTGTCTTTCCAAAATCCTCGTTTCCGAAAATGTTTCATCGTATTTTGTACAAAATGCATGATGATTTTGCTCCGAACGTCCGAAACGTACGATCAAACGTACCCTTAAATTTTGTACTAAATTAATACTTATAATAATATAATAATCGTATTAAATTTTGTAATTTTCGAGATAATTGTCGAATGAACATTTTCGAAAAAACGTCTCGCTTTTCGTTTTTGAGAAATTTTACAAACGTGCTCCTGGGTAAGATTCAGGAGTTCCAATGGAAAATCATTTTCACAAATGTCATTTGAATTTCCGCAACGAGGCGGATGTTTCATTTATTTCGTCTCTCCGTATCCGCGATATATAACAGTTATTTGTGTTTCCTCTCTATTATAATGACAACACTGCCCCCCCCCCCCTCTAGTATCTCGTGTACGATTTTCTTGAATGCCAACGAAATAAACGATAAATCATCTCCACCGCATACTATACATTACTATGTACGATAATGAATCGAGCTGATTAGAAATTTATCGCGTCAATAACGACAGTCTGACGCCTGGCTGTGATGCTGCTGACCCATGTTTCGGATTCACATCATCGTCAGTGTCAGAGAGGACGGTAGGAGAGAATAAAAAAAACGAAACGAGTCTCTCGTTTCACTCGCACACTCGGGGCGATAGAAACGAAGCATATAGTGACAGATGTCACTCCATCAACCTTCGGAGGAATGAGATTACCAATCTCCCAGTCATTGACACATTTCGTCCCAATAATTCACGGATACGTCGACTGTGCAGCTTTCGCGACGAGTCCTCTCGTCGATCGAATCCCCGAACTTTCCAAAGCCAATTATCGTCACGAAGCAATCGGATCTATCGTCGAATAGCGGAATTTTCACTCTCCCATGGAAACTGCCATTCACTTAGTAATTTTATTTCTACCTTTCTGGATTTTTGAAACCCCAATTATCATGCAATTAGTCTGACTTGATTCGACGCCAAACGCGTTTCGTTTGCACAAATTTTCACGATTCGTCGAATTGGATTGCCGAAATAAAATTGAATGGATCATTCGCTATTCCGCATACCATCGTACAATTGACTTCTGCCCATCGTGCTTGAAAGATCCTCATCTTTATCGACTAATCGACTACTCGGTTGTCGCTGAAAGCAATTGGAATTCATATCCATGGCACAATTATACTCGCCAGTTCGATGTCAATTTTTCGTTGCTGCAAAAAAATCGACGAATCGATTCCCATCGGACGAGACAGAAAATCGTACCTCGATATAACGTTGAATCGATCGATGCGTTAGGATGCCGTGGTAAAATTTGGAGTGCACCAAATGAATTGTTCTCAGTTGGCTGAACTCATTTTCCCACGTAAGATACTCGGTTGATGTTTCTGAGGCGTGCAAAGTGCAATGGAAATAAACGAGAGCTCCTCAAATATATACTTCCATTCACAGATTCGTGTGAAAAAAATGGTGGATTAAAAAAAAAAATCAAAAAAATAAAAAACGAAATGTTGTACGTTGCGGAGCCCGGGCGTACGGATGCTGTGCGGGTCTCTCGCGGTTGCGGGGATGAGTCGGCGCTGCGAGAGTCCGACTCATACATCGGAGAGGGGGGCTATAAGTAAGTCTCCCTCGTCCAGCCGCGGTTTAATGTCGACGCCGCGTTCGTGGCGCCAAGAAGAAAGAGAGAGAGAGAGAGAGAGAGAGAGAGAGAGAGAGAGAGAGAGAGAGAGAGAGAGAGAGAGAGAGAGAGAGAGAGAGAGAGGGAGAGGAAGAGAGAGAGAGACAGAGAGAGAGAGAGAAACATAGTGAGATAGGGTCGAAAATTGCGGACACTTCGAATCTCTCTAATCGCCGAACGAAAACACATCGCGAAAATAAAGAACAAAAAAATCGAAATAAACGAAAAGATAAGAGAAATCCTCACACCCGATGAACTAGGCCGTATTATATGAAACTTTTCATTTGCAGATAAAAAGTGCGATATCTCGTCGAGGTTGACTTTTTTTTCACAGCACGAGAGAAAAAACAATACAACAAAACATTATCTCGCGCGAGTTAAGAAATAATCATTAAAAAGAAAAGAGACGTGTGATGAAAGTATTTGCGACCGCTGGCCCGTGTGACATCCGAGAGAATTTCAAGAGTGCACTTTTGCGAGCAAGGGTGCAAGTGCAGTGTCGACAGTGATGCAGTGACAGTGAAGATACAAAAATTGGCACGCCTCCCGGTGAACACTTCCGTTGCTCCGTCGTCGGGGAAAATCCTGTATATTTCGAACCAACGAGCGGTCAAGATCCAAACGACAAGTTGGAATAGTCACGCGTCACATCACTCGAGTGGAATTGCAAAAAAAAAAAAACGAACGACGCGTGTCGAGAGTAACGGACCGCGACAAATGACCAATTGCTGTCCAATCGCGACGAAGCCTCAGGCCCGAAGTGATACGCGAAAATCCGAGCTGGCGAGGGGTGGAACGCGAGAGGGTGCGAGAAAAATCTGACGAGCGCGAGTAAACGGATGGAAATTTCGGGCAGGAAAAGCAAGTACGTAGCGTTGAAGAAAAGGAGCAGCAGCAGCATCAGCTGAAGGTCTGAGTTGATTGATTGCCGCGGGTGGAGAATATACCTTTCCCTCTCTGCATACTCGAGATAGTCGAAAATTTCGACGCGCGCTCAATCTCTCTCTCCCTCTCACGCGCGCACTACGTGTCTCGCTCCGTTCGAGGCAAGAGGGAGGCTGTGCTGACGTACTGCGCGCATGGTCCATCCGAGGATCGTCACGGGATGGTAATCTCCCACTTCACATTTCGCACGCTCTTAATCGGGGAAATACCGCGAGAGAGAGAGGGAGAGAGATAAGCCCGTCTGCAAAAATTGGCGGGAAAATAATTGTTTTTGCAAGAAAAAGTTTGACAATAACGACAAGAACGGTAACCAATGTGACGTTGGTGCGAATGAAGTAATTGAACGCGGGACAGGACGATAAACGTCAAAGTGATATCTTCGACGAGCGAAAGCAAAACCAATAATATAACACTTCAGACAATCGAAGTAAACAAGAAGATAAGAAAATAAAACAAGAAGCATTGGACGCTACCGTTTCGTCGATCAAGGCTGGTGACATAGGCGGCGAACGTTCGCACGGCATAACGTGCCCTTTGAGAAATAATTATTTATCGATCATTACGATTGAGAGGATACAGCGATGTCAGGGCTGCTTTACACGTTACTCGGGCTCGCGGCGAGTTCGAGTCTTCACTGTGCCGTGCGCCGAGAGATCAGCCCGTGCACGTGTCGCCAGGAGGACTTCTCGACACCTGTCATTCAGGCGAGCCCTCCGGCCACCGCGGCCACCGACAACAACAATGGAAACAACAACGGCAACAATCCCAATCCGATACACGTTCACGGGGAAAGAATCGAGGTCGTTTGCGAGAGAATGGAATCTTTCGGTCAGGTCGCCGACGCCCTCAGGGGAAAATTCACCGCTGAGCAACAGATCACTCTGAGGGTTGCCCATTCTCAGCTGAGGGACATATCCAGGCATGACTTCAAAGAGTTACGGATGTCCATCACGAGACTCGAACTCAACCATGATCATCTTGGGTCAGTTGATATTTCGTTACTCGTTTGTTTTACCGAGCTTTAAGGATGTTGAGTCCCTATGAAACATGTTAATGCTAATTGTTCAATAAATAGCTTCTTAATCGTCATTAAATTTTTACACGACCTCCTGAATACTCCATATAAAAACATACCAAATTTTCAGAATTCTATCGTCATTACTTCAACCTCCTTAGGGGTTGAAATAAAAAATTATAAGAAAATTCTGAAAATTTGGTATGTTTTTGTATGAAGTATTTAAGAGGTTGTATTAAAATTTCACGACGATTAGGAAGCTCGTTATTAAAGAATTAACATTTTGTTAAGAACAATTTTTTAAAGAAATAAAAAAAATTGTTATCAATAAACTTCGTTTTGTTTCCGTTGCTTTCAGTATATTGTAGATATTACAAAATTGAGAGGTAAAAAAGAATCTTATTGCAAAGTTACTTCAGTTTCCATAAGACAACATTTAATTTGTGAATGTAAATTGTTCAATAACGAGCTTCCTAATTGTCGTGAAATTTTTACACGACCTCTGAAATACTTGATACAAAAACATACCAAATTTTCAGAATTTTATTATCATTTGCGATTTGGGACTCAACATCCTTTGCTTCGTTCCTGTGTCTGGCCTTTCGGTTCGATATTTGTGATCCTTTTTTCAAGCACTTGCTGGCTGCGATTGAGTTGAAATTTGGCATACCTGTGTAACTTCGGTGACGATGCAATAATATGGTAGCAAGGAGCTGGTCTGATGACGGAGGCGGGAGGCGGGCAATGCAAATCCTTAAGGGGCTATACCGGTGTGAACGCTGAAAATTTGGATGATATTTGGAATTTTTTTGGAAGAAAAGTACTCAATTAAATGTTTCGGAAAATTAAGTATATATTTGGCTACATTTGACCTATATTGCATAATTTTTACATAGAAAAATATCGAAATCCAAGCGACTTATGCGCTGCTTTCGGAGGCGCCAAAAATAAAGTTCCCCCACTGCTGTCATGATACCGGACGATTGAATAGCGGAAACTAAAAAGGAAAAAATGTCGTCAAACTGGAAGGTATTTCGTGTAAAATGACGTAGGATTTTCGAAAAATATCACAATCTAACAAAATTACGTAGTTATGGAAAAAACGTCTGTTTTCTTGCCTATAAAATGGTCGTTTTTTTTCAATGCCAAATCGTCAATTTTCATCTAATCAAAAATATCCTACGTCGTTGTAGAGCAAATATATTGAAGATTACTCAGTTCAAATTTCAAGTCAATCGGACAGTTGCTCTTTGAGTTACAATGGCAGCAAATTAGAAAAATCTCATTTCAATAAAAACACGTTCGAAGATTCAACTGGGGCATTTTATACCTACGAGCGGTTGCTCTTTAGAAGGCTGCCATTCGGGGAGTATTAGAGACACGGCCTTTTATTTTTTACGGGATATTCTTGAAAGTATAAACGGTCGAAAAAGGTAAAAAAATCGATTTTTTAAAAGTGTCACACTGGTATAGCGCCTTAATAGCATATACTAGGACAGTCGAGTTTGTGCTCATTTGATTTGTTATCATGAGCACTTTTCATTATACGTGATAACAAGAGTCTGATGATGGTGGCGGAGGTGGAAACTGAAATTTCCTTATGGCAAATGGTAGGACAATCGAGTTTGGGCTCATTAACTTTGTTGACTTGAGCACTATTTATAATTACACTATTATAAAGCTTCGCGTGAAACCTTTGTAACCTAAGGCAAGGTTTTTTATTACGCCGATGTCTGAATGGCATGGAGGCCAGGCATGGCAAATAAATCAACAAATTCCAATACTAAGAAGTATGAAATAAAATAAACGTAAAAATACTTTTTTCGAACAAGCTTTTATGTAAAAGGTACTGCACTAAAAAGTAAAAAATAATGTCCAGTACAATTGAAAATCAAAACAGTATGACTAAAAAAAGTCCCTTCCTTGGTCACTCATCGTAGGTGCAAGTACACAAAAGGTACATAAACGTAAATATTTTGAAAATATGAAATATAAATTTCAAATGCTTGAGGCTTTTTTCAGAAATTTTAAGGTAATATCAGTACTTATGATGTTTGACGTCTCAAGCTTTTGAAATTTGTATTTTATATTTTTTAAATATCTACGTTTATAGACCTTTTAAGTACTTGCATCTATGATGAGTGACCAAGGAAGGGATTTTTTCGTCGTTATACCGTTTTGATTTGCAATTTTACTGAACATTGTTTTTTACTTTTTAGTGTGATAATTTGTTTATTTATTTGCCATGCCAGGCCCTCATGCCATTCAGACATCGGCGAAATGAAAAACCTTGCCTCAGGTTATAAACGTTTCGCGGGAAGCTCTATAATAGTGTTACAAATAGTGCTCAAGTTAACAAAGTTAATGAGCCCAAACTCGATTTTTCACTGTATCTTCTCTCCCTGGGATATATTTTTACTATACATTTCGATTGACATTTCTATACACTTTTCCAAAAAAAAGGAAATTTCGGTAACGCGAAAAGGAGAAAGAAATCAAGCGGTGAAAACGACGGAAGTTTTTCACGGAAAATCGACTGAAAAATATCTGGTGACTTTTTGCCGAATTATTTCTTCATTATTATTATTTGATGGCGTTGAAGCTTTCATCGTTGTAATGCACGGAAAGTTCTTCTTTATTTATTTTTTTAATTTATTCACTATTATTATGATCCAGATCTTTTTCATTCTTCTAAGTCGTAGATCTCTACCAAAGACAGTAAAAATCATTTCAGTGATTTTCGTACCCTGAGTCAGCGAATGAAAATGTGAGCAACGGAAGAAACGTCATCTTTCGTCGCATTCCAACGATACAACCCCAGCGTCATATTATTTGACTATTGTAATGGTTCAATTTGAAAGACGAAAAACTAGCAAGAACTAAATTATATAATTTCTTTCAAAATTGTGTTGGAGTTTTTTTTTAGTCGTTCGGGTTTATTTAAGTATGTTTAGGCTTGTTTAGAAATCTTTTTTTGCAGCTTTTGGTTATACATTTTTAAGAAGTTTTCCCAAAAATCCTGCACTGCACTTACGTAACCTAAATGTGCCAAAGAAATACGGGAGGACGTAAACAAAAAAAATTTCGTTGCATTTCAACGATGCAAACTTCCATAGCATTTATTGAGAATACTCATGCGTAAATTTCGTTAGTTTTTCGATACTGCATTTCTCGAATCTCGAATTCATCGATGCAATGGCTTAATATGAATCATAAACACCTATGTACCGATTAAAATCAAATTAATTATGTCAAATTTTGAAATTTCGTTATTATCATAAGTATGATTGCTTATATATTATTACTGTAGTTTTATCAGCTCGCTACCCTGCGAGTGCTGTGGCTGTGAAACGAAAAAATGTTCACGGACCAAAAAAGACCGTATAGATAACCTTCTTATCCATGAAGCTTCGCGTCCCACGGCCTATCACAACAAACCGTTGTTACCACGGTTTTATCGGGTACTGCGGTGTTGCGTAAATTTTTCAATTTTGGGATACACCATAGCGAAAAGAGAGCAGCTCGAATTACGTTCAATGGGACTATGTTTATTTTCGCACGGTGCTGTTTTAACGGAGCCGGGTTCAAATTTCGAACTTTGGCAGGACGCTCGAAACTCCGAAAGAATACTACCCCCAAAGATTAAAACTCCGAAAGAATTTTACCCGAACGACTAAAAGTCCGAAATTCTGACCCCCGTCAAAATAATTCGGCTATAAAATTTCGAAAAGTTTCAAATTTTTTAATAAAACGATGAATTATCTTATAAATTTTTTTATTCAAAAGTGATTCGACGTCAAGTTTGAATTTTATCTGGACAATGTTATACGTTCTACATCATTTACAGTAAACCATGTAGACTTTCGCTGGCATTATCTTTACGAAACTTGTTATTGCGGAACGTTAAAATTAGAAATTTTAAACCAACGGAGCATTCAAAGTTCGGAATTTCAACCCGGCCCCGTTTCAAAAATGTTCAATTAAAAGTATGAATACAAATATGGTTATTAATGGAACGAAATCGATGGCAAAAAAAATTATTGGTGGCAATATTTGCCAAGTTTTACAAGAACTCTTGTTCATTTATTTTAGAGACTACGGCAGGGTGCCGGCTCTCGGCATGGTCTGACCTAACAGTGTGATCACTACTTGCACGTAATGATTTGCGTTCGTTATCTCGCACTTTATGGGTGCTCGCCGTCTTTCTTCACTCCGCACCATTGTACTTTTCCTCTGCTCTTGGAATTTCATTCACCTGTTGATTTTTTCGGTTCTTATACGAGATTTACGACATATGCATAACATAACGTAACAATACGACATATGCATACCACAAATGCATAACGTGAAATTATTTCACAGTTGTTTTGATTCTATTCCTAGTCTGAATGCGTTCCATTGAAACCCGGAAATGTAATATTTTAAAAAATCGCAGACAAGACAAGAATTTCGAAAAATCATTGGGAAAATTTAAAATCGCCAAATTTGTATCGATCAGCCTTTTCAGTATGTTAAGTATGTCAAATAATTTTTTTTTAATAGCACACAAGCCGAACAGTTCCGAAAATAACTCGAGTAATTCAGAATCGCAAAATTTACATCGGTTAGATTTTTCTATATGCTAATTCCGTATGTTCACTGTGTCAATTTCGGTTTCTTTTAAATCGCCGATGAGACAAAAAATGCCAAAAATAAATCGGGTAATTGAAAATAGCAAAATTCGTATCGATCAGCTTTTTCAATGCGCTTATTTCAGTATACTAATATCGTAGAATTCGCAGAATGTAAAATCCATGGAAAACATAAATATTTGATGCAGGAATCGGAAAATTTTCAATGCTTTACCTTTATTTACCGATGCCAAAATAGTCGACAACATTTTCGAAAAGTTCTACCGTATTGGAATTGTTGCTTTCTTTTGACGCTTGAGAAAAGGGGAATTCCGTCCGACGACGAGTACATAGCTTGCGATTTTTTTTCTAATCGAAAAATTGAGTTTCTCGCCCGAGGCAAAAATGACGCGCGGGCATGAGAAAAAAAATGGACTCTCACATAAGTTCGGAGTTACATCGGCGGACGGAGAGTGAGAGTAAAAGGGAGAAAGTGAGATAGAAGAATTATCGCGTCGTGCTACATTTATCATTGGTAGTAATTAAATAATAAGTCACAACGACCCGGCATTAAGTGAATAATGAGGCGATAAAGAGAGCGACTACAGGCTGAGAGAATTTATTGTGAGCAATTTTTGCTCGGTCATATTTCGCAATTTTTTTTCTTTTTTGTTCGTGTGTTACCTATCTACATGGTATTGAAAAAAATATTCTCGCTATTCAAGTAGTTAGAAAGCAATATATTAATGTCTATTTGCATATACCTATTATTTTTTATACTATTATAATCAAATCATCGTAGGTACTCGAAAACTCGTACTCGTACAGGTTTAAAGCATCGTCGAGAATTTAAAAACCATTTTACAAGTCGTAAGGCACGAAGTATCATTTTTTCGTCCAAAAAATATTAAGCCCGTTATAATCGATTTTCTTCGATCAATAATCAAATGTCCAATAGCAATTTTAGGCCTAGATCCGGTATCGTAATTGATGAAAAACTAGAATCGACCGGAACGAGCGTTAAGTTGAAGCTATCAATAAACAAAATAAGTGCTTCGAGTTGGAGCAAAGTGAGCCACGTCAAACCGATTTAGCCCTTTTTTTGCTTCATTGTCATTACAGATCCGTCGACGGGGAAGTATTCGCTGGTCTGGGACGGACGCAATATCTGAGTCTCGCTGATAACGAAGTACCTTCGGTACCGCGTCACGTACTCTCTCATCTTTCCCTGCTGCGAACTCTCGATCTCTCTCGAAATCGGATAAGTCGTATTGATTCGGATGACTTCAAGGTGAGCGAAATCAAAAAACATGTTTTTCAGTTTTTCAGCTATTGCACGAGTCGAATGTTTTGTCAATTTCTATTGACAGCGAAGAAATAGGATGAGACATTTGTTCTTTCTCCTTATTTTATCTCTCGCTCTCTCGATCCTCTCATAAATGGAGAAAAAAAACGCGTCGCACAATTATAGTCGAAAAGAGAATAGCTTAATTTTTTTGTACTCGCTCAAGTGCGTGATTTGATTTGACGAATGAAAAAGTGTTGTGAAAAGTTTCAATTTATATGTACACTAGTGGAATTAATTCTGGACACTTAATAAAAATTGCCCTTCTTTATATTAACGTAGAAAATGTATATTCTGATGCGCCGACATGATACTCTGTTTTGATTTTAATCTGTAATGTTTCTACTCAATATTTGCCTTGATAAGCCTATTTTGATAAGAACGTAAAACATACGTGATTATGATGTAAAAATGATTAGTGGATGCGGAATTAAAAAAAAATTAAGAGTGTCTAGAGTCAATTGCACTCGTCTATATAATATCCGTGTCAACATCCGTTTGTACACATTCGATAGCGTTTTATTTTTCACATAATTTGGCGATAAAGTGACGAAATATTATTTTCCCGTGTCCTCGAAAACTATTTTTTATTTTATTGAAATTTCTTTCTAATATTGATTTTTTTACGAACATGTGGAATATTATGAAGGTATTGTTTAAAAAAAATCGTTTAACCTAGAGAGTTGCCAAATGTTTCCCCATAATTTTATTCCTTTCTTTTATTTATTTATTTTTATTAAAACTTCATGATCGAAGAGGCCACTACTGGAAAGAGTAATATGCTAGCAGGGAAAACATTCTGAGCCAAATGAAATTACAAGTAAACAATGTGCAACTTTCAAATTGGGACGATTTTTATTTTTCCACACTCCATTATCTCAATTTTTCGTTTTAAATCAATTTCCTGAGTTCAAACGTACACCTTGCGGGTTTTTACGTATAATCTTTCTCAGTTGAACGCTTTCCTATCACTTTCTACGCGCTCTTGGCTGATCCAACCTAACTTCCGTTGCGTCCACAGCCATCTTAACGGGTGAGACACCTTTAGGCGAGAAAAAAAGGGTAATTTACGTAATTTGTTTTTAAGAAAGATTGTTCCACGATTTTTTAGACTTAGGGTATGTTTTATTGCTACTTTTGGCTGTTACATGGCATTTTGATAAATTAATTTAAAAAACGGGGGTCGTCGGCGAAATTCATCTGAAAAAAAAAACTAACGAAAATTTTTCTTCCATTAACTCTCATACGTAGAATACGAACCAAGAAAAAGTGACAAATGTTTAAAATCGTTCAAATTGTACGTTTTGACACCAACATATTGAATTTCCCGAAAAAACAATAGCTCCATTTTGCGATGAAAAAGTTCTTTTTTTTTCATTTTTCAAAACATTTAAAGTCATGTTTTATACAATAAGGGTAGAAAGATTTATCCCAAATGTCATCAGAATCGGTCGATTAGTTTTTTAGCTATACGTCACGCCAGTTTTGAAAATGCCGTTTCGAAGACCGCGCCATACCTCCGCCATTTTTAAAGACCCATTTTTTATATTTAAAAATGTTTTCTTTAATTTAATTCTTTAATTTAATTTTTTTTATTTTCCGAAGTCGTAACACTAAAAGTAGTATTTTTTTTATTGTCTGTAAAAAAATAAATACTAAAAGTAGTAATATAGCATACTCTGAGTCTCAAAAACGGCAAAGAAAACGTTCCTATAAAAAAAATCATGAAAATCGGCAAATTTTATTATTGCCTAAAGGTACCTCCCGCCTGAACGCGAAGTACCGCCGGAGCCGAACCCCAACCGTCCATCCGCCAGGACCACTTTTTCACTATAATTATATATTTTTTTTACAATCGATCGGATCGTCTTATCGTCTAGCTCAGGCTTCTTTGGGCTCAGACAAACATTTGGTTGTTGAGCACATTGCGTAACGAATATATAATTCCGTCCATATGTATATAGATTTGATTTGTGCAGGAATGTTCATTTCTCATGATCGGGAATAAAATTCGGAACACGATTGCGTGGGCTGTTTACGGCGTATGCCAATTTTGACTGTTCATTCGTATCACGTAGACCACCGCGTGCCAATCGCGATGAAATCGTGCCGTGTGTGTACGCACAGACACCCGTAAACACACTTTTTATACGCACGAATTAATCTCGTTTACAGTAAAGTTTTGGTTGTGACATAATTTTCATCGGTATGTACATAAAGATTAAAACATCACGTGATGAAAAAAAAAACCCGAGGATTGAGCATAAAAATCATATGCCACTTTACAACACGGGATATCTTGAATTTAAAGGTCAACACTTCGAGACCGCGTGGGAAGTTAATATAAAGAGGAATGAAATAAAAAGAACTCGTATTGGCTGATTTCACAGCTCAACAGGCCGTTTGGTGCCGCAAAACCGTTTCTTTTTTTCGAAATCTTATCTTTATACTGATCCTATTTTGAATTCGATATTCTACGTAAGGAAACGGATATATGTAATATTTTTTAAAAATAATATATATATTTTTATTGAAAAAATTGAGATTCATTAAATATTTCTACATCGAGTAAGCTTCTTTTTCGTAATTTTCTTGAATCAGACAACGAAGCAGTCACGCATGAAACTTCAAACGTAGTCAGTCGTCATGTGCGTTTGACGCATTTTTCCTGATACCTATCTTCCATAGTTTTTATGTGCTGGGGGCAGTGTTCTCCTTGCTCTTCACTGAAGGAGCCAAGCTTTTTTGCGAATTTATCTCGACCCCTTATTTCTATCCGGAAATAAGGAAAATGGCACTTTTCGCGAAATCTGTCATCGTTTTGGTAAATTTGATATTTTTTGTAAAAATTTAGTCCTTGGCCTAAATTCGTGATTTTTTTTTAAGGGTAAGATGTTTTTACCATTTTTGAGACTAAGGGTATGTTTTATTACTACTTTTCCCTGTTACATGGTATTTTAATTTGTTTATTAATCTCTAAAAATGGTAGAGCTATGGCACGGTCTTCTAAACGGATTGCGGCGAATGTTATCAGACGGCGTGACACATAGCGTCGGCGGGGTTATTCTGCAAAAAAATGGACGAAGATTTTTCTTTCACTAATAATCATACGCAGTATATGACCCAAGAAAAAGTCAGAAATGTTGAAAATCGATTAAATGGTACGCTTTGAAACAAAAAGATTGGATGTTCCGAAAAAAATGCCTAAATCATGCAATTAAAATTTTTGTTATTCAAAAAGATTGTGGTTCATGTTTTAGACAATAAGATTAAAAAGATTCCTACCCAATTTCATCAGAATTGTTCGATTAGTTTTTTTAGCTATACGTCACGCCAATTTTAAAAATGCGGTTTAGACGACCGTGCCATAATTCCGTCATTTTTAAAGATTGATAGAAAATAAAAACATACTATGTTACAGCCAGAAGTAGTATTAAAACATATCCTAAGTCTAAAAAAAAGTGAAGACATCTTTCCGGTAAAATAAAATCATGGAAATCCGGATATTTTTCCCTCACCTAAAGTTATCTCCTCGCTTCAACAAACTGCTAACGACCCACACTATGACATATAAATTCATTTGAAAATCTTGTGTAGTAACTCGAAATTTAGGTTGGTATAGGTCTCGCCAGTAGTTACTTGACAAAAAGTCATACGAACTTTGCCCGCACCAAGATATTTTTTTTTCTCGTTGACTTGTGTTTTTGGAGAATTTTTTCCTCGTTGGGAATTGATAAGGAACCTGCCGGTTTTTTTATATACCCAGCGCTACAATTTTTTTCTTGTTCGTTGTACATCGTTATTCCCTCTTGATCGCGGAAGAATGAAATCCGCTCATCACTACATGTGCTTCATAATGTGTTGAGAATGTAATAGAAGTAACCCTATGGAAAAGAAACACCCAAATTCTAAATGACAATAACAAGATGGATTTATCAACGAAAAGTTAGAAAAAAGTAGGCCAACAAATATTTCCAAAACGTTTTTTTGTCACACAAAATGTATTCAATCGTGAAAATTAAAAGTTCAGACAATTCTGAATTTGAGTTTTGCAAATAATTTTTCACCATTTTCTGAATGACAACAACGCATATAAATAATTCCGTATAAGTATCTATGAAGTATGTACTTTTGTGAAGTATGCACTTTTGTGCATACTTCATAGTATAAGTATCTTTGAGTATAAGTATCTTATACTCATACTTATACTTTCTACACTCTATACCACGTATAAGGAGTTCTATGGAGGAGGAGATCTATGGAGTATGCACAAAAGTGCATACTTATACTTATACTTATATGGATTTTTTTGTGCATACTTTATAAATACTAATACGTATTTTCTTCCGTTTTACGTTTTTTGTTTGTTCAAATTCACTATTTTAGGTTATGATTATGACGCAACTCTGAGATTCACACATGTTTCTTTCTAAATGAAAAGAACGCAAATAGAATACTTCATAGTATGCACTTTTGTGCATACTATGAAGTATACACTATTGTGCATACTATGAAGTATACACTATTGTGCATACTATGAAGTATACACTATTGTGCATACTATGAAGTATACACTATTGTGCATACTATGAAGTATACACTATTGTGCATACTATGAAGTATACACTATTGTGCATACTATGAAGTATACACTATTGTGCATACTATGAAGTATACACTATTGTGCATACTATGAAGTATACACTATTGTGCATACTATGAAGTATACACTATTGTGCATACTATGAAGTATACACTATTGTGCATACTATGAAGTATACACTATTGTGCATACTATGAAGTATACACTATTGTGCATACTATGAAGTATACACTATTGTGCATACTATGAAGTATACACTATTGTGCATACTATGAAGTATACACTATTGTGCATACTATGAAGTATACACTATTGTGCATACTATGAAGTATACACTATTGTGCATACTATGAAGTATACACTATTGTGCATACTATGAAGTATACACTATTGTGCATACTATGAAGTATACACTATTGTGCATACTTTGAAGTATACACTATTGTGCATACTATGAAGTATACACTATTGTGCATACTATGAAGTATACACTATTGTGCATACTATGAAGTATACACTATTGTGCATACTATGAAGTATACACTATTGTGCATACTATGAAGTATACACTATTGTGCATACTATGAAGTATACACTATTGTGCATACTATGAAGTATACTCTATTGTGCATACTACGAAGTATACACTATTGTGCATACTATGAAGTATACACTATTGTGCATACTATGAAGTACACACTATTGTGCATACTATGAAGTATACACTATTGTGCATACTATGAAGTATACACTATTGTGCATACTATGAAGTGTACACTATTGTGCATACTATGAAGTATACACTATTGTGCATACTATGAAGTGTACACTATTGTGCATACTATGAAGTATACACTATTGTGCATACTATGAAGTATACACTATTGTGCATACTATGAAGTATACACTATTGTGCATACTATGAAGTATACACTTTTGTGGATACTATGAAGTATGCACTTTTGTGCATACTATGAAGTATACACTATTGTGCATACTATGAAGTATGCACTTTTGTGCATACTATGAAGTATACACTATTGTGCATACTATGAAGTATACACTATTGTGCATACTATGAAGTATACACTATTGTGCATACTATGAAGTATACACTATTGTGCATACTATAAAGTATACACTATTGTGCATACTATGAAGTATACACTATTGTGCATACTATGAAGTATACACTATTGTGCATACTATGAAGTATACACTATTGTGCATACTATGAAGTATGCATTTTTGTGCGTACTATGAAGTATGCATTTTTGTGCGTACTATGAAGTATGCATTTTTGTGCGTACTATGAAGTATGCATTTTTGTGCGTACTATGAAGTATGCATTTTTGTGCGTACTATGAAGTATGCATTTTTGTGCGTACTATGAAGTATGCATTTTTGTGCGTACTATGAAGTATGCATTTTTGTGCGTACTATGAAGTATGCACAAAAGGCGTATAATTATCTATGAGTATAAGTATGTTAGACTCTTACTTATACTTTTTACACTCAATACCACGTATAAGAATCTATGAAGTATGCACAAAAGTGCATACTCATATTTATACATTTACTTACACTTACACTTATGCGGAATTTTTTCCGTTTTGTTCAAGTTCACTATCTTAGGTTATACTGATAACGCAACTCTCCGATTCACACGTGTTTTCTTTCAAAGTTCGTTTTTTGCATTTATGACCCAGTACAATCCAACGCTGCAACATCTTTCGATGGCCGGAAACTCGATATCGGAGATGGTACCAGGGTCACTTCCGCCGCTTGTCAAACATCTTCACGTTGGAAGAAATCAACTAAAAACGTTAAATCGAACGCTTCGGTAAGTTTTACAATACATTGGCACGCTCATGTATATATATATACATCCGTATGCGTCTAAGTACGTGTGTACATACATGTGAGTGCGAAAAAGCGTATAGGGTTTTGACGAACCATATCCACGTCGAGAGAAGATTTGAACCGGTTTAAGGCGGATCCGAACTTCCTGTTTACCTTCCAACTCTATTTTAGCGAGCAACTACTTTGTTCCATTCGCCGCCAGCTCAAATTTCATTAATTAACGACAATTCGACGTTCACTAACGTCACAAAACGTCGTCAATAAATGATCACCGATTTGTAGCGGCGATTAATCCATTTTGGTTCGTCGATTATTCCCTTACAATGTTTGAGCATTTGCTCATTTGTACAGATATCGTTGAACAGAATATCGATTTTTCGTGTATGAGTATTATATTTATACGTCAAGGGGGGAGATACCTTAAGGCGAGGTAAAAATTGCTGATTTTCATTATTTTTTTTAAAGGAAGGATTGCTTCACCATTTTTTACACTTGGAGTATGTTTTATTACTACTTTCGGTATTTTTTTCACTACAAGGTGTTCTTTTTAGTCATCTTTAAAAATGGCAGAAGCGTGACACGTAGCGTCGGCGGAACTAATCTGAAAAAAAAATTAACACTCATACGCGGAATATGAATCAAGAAAAAGTGACTAATGTTGAAAATCGATGAAATGGTGCGCTTTGAAACAAAAAAATTGAATTTTCCCAAAAATGGTTACATTTTGCAATTAAAAATACTTTTTTTTCAAAGACATTTAGGCTCATGGTTTAGACAATAAGGTTACAAAGATTTGTACCAACTTTTATCAGAATCAAAATCAGCCAAAAGTAGTAATAAAACATCACCTAAGTCTCAAAAATGGTAAAAAAAAGATTTCTTTAAAAAAATCTTGAAAATCAGAAAATGATTTCCTCGCCTAAAGGTACCTCCCCCTTTAATGTCGACACCATTGCATTGTTAATTCAGGCTCGAAAATGTAAATTCTAAAAATATAATTATAAATTTGAAATTGCCATTTGGTTTGCATTGCCCTTTGCGTACTTTACTTTGTCCAATCGTGTGATTGTTTGCTTGCATTTGTTTGGGTCTGATGCAGCATTTATAAAACCGAATACCGCGAGGAAAAAGGGAAAGCATAAAACACTGTACTTTGCTACGTTTGCCTCACTTCGTAACAAATGGATTATTTTTTATCTTTCCACCTGATACGTGTGTGTTTTCAATGTCCTGCATGGAGAAAAAGAACAATGTTGAAGTTTGCATCGTTGGAATGCAACGAATATTACATTTTTTTTATTTCCTCGTTTTCTTCATCATTCAAATCGTTATCCGGCAAATTTGGGTTGGATTTTTCATGAGGATCCTAAAGATCCTATTTGAGTTTTTTCGTAATCCAAATTTAGCAAAAAAAAAGAAGATCGGCTACTGAAATAAAGTTGCGTTCCAACGATGAAATGTCATGAAAAAAATTACTTCGATCAACGAAATTGTTCATTTACAGGCCGATGATTCTTATCAAAAGTTTTCACCTCAGTTTGCAAAAAAAGACTTTGAGTATTAATGAAGATGAAAAAATAAAAAACTAGAAGAAAAACATATCGTTGCCCTCCAACAATGCAAACTTCAACATAATAAAGTATGTGAATATTTCGCATAATCGTTAGTTCCATTAAAAATAATATGGCAGATACTATTATAATATGATTATCTTGTATAATTATATTATAATATTATAATATAATTATATACAATATTATAATATTAATATTATAATATAATTATATACAATATTATAATATTAATATTATAATATAATTATATACAATATTATAATATTATAGTATAATATGGTAAAAAATAATAAGTCAGCCCAGGTCACTCTTTTTCAATGTAGAAAAATCGCCCTCTCGCCTACACAAGCCGTGGACTTACTCCATTTCCGCAATATAAATATACAAATGTATAAATGCGCAATAAAAGTATACAAATATACAGATATCCAAACATATATTTACGAGAAAAAAAAACATACAACATACACAACACAAGTATATAAACATACAAATACAACAAATGCAACAAAATCATACAAATGAATAAATGTGTAACTCCTGCTCGTTTGATAGCACGGAATAAACTTGTTGTCACTCGCGAGCCATTAGTAAAGTTCACTAAATAAACACGCAGTAGTATCAAAACACGAAAAAATAAAGAAAAAGAAGAGAAGGAATTCTCTGACCCAATGAAATCAATAAAACAGGGATCTGAATCAGCTCGAGTGGCTTCTAATTAATTCAAACGAGCTCGCGTCCTTGGACGGGGAACTTCCGGCCTCGGGACACAATCTCAAGATGCTGTACGCCGTTGACAACGAGCTTACGCATTTACCAACCGAGTTTCGTTATCTCCATCGTCTCGAGACGCTTTTCCTTCAGCACAACAAGATACGAAGCTTGGACGGCACGCTGCAAAAAGCACGTCGCCTCAAGTTTCTCGAAATCTCGCACAACAATCTTCAGGAGGTGAGAATTGATCAATAAAAATCGCCTGCAGCCGTTAAATGGAACAGAATTTTTGAAATTGAACAGCATAAAAAAAAACGATGAAGAATGTCTTAAGGGGTTAGGCTACTGTGACGACCGGAAAATCAGGATTGTTTAAAAAAAGAATTGACGGAATAAGTAAGACGATTAAAAAATCTTATGAACATTTGTTTGTATATAAATTTCAAAACTTGTGTACCGAATTTCATTCGAAAGTATTCATAATTAAGGGGAGACATGTATTCATAATTCATAAGAAGTAGAAAGTATTCATAATTAAGATAAGATTAAGATTCATAAGAAGTAGAAAGTATTCATAATTAAGGGGAGACATTCATTCGAAAGTATTCATAATTAAGGGGAGACTCTAGACGCCCGAAAATAAGCCATTTTCTATAAATTTGAAACAATAATCGCATCATTTTTTAATGTTGACATTATCTTATTACAACTTTCAAGTATTGAAAAAAAATCTTTTTTAAACTTATTCCTTTCGGCGTCTTCCGAAAAACTGCTCATATTTCAAAAAGTTATTGATCGATCTGGCTGAAAATTTGGGAGTTTTCTCACTATAACATTATTGGAAGGATATACCCAAAGTTTTAAGGTTATCGCGGAAATAAATTACCCTTTTCGGGTAAAAATTGTCGCGAAGATGGTCAAAAATATGGAAATTTGATTACAAAGCCCACTTTATATTTAATTTTATACTTTTTAGATATTTTTATAGGTATATCCTTCCAATAATGTTATAGTGAGAAACCTCCCGAAATTTCAGCCAGATCGATGAGTAACTTTTTGAGCTATAACATGAGCAGTTTTTCAAAAGACGAAAGAAAAAATGTTAACACTTAAAAGTTGTAACACGATAATATCAACATTTTTATATGAAACGATTATTTTATCACCTTTGAAAAAATTCATGAAAAATCACTCATTTCCAGGCAATTAAAGAGATTTCCCCCCTTAAGGAAGTTACGAACAATCTTGTAAAAGGCTTTTAACACAAGGGGCTCAACGGTGTACTTGATTCTGGCGACTCGGCTGATCTGGAACAAAAGAAACGAGTTTTTGTCAAAATAGACCATATTGGCCGAGACTTGACCAAGCTCCTTTTCGTTATCGTGATCCAATTATCGTGATCCGTTAAAAAAATCAGTTTTTTTTCGATTTTTCGCGGAAAATTAACATTATTATTAATAACTAATGAAAAAAAACGTAGAGAAGAAAAAAATCGAACACAACTAAACTACTATTACACTGAATAAGGGTAGCAAATTTGAAGTCAATCCGTTCATTAGATGTCGAGAAATCGTGTACACCGTTTTCCAAAACGAAGTTTTGAAATGCATTTAAACTTTGACTAGTAATTCTATCATTATAATCATAAGTTTATCTTCAATCTGCAATTCTTGCATCATATGTTGGACCTTTTAATTTTAATGATTAGGGTTCAGGTAAAAAAAAAATCAGTGACGAGAATAATAATGAGAAAATCGCTTTCTTATTTGACAAGGTTTGCCATATTTTTCCGAATCCGTTAATTCGTGCTGAAATTTCCGCCAGTGTTTTTGAAAATCGAAATATTTTTTTGATCGCAATTTTTTTTTTCGAATTTCATCGGCAGACGGGCTTAGGCACGTGGTGCTTATTATCATGCTTATATATCTCGCGCCACGTGTGACGTGAACGTACGTTGCGCACGCGATTCTCAAAACTTATCGGAGGGAAGGAATTCACTAAGCGGAGGCGTCGCGTGTGCCGCGTATTAAAGTAATTTTCCCATGTGCATAGCTCGGTTATTATGTAAGATTATGGCGCGTCGTTTCCGCTGCGCATCCACGAGTCCCCCCCCTCTCTCCCACCCTCCCTCGCCCCCTCCCTCCCTCCCTCTCGCCGAGATTGCCGGATTGAACAATTTATCGAATAAGCAGCCTTCTAGTCCTCTTAATCTCGTATTGAGAGATTCATCCGTTCTCTTCCCTTCTTCAAGCTCGGTAAGCCAAAAAAATAATCGTCCAAAAGCACGACACGACGAGAAAGCTGTATTTAACTGCCGATTGACAATGGAAATTGAGAATTGATCCATCGTTCATTAAGAATGTTGAGTCCCTATGAAACATGTTAATGTTAACTGTTCAATAAATAGCTTCTTAATCGTCATGAAATTTTTACACGACCTCCTGAATACTTCATGTAAAAACATAAAAAATTTTCAGAATTCTATCATCATTACTTCAACCTCCTTAAGGGTTGAAATAAAAAATGATAAGAAAATTCGGAAAATTTGGTATGTTTTTGTATGAAGTATTTAAGAGGTCGTGTTAAAATTACACGACGATTAGGACGCTCGTTATTAAAAAATTAACATTTTGTTAAGAACAATTTTTAAAAGAAATAAAAAAAAATTTATCAATAAACTTCGTTTTGTTTCCATTGCTTTCAGTATATTGTAGATATTACAAAATTGAGAGGTCAAAAAAAAAACTTATTGCAAAGTTACATCAGTTTCCATAAGACAGCATTTAATTTGTGAATGTTAATTGTTCAATAACGAACTTCCTAATTGTCGTGAAATTTTTACACGACCTCTGAAATACTTCATACAAAAACATACCAAATTTTCAGAATTTTATCATCATTTGCGATTGTGGACTCAACATCCTTAATGAATCGTATTTTTCGTCCCAGGCCTTTATCGAAAGGCGAATTAAAAAAAAAATTTGCTCAAATTCAAAAGTAAAAGGAATGTGTCAGCGATTCCAATTGGACAATCAACTGGAATTAGACAGGAAATCTTAATCCCTGTGTGAATTCGTAATTTTTTCGTTCTTGCAAAGTTAACCGAGGAGGATTTCATCGAGGCCGAACTCCTCGAGGATCTTGAGCTCGGTCACAATTCTTTAAAGTCCCTCGGAGGTGGAACCGGAAGTGGCCACGCGGACGGGAGTGCGTCGAACAGCGCTCTCTGGCCTCTAAGATCATTGAAATGTCTCAATCTAACTCACAACGAGCTCGACGAATTTTCTTTCGCCTCGCTGCGAGGCTTGAGAGAGCTGCGCCTGCTCGATCTATCGAGCAATCGAATAGCCCGACTTCTGCGCGGAAGACCGCCCACTGAGGTCAGTCTTTGAGGTTTCCGAAGAACCTTCGTTTACAGCAACGATCTCCATTTTTGGAGGTTAAAATAATATTGTAAGCTCGTTTTCATGTCTTCGCGGAGGAAGCTCCCTCCCAGTGCAATTATCTCTCATGATTTCTCTCCAAAATAATCGAGTCGAAAAATGAAATTTGTGAGACAATTTATGGTAGCGTGCGGAATGGAAAGTTCTCCTCATTTTAGTATTTTTTTTTTCGTGATTTCCGCGAAATAAATAAATCACACGTCGACGAAAATATTCGTGATTTTTTAAGATGATTTATATGATGTGGGAAAAAAAATAGAATCTGGTTGAAGAAGAGGGCGACGAGACGGCGGGCTCGAGTATTCAGGACATGCAGCTCCAGCACAACGAGTTGCGAAGTCTCGAGGGTTCACTTTTCGTGGGAATGCGCGAACTACAGCGATTGAATCTCAGTCACAATGCTCTCGGTCCCACAATAGGACCGCAAGACCTTCGTGGCCTCGACGCTCTCAAAGTCCTCGATCTGTCGCACAATGAGCTTACGACACTTGAGGATACTTCCGAGGTACTTCAATCTCACTTTTCATATATATATGGTCGGGAATTTTTAAGTATTTTTTACGGTGAAATCTCCGTAAAAATTGCATTAAAAATTTGAAACCGGTGACAAATGTGCACATAGTCAAAAATTGACACTAGCTTTTAATATTTTGCTTTCATTCATGTAAAAATTTAAGCAAGTAGCATAATTTTTTACATTTCTTTCAGTAAAAATTCTGACACATTATCATGTAGAATTTTAACAATGGGCTGCCTCAAAAATTCCAAGTTTCTACAGTAAAAATAACCTGGACAAACTTGAAATTTCTAAAATCCCTAGCGAAAAATTAATTCCCTATGATTAAATAAATACTCTATATACGCGTTTCTGAACATTTGTGTTCTTGATTGGTACTTATTTTAGCATATCATCTTTCCGTACCATTGTAGATGTCCTTTATCGAAGTTTCTGTTCACGTTTCTTTGTTCTCTTGCGTAGAACTGCGTAGAACACGTTAGACTGCACGAGACCACGAGGCTTTCTTGGCCCATGCTTCGTACTATAATGCGCATGCGCGGTACCGCTGTTGCTAAGCAACGCGGGTCGGCGTCGTTCGTGCTCGTCATACTGCGTCATACACAAGCACACTCTCACAGCTTGCGTTCACGTATACGCACCCTCACACACAGAGCTCACGCGTACGGTCAGGCGACCTAACCCTAACTGATTTTACTATAAAGAACGTAAAATTTCGGTGGACGCACGGAAAATTTCGGCTTCCTTCTTTAAATTTTTATGGAAAACACGCAAATTTCTCAATGTTCCACTGAAAAATTTCATTTATATTAGCACTTTTTTAACTTATTGTCGTAATCTTTACGTTTCATGAATTTTTACTATTAATTTCAGTAAAAATTCTGGAAAATATTTAAAATTTCTGTTACGCAAAAGTAAATTTTGATTCATTTCCATGAAAATTTATAATTTATTTCCTAAAAACCTGAAGAATTGCACATTTGTCACCGAGTTACTGTGATTTCACAGTAAAAATTACTTAAAAATTCTCTCCGTGTACCTTCGAGAATTGTTCGAGCTTGTGCGTTTTTGGCATTCTTTGGGCATGTTTGGGTTTACCGTGAACTCAAAAAATCTCCGAAAGCAATGTTCGTATGAAACAATGTTTCGGACAAAAGTTAATGGCGTTTTTTTTTGCTACGTAATGAAGAATAATATAAATATTAAAAATATACAAAAATATTGATTTTGATACTTTTCAGTTTTTGACCGAGTCGGTTTGACTTTTCGTAATTATTGCAAAAAAAATTCTGGAAAAAAACCAGAGGATTTTTTTGATTCCCTGAGTTTTCCCTGTTTCCCATATGCGTAACAGCTGATGAACAAAGATGATTCAAACGTGAACCTCGACTTCTTTGGCATTTATTGTATACGTACACATTGAACGATAAGATCTTTTCATCTGACTTTCTTCACGTGTTCGCGATTAAATTTGATATTCGACTGAAAGGTGCTTGAGTATCGTTTTTTTTATCGATGGTTTCTCAGACGTGGTTACCGGCGCTCGAGGAATTGAACGCTTCGCACAATCGCTTGGTAACCCTTTCGGAACGGGACTTTCGCGGTTTTCCGGTTCTCTGTTCGGCGGATGTGACCGCCAACAAAGTGCGTTCTCTCACCCCCGAACTCGTCGCGAATACGCGGTGCACCGTGCACGGAGTGCCGGACGTTCTTCGGATTTATCTTCAAGGTAAGCCTCCAAATTTTAAGGATTTTTTTTTCTCCGTAATCAGTATCATCTTCGGCCTAATTTGTCAATGATTTGAAAAAATGTATGACTATAATTTTCCGATCGCCAATGCTCCGGGCTTGAATCATGCTCCGTCAGATTCTAGAACGAGGCAATTCCAACTAGCAATTCTAGCTAGCAAAAATTATTGAGGCGAACCTTGGCGGTTTTTAAATCTAATATTATTGTCTTGAGGGGGTGAAGGTTGGGTTTTTTCGCCACATCTTACTATATATATATGGACAATTGTCTGGATCGAACTGATCGGATTTATTGGGAAGTGAATTTTAATCGAACGAAATTTTTGAATAGTTATCGATTAACCAACACTTTTATTCGTTAACGCGTTGCCCCCACTTGTAGCGCAAAAAAAGGCCTTTTTCATGAATTTTTTAAAGAAAACTACAGAACTTTTTTAATCGATCAATATACCATCTTAAAGAACACATCTTGAAGAACTTTCAGTAATTTTTTTATTGAAAAATATTACATTGTTTAGTGGCAAATGGCCGTCAATGAAATAATGTTTTTATATACACGGTTTGCGGTGACCAACATTGCGGCAAAGTGGATCATCTGAAAAAAAAATGCGGATGGATTTAGTCAAATATAAGTATAAACTAGTCTTTAATCGAAGGATTTTTAAAAATATTCATTTTTCACAAAATGGCGGACAGTCAAAGTTAATGGTTCGATTTTAACGAAAAAAAATCGAACGATTAAAGACTACATTTTTATGTATTGAATAAGCCTGCAAAATTTCAAGAAGATCGGTTTTTTAGTGTTCGAGTAATCTTGGTCACCAACTTCAGAAATGCCATTTTGAGAAAAACGCGTTTAAAGTTTCAATTTCAGTTCTTCAATTCACGGATTCTTCTCTTTCAACGCTCATATCTCAGTCATTTTTGTTCGGATCGACTTGAAATTTTCAGGACATATTCTCAGATACTTATACTTCAAAAAAATGCAATAAAAAAATCGATTTTTTCGAAATCGCAAGTGGGGGTAACCCCTTAATGAAGACAACATAACCAATGTAAAATAAAAATATTTATAACGCAAATATTTTTTTATAACGATACGTCTCCCATCACATAACGCGCTTGTCGAGTGTTCTTTTTCAACCACTCCAACTCCTTCAACACATTTTTTCCTTTTGGCTTCGGCCATCGGTGTCAAAGCTTTGATTTCACTGTCAACGGCTTTTTTCCTCCGCCACTTTCCTTTAAAACGAATTCTGTTTGACATTTTTATTTTTTGCCGATAATATAACCAACTAGCTTGATCCACATTGGATTTTTTTCTCCGTTACTTAGTTTTTGTTTCATAGTCAAAATAATAGCTAATTTTTGGCCCGAAAATCACCATTTATGTTCAAACGTCCGCCATTTTGTCATAAATCGATATTTTCAAAATCGGCTATGACAAGTACTAGATAATGGTGTATAGAATAACCACGAAAAACCTCAAGGCAATCGGTTCATGGGTTTTCGAGAAATTTTGAGTACCGATTTTTTTACGACGCTCCAAGAATCATACAATATCCTTCTATATTTTTGATATTTTTAAATAAAGAAAATTAAACATGCTTTGAATGTATATACTCTTAGATAATTAAAAGCCCAATCCGAAATTTCAAATAGTTTTCCTTGGAAAAATTCACAAAAATGATCTTTTTTCCGGCTCCTAGGTGTATATCTGCCCTTAACTTTACACACTGTTCCACTAAAATAGGTGGAACTTCGTCAACTTTTAGAAGTTCAGCGTCCGCTTGGTCTTAAAATGTTCTTGAAAGCTCACATAATAACAACAGGCAACAAAAAACGATTTTTTGAAGTTTCCAGGGAGAGAAGTTTCCCCCTTAACAAAGTTGTGTTCCGAATTTCATAAAAGAAAGTTAACAGTTGAAGAAGTTATAAACAATCCCGTGAAGGACCTTTGAAGGTGAGGTTCAACGGTGCACATTCTTTGGACACTCGGTTGACTTGAATCAAAAAAGAAGTTTTTTTTTCTCCCAAATGAATAACATTGGCTAAGACTTGACCAAGTTTTTTTGTTATCGTCTTTCCATCATCAAAAACACATATTTCATTTTTGTCCACTTTTCGAGAAAAAATGACATCATTATTGTTTAGAACTATGTTTTTTATGTTAAGAATAAACTACCATGACACTGAATAAGTGGACTAAATTTCGAGTCAATCCGTTCAACTAGATGTCTCGAGAAAAACGGGTTCAAAGTTTTACTAGCAGTTTTATCGTTCCAATCATAAGTTTACCTTCAATCTGCGATTTCCGAATAAAATGTTGGACCTTCCTCTTCAATTTGAGTTGCCTCAAGTGACAAACAAGTGATCGTCATTTTCACTGTAGCCTAACCCCTTAATGACTGTGGCGTTAATCGCTAAAAAATAATAAAAACCACCATCCTCACCTTATATTACAAACTTTTATAATATGTACAGCAAAATCCTCTTAAGTATACAATACACCCAAAAATGCCATAAAACAAATTTTACAAGCGTGGAAAAATTGTTAGGGATCGTTCTAAAGTAACTATCGAAGAATTAAGAATCGTAAATACACACAATCAACTATTCGAACAATCACATAGAATAGAAAGATGTAGAAAAATGAAACGCAAGAAGATTACCGGATGTTCGAACCTATCTTTTTTTTAACGTTGTAAGAGATGCCGTTCAAAGTTGAAAATCCGTACCAATTGGATTCGAGACTATAGCCCTTCCTAGCTCCGGGCCACCGATGTATAGAACATATCGCAGGCAGAAAACAAATCTTAAGGGTCATGCCCCCGTCGATTTGGCCCGGAATTTCCGATTGGGGATTTGTACATTTCTCATGAGAGTGATGTGTTGTCGACGATAAGCCGGTTGCTGGCGCCATCGATTTGTTTACATGATGGGGACGCGAAGCGAGAAAAGGACGATCTATCGCGCACGCGCACTATGAACTCGTCGTTCTTTTCCCGCTCTTACGGACCTATAGTTGTTCCCCCCAACTGTGTACTTCCATTCATTGTCAATAACACTTTTATAGCCGCAACAACATTCGAATTACGGAACGTCACATTGGTCATGGTAAAAAAATAATCGTCGTGTACTTTTGTACGTTTGTTTACAACTGGGCCTCCTGCTAGAATCAGGCTAATTTTCTTCGAGGGTTCAAACAAACCCAAACAAACCCAAACAACCCTAAACTGCCTCAAACAATCTCAAACAACCCCAAACAACCTCAAACAACCCCGAGCAAACCCAAACAAAAATTAGCTTGATTCTAGAAGGAGCCCGACTTCCGAATATATACCAAAAAATTGATTATTTCGACCCAATACTGTTACCACCGTTGAAAAACGGTCTATTGACGGTGCATGCAAAATCTGATGAGCTCAAATGGTAAATTGCTTATCGAGATATCGTGGTAGCCGATTTGAAATGCATCGTTTCGAGAAAAACGCGTTTAAGGGCCTACCCAATTGTAAATCTCCAAAATTAAGTGATTTTTCGCGATTTTTTTTGTACCGAAAGATAACTAAGACGATAATAATATCCAAGGATGTTATTAGTCATATCTTCAAGTGAACAAACAAAAAATTATATCGAAAAATTGTACAAGTTGAATTTGAGACGCTCCACGGCACGCAGTATAATTGACGCAAATTGGAATTTGAAATAAAATTTTTTAAACTTACATTAATTTGCGCGAGTACAGCTCGAGAAAAACGTAGGGGATTTGAAAATATGAATTTTCGTCTAGCTGGCAAGCATTTAAACTAAAGCACTCAATTTACGTCACAAAAAAAGGACAACCATGTGTTAATAACTAATGTTATAATTAACTCGCGAAAAATCCCGTACTTGCCTCTTCGGAATGTTACTTTACGAATGTGCTCAAAAGTTGAAGTGAAAAGAATAAAAATTGTTGGAGTTGTGCTGCGTGCTTTTTTGAAAAATTGTGTTCCGAGAAAAACGGTCGTCGTCTCGCACAGGGGCCAGCCACTGCCACCGCAGACGGGCCTGCGGGCCTTCGTTTCACAGGAACCAAACCTTTTTCCCCTTATTCTAGATGGTTCAAAGCATCTCTTAAGCCAATCTAAAAAAAGATTGAAAATTCTGTGGTGGTGTTGCCCCTTAAGGTTTGCTCCGTCTCGTCCGCGCCGCCCGAGCGGACTCTTTATAGATTCTATAACTCGGCTGATCGAATGAGTATCGTCAAATGGTTTTCACAGACGTATTCAGAAAGGTCTGTAGAATAGTTGAATAAAAAATGGATTTTTCATAAATTCTAGACAACAATACTGCCTTATCCAGTCTTTCATGAGTTACGACGTAATACGCGCACAGTAGTGGCCCTACGTTACAATCGTGCGCGCGCGCGCGCGCGCGCGTGTGTGTGTGTGTGTGTGTGTGTGTCCTATCATTGCGCTTCATTATCAACGAGGTCGCTGATAATGCCTTCAATGTATATATTATAAGTGCACTTGCCGTACGATACATCGTACGAACGTTTATCGATTGATCACATTACCAACTTTTTCCTCCCCGGGGAAATCGTGTGGCGCGACTGCGGAGGGCACTGTACTTTTATACCTCTCCCTCCTTCTCTCTCTCTCTCCCCCCTCCACCCTCTCTTTCTCAATGATTCACAAACGCTGGAGATCGCGTTTTTATCGTTGTGTGAATCAGTGAGATAAACAAACAATGCGATTTATCGTAGCTGAAAAAAGTCCACTTCTATATAATCCAATCGAACCCAAGCAGACCCGAGTAAACGCAAACCAAATATCGAATTAAAAAACTGAGCTTGAAACTTTCTCTAGAAATAATTTAGAATCCGGCGTCCACCGGAATGTTGGGCGGGGTTTTCACTGAAAATTTCTCATCGTTCGGTAACGATGATGAATGACGTTCAATCGTGGAGAAAGAAGCATTTTCGAAAAAAGAGGTTTTGAGAACTTAGTTTGCGGATTCGTTTGGGTTTGTCCGAGTTTGTTTGGGCTCGGGTTTGTTGGGGCAATTCAATTTAATTTGAGAGAAAATAATAGTGTGTGCTGTCTAACTCATTATCTGGGCCGTCGAAAAGTTGCTGAAAAGGATACATTAAAATTGCGACACTTTTTTGTGGCGGAATCCGGCTTTTGAGTCATTCGCAATTTTATTCGGAAGTCAGTTTTGAAAAGAACTTTAAATCAGTATGATGAAGCATAGTAGGACATTCGAGAGGCTTTGAATTTCAACCACTTTTGCCCAGGTTTGCATCGCCCGCATATCCTTAGAGCTAAAGCTAATGGTGTTGAAGTTTGCATCGTTGGAATGCAACGGAAATTTTTCTTGATTTTTTCACCTTTCAGTTTGGGGTTATTGATTCTTAATAAAGATTCTCAAAAATATTTCAGTAATTTTCGTAGTCTTCTTTCGTTCGAGTTTCGTTCGAGTTTCGCCAAGAATTTTGAATACTTTGCGATGAGATTAACATTTTTTTAAAATCAACCACATTGAAGATGCTAAGAACGTTAATTTCCGGTAATGATAATGCAACAAAGCTATAAGTAAATTGTTGAAGAAAGTTCAACAAGTGTCCGGTGAACTACTTTTTTTATATCATAAAATGAATTCGTAGATTTTTCTGAATAGGTATGAATTTTTTAGAATTTTCTTTCGATTTTCATTTTAATTTTTTTTATTTTCAAAACCGCATGAAGTGTTACAAATTTTCAATATGTTTTCGGAGCAATGTTCCCTATTAAATCCAAGAAGTGTCCGGGGTATTGAACGAACAGTGCCACAGATACAGCCTCGGGAAAATTCCAAAAACGGGATTTCCGAAATAGAGAGAAAATTGTTTGAAAAATCATATGTATTCAGAAAAATATCATAATTCACTTGATGTGACAAAAAACCAAGTTTACCGGAAATTTTTTTAGCAAATTTTTGTTTAAACAATTTATTTATAAATTATTGGCATTCTTGTTATGCAAAACTAATATTCTTAGCATCTTCAATACGGTTGATTTTTTTCAGATTTTCATGTTATCGCAACGCACTGAAAATTCCCGACGAAACTCATTTTTGGTAGGGAATGTACGGGCAAAACATCCTTAAGGATGTTGACTCCCAAATCGCAAATGATTATAAAATTCTGAAAATTTAGTATGTTTTTGTATGAAGTATTGCAGAGGTCGTGTAAAAATTTCACGACAATTAGGAAGCTCGTTATTGAACAATTAACATTCACAAATTAAATGCTGTCTTATGGAAACTGATGTAACTTTGCAATAAGTTTTTTTTTTGACCTCTCAATTTTGTAATATCTAAAATATACTGAAAGCAATGGAAACAAAATGAAGTTTATTGATAATTTTTTTTTTATTTCTTTTAAAAATTGTTCTTAACAAAATGTTAATTTTTTAATAACGAGCTTCCTAATCGTCGTGAAATTTTAACACGACCTCTTAAATACTTCATACAAAAACATACCAAATTTTCCAAATTTTCTTATCATTTTTTATTTCAACCCTTAAGGAGGTTGAAGTAATGATGATAGAATTCTGAAAAGTTTGTACGTTTTTACACGAAGTATTCAGGAGGTCGTGTAAAAATTTCATGACGATTAAGAAGCTATTTATTGAACAATTAACATTAACATGTTTCATAGGGACTCAACATCCTTAACGGGTTACCCCCACTTGTAGCGCAAAAAAGGCCTTGTTCATGAATTTCTTTAAAGAAAACTACAAAACTTTTTTAATCGATCAATATACCATCTTAAAGAACACATCTTGAAGAACTTTCAGTAATTTTTTTATTGAAAAATATTACATTGTTTAGTGGCAAATGGCCGTCAATGAAATAATGTTTTTATATACACGGTTTGCGGTGACCAACATTGCGGCGAAGTGGATCATCTGAAAAAAAAAATGCGGATGGATTTAGTCAAATATAAGTATAAACTAGTCTTTAATCGAAGGATTTTAAAAAATATTCATTTTTCACAAAATGGCGGACAGTCAAAGTTAATGGTTCGACTTTAACGAAAAAAAACGGCCGTTTTTTGGCTATAAAACGGCCATTTTTTTCGAAAAAAAAAATCGAACGATTAAAGACTACATTTTTATGTATTAAATAAGCCTGCAAAATTTCAAGAAGATCGGTTCATTAGTGTTCGAGTAATCTTGGTCACCGACTTCAGAAATGCCATTTTGAGAAAAACGCGTTTAAAGATTCAATTTCAGTTCTTCAATTCACGGATTCTCCTCTTTCAACGCTCATATCTCAGTCAATTTTGTTCGGATCGACTTGAAATTTTCAGGACATATTCTCAGATACTTAAACTTCAAAAAAATGCAATAAAAAAAAATCGATTTTTTCAAAATCGCAAGTGGGGGTAACCCGTTAAGGATCCCGGAACTGACGAATACGCGGCCACCCACGAGTGTCAATCGAAGAGCAAATAATTAATATTCCACGTTTTTTTTCTTTCGTGTGATCTCCCAGATAATCCGGTACTCTGCGACGCTGGCTTGGCAGATCTTACGGTTGCTCTGGAAGTAAATCACGCGAAGGTGTACGGCCTCGCAAGCGACTGTCCTACTACGGCCAAGACCCCTATGGAGGTGACGTCGCCGCGCTCCCCGTTGCCACCGACACTTTTCCTCGCAGCGGCGGCAGCCGGCGGTAACGTATCGTTCGCCGCCACACTCGAGTAGTTCATATTAATTATATAATTTAGTTTATTATTATTATTATTATTATTATTATTGATATTATTATTAATATTGTTGTTATCGTAGTCTTGAGTAACTACATATCGCGTAGCGCGGAGATTAGATCAATGGCAAATTCATTTGAGAACCGTGGGGGCGGAAAACAAACGGAGTTTGCGTTTGAATGAAATTTCCGTTCGACAAAGATGATCAATGATAAACGGTGTTTTGACCAGATCCATTAAAAATATGACGAGTCCATTTTCCCATTAAAAAAAAAAGGTGGTACATTAATCGAACGACGTTAAAGTTTGTGTCGTTGGAATGCAACGATGTATTTTTTCTTTTCGTTCTTTATTTCTTTATTTTTATCATTATCGAAAGTATTGTTTTTGCAAACTCAGATCGGAATTTTCTCATAATTATCCGTGAAAAAGTTTGTGCGATCTTCAGAACGAAAAATGGCAGAAAAAAATTTGAGCAATTGAAAATAATTAACGTTCGTTGTGAACTTAAACGTCATCGGATCGAACGAAATTGCAAACGAATTTATTCAGGAAAAGCGCATTGGGGAGAAAAATATAACGAAATTTGTATTGTAAATTGTATGAAAAAAGTGTTACGCGATTTCGTACAATTTATAATTCGTTTTTTTATAATTTCGCGGTATCGAAATCTGAAGCTTTTTCAAAGAATTGACGAAACGGTCGTACGACACTTTTTTCAACCGATCTTCTTCGCTGTTGTATCGTCGATCTGATAACCAATAATTTTTCGTCGTTAATTCATTGATTCGCAATTGAGCGGACGCGCAGTTTTTTAAGCCGTACGGCATTGAGTTGAAACGAAGACGTCTTCTCCCTTCACCTTTTCCTCGTTCAATAATTTCACGTGTTTCGAGTTCCCTGAAAGGGTAGTTAATCAATTGCAGCCTTATCCGTATAGTTCAGTGGTAGGTACGTTTGTGCGTCTTTTTTTTCTCGTGCAAGTTGTAAATAGTTTCCCTCCCGTGACCCTCAAGACCTACGACCGACGATACCGAAATATCCGGACTGGGTATCAACCTCTCCTATTAAAAAAATCGTTGACAAATCTTCACGATTAAGAGACAAAAAATGAGAATAATTAGTTGTAAAGCGCGTGTCTTTTTACAGCCAGGATCATTCTCCTCCCGCGACTCGAACTCTTCGCGAAGAAAAAAATGTCTCTAAAGAAATGACGAGTAATACCGCGATATCGAAGTTTGTTTCGTTGGAACGCAACGAACATTTTGTGCCCGAAATTCTTTTGGCAAATTTGGCTCCGTGAAACAATCAAATGTTATAATGAAAGAAGAGGATTATAATGAAAATGACGAGAACGAATAAAAAATGAATCTTTGGTGCATTCCAACCAAGAAAATTTCAACATCGGAGAATTCTCCCGTTTTTTAAATTGCAATTCCTATGACATGAAAAACAGACATGAAAGTTTCATTCCGAGAATCATCGCGTCCATTAAAAATTCGAACAATTTGAATTCGGAGTATTTTTTAGAGAAAACAAATTCGAAGTATATTTTGACAGAAAAAAATATGGGAATATTTTCGAGAAAAAAATGGCAGAATATTTTTGAGAACAAAATATCAGAATATTTTTGAGAACAAAATATCAGGATATTTTTGAGAACAAAATAGAATATTTTTGAGCACAAAATATCAGAATATTTTTGAGAACAAAATATTAGAATATTTTTGAGAAAAAAGTTGCCGTCTATTTTTTGGACAGAAAAAAAATTGCCTCGTGTTTTTTGACAGAAAAAAATGCGGAGTACTTTTGATAGAAAAAAGGGGAGTGTTTTTTATCGAAAAAAATGCGGAGTATTTTTTTACAGAAAAAATACGGAGTATTTTCTGGCAAAAAAAGTATGGAGTATCTTATGACAGGAAAAAATGCAGATTATTTTTTGACAGAAAACAATGCGGAGTATTTTTTGACAAAAAAAATTGCGAATTATTTTTTGTCACAAAAAAATGCGGAGTATTTTTTGAGGGAAAAAAATACGGAGTATTTTTTGACAGAAAAAAATACGGAGTATTTTTTAGCGAAAAAAAGTGCGGAGTATTTTTTGACAGAAAAAAATACGAAGTATTTTTTTATTGTAAAAGGGGAATCGCATGTAGGGGGGGGACTCTCAGTGTAAACACCCATGAGGGTATACCATGAAATAAACAACTACTATACTATACTACTACGAAGTATTTTTTGGCAGAAAAAAAATGCGGAGTGTTTTTGACAGAAAAAAATGCGGAGAATTTTTTGAGAGAAAAAAAACAAAGTATTTTTTGACAAAAAAAATGCGTAGTATTTTTTGACAGCGAAAATGCGGAGTGTTTTTTGACAGAAAAAATGCGGAGTATCTTTTGAGAGAAAAAAAGCAGAGTATTTTTTGACAGAAAAGAATGCGGAGTATTTTTTGACAGAAAAAAATGCGAAGTATTTTTTGACAGCAAAAATGCGGAGTATTTTTTGACAGCAAAAATGCGGAGTATTTTTTGACAGTAAATATACGGAATATTTTTGGACAGTAAATACAGAAATAGTAGCGTTTTTCAGTCAGAAATCGGAGTATTTTTCGACGAAAAAAAAATTCAGATCATTTTTTGACAGAAAAAAAATTCGGATTATTTTTGACAGGATTTATTCGAAAAAAAAAATCGATCGTTCGTGATGGAAAAAAAATAAAATTTGACGGGAGTAAGTAGATCCGAGCCACGATATACAAATAACAAAGCCGCATGAAAAAAAAAAACACGGCTGGAAAAAGTTATTTGTAGCTATTTGTACACAGATTAAAATCACGCTTCGATGATTAATTAAATGCTCGATTGGCGGAAAAAATGACGCGTCGATGCTCGACTCGAGCATCGGGTCAACGAAGTGAATAAAATCTGTTAACTCTCCGTGTGTCCGGAGTGCTTGCGTCTTGTACGACTAATAATTGACTGTGGGCGAGAACGCTTGACCTCGCATTGACTTGTACCAATAAAGATGAATTGTTATCGACTCGTCCAGTGCATACGTAATACGAATTACCGAGCTCGGGGGCTTTCTATCCTTTTTTTTCTTTCCTTTGTTTTCCGCCCCTTACAACCGCGTGGGCGGAATGCATGACGATTCGTTTTCGCGTCGAGCACTTCGGAAGAATTAATCACGACGGCTGACTACACAAAAATAATATTTTCATGCGTTCCTGTATCGTATGAACGATCATTTTTTCAAAATTATACTTCGGTTGTGGCAATTTCGCATAATATTCGCATTAATCAATACGCGACTGTATCCGTAGTACACGGAAGTCGATGATGTTGAAGTTCGTATTGTTGGATGTGAGCAAAGTTTGCATCGTTGAAACGCAACGAAAATTCTTTTTTCTTTTTTGTTGCCATTATTATCCAAAGTCGTAGATACTTTGCAAATTTGTTGTGCTCCGTTGAATGAGGATCCTACAAAATGCTTGCGTGACTTTCGTAGCTCAAATCTGCCAAAGGAAATTTGGCGAAAAAAAAACGGTGTGCCCCAAAGATGCATCGTGAACGTCATATCGTTGAAACGCAACGGACGTTTGGTAGATATATTTTTTTGGCCCCTTTAGCCATCCAAAATCACTCAAACGTTTTTCGCGCTTATTATTGGAGATCTTCAGCGTAAATATGTGAGAAAAAATTTCGGATGATGATTAAAACGAGGGTAAAAGGTAAAAAAGAGGATTTTCGTTGAATCCCAAAGATGCAAACTTTAACATCGTGCAAGTCAAGCATTTTTTTTTAGCAACGGCACGTCGAATATTTTCCAAACTTGTCATCAAATGGCTGCCAAACAAAACGGAACAATCATTACAAAAGTCGTCAGTGACGGAATAAAAAGGGAAGCGAAAGTTTCGTTTTTAATCGTCATTCGCTCGCAAAATCTCGCGAAAGAATTTTTCTGAAAAATGAGTCGAGTTTACAGCGGGGGAGAAAGCTCTTCGCTGTTGGATGCTGACTGCTAGTTCTTTATAGCTAGGACTCGAGAGTCAGAACCCATCATTGAACTGTCCAAGTATTCTAAGAAAATGTAGAATTTTCGTACATGTATATATAAATATGCATATCGATATTTTAGGTTAGGCGAAAAAGATTTTTTTTTGTTCGGATCTCGTTCCTCGCGAAAAATCTTCCACGATCAATGGTCGCAAAAATCTGGATCCCCGAATATTTCTCTTTCTTTCAGACCCGAGTCGGTTGGCCTCATTTTTATCGCATTTCCGACAATTGTCAAACAATCAGTGGGAAAAATTATTCATTTTATTTCGATTGCAAATTATTTACGAACATTTCGAAAAATGTTCAATTTCATTTCAGTTTAAAATTAATTTGTTCGCTTAGTATTTTCGCAAATATTAAAAGTTCAATGCTGAAATTGAACATAGCGAACGCCAAAAATAAACGACAAATCGAAAGTACGAGGATGCCGCTAAAAATATTCCTGTCCGATTGAACAAATCGCGGATCGTTCGAAATTTAAAAAAAATTGAATTCACCACACAACGTGAAAAAACGCTTATTAAAAATTCCAACATCGATCGAGGAATTCAACGCGGAACGAGGTCGGTGGAAAAAAAAGCGCACGATTTGTTCGCGCATGTCGATTATCGTAATATTATATTTATAAAATGTGTGTATACGCGTGATAATAAATTGTATCAAGCGCCGCGTCGACGAGACGACATGACGTAGGATAAGGGACACCTGTATGTAACTTTAGCGTCTAAGTAATTTATCAACGCTGTGATTTGCAGTTTCTAATTTTTCCATTCGACCCTACCGAGCGAGTAATCTCCGAACAATGAAGGAACAAAATGAATTGGAAGGTTGTAAGAATATAGAAAAGTTTAACGAAAAAATAACGAACGAATAAAAAAGAAAACTTTTAACAAAATATATGTGAGAAGCGAGGCGCTAGAAGGAATATAAATGCTGGAAAAGATACGTTTGTAATGATGATGACGATAACGTTATATATTTTAATAAGAACCTTAGGAGGTCGCGACATCAATAAATTCGATTGTATATCTAAACAAAAATTCTGTATGTTACGGAGAAGTCTTAGGTATCATATTAGATTCTATCAATAAAGGCTTTAATCTTCTATCGGACGTTTTTTGTCATTCGACTGTGAGAAATGACGACCCATTTCCTTCGCTCTCTGCTGACTTTCAACCCCATTTCCGGTTTCTGTATACTCGCCCAAGTAACAATTACCAAAGTGTTGTCCAGAAGTTGTTGACCTTTTGTTTTTTTTTTCACCGGTTAGGCAGAATATAATTATACATATTATTGATACGTGATAAATGATAAAACTCCATAAATTGTTGTTTGCATATTTTGTGACGGCTTATATTCAAATTAATTTCAAAACAAAGCTGGGTTATGTTCGCCAAACGCATCAGCTGTTACTCGCGACGTTGCTAAGTCTGTGGATGCTACTTCACCGTTCTGACCATTTTCAACCGGAAATTGAAACTTTCTAGCAATGCAGTGCTTTAACCAGGGAGACTAGAGCAAAGGAGTGGACACTCCATTGAAGACAAGCAGCGAAAGACGGCCGCAAAAACCCGACTTATGAGTGACCGCAAGAGGCGCTGCGATCGCAATTCTCCGATGTACAGCAATACTTGTAGCTAAAGGTTCTAGGCACGGTCCTACATAGAGGCTTGAAACTCTGGTGGTGGGGGTATGTCACCGGATTGAAGCACCGGCCGTTTCGCCTAGTGACCACGAGTGTCGCTGCGATAGAGTGATGCAGGCTGTACGAAAGAGATGGAAATCGATTTTTGACTCATAGGAACCTAACCTAGCGGTACATTGGCCGGCGTAGGCAAATTATGATATTCAATGTCAAAAATGTATGATGGACCGAAATACAATTAAAAGTAACTTTATCGTAAACCTGAAAAAAAAACAAAAGACTATAGTTATCCAAGTGGGTACAATGAATATAAATGTTTTTTATATAGGTGTCAATGTGAGCTCGTGTTGGTCGAGGGGTTCGTTTTTACAAGTTTACAAGTAGAGCACGTCGCGCGTGGTCGCGTGAATCAGCGGTTATGTTTGGGTTTTGTTTACTTTTGAAATATATTTCCGTCTCTCTCACACAGCCTGCATCACTCTATAGCAGCGATCCTCGTGGTCACGAGTTGAAACAATCGGTGCTTCAATAAGAGGCCATCCCCCACCACTAAAATTTTCAGCGAGTTTCAAGACCTGTATGTAAGACCGTGGTTCTAGGCATGCGCATGTAGCCGACGGAAAACTAAGCAAAAGAGTATGTATATATATTTATAAGGGAAAGCCGGTTGCAACGCCACCTACAAACTCTTATTTTCCTTGATTTTGGAGCCACATCGCTAGCACACAGTGTCCACTCCTTTATTCTAGTCTCCTTGCTTTAACTACACGGTGAAGATTGATTGTCTTACTTTTCACGATATCTATTATATCTAATCTATCAAATTTTAGTTTTCCAATGGATTTAGTTGGATACGTGAGCAGAAAAACCACGATCACCGCACTTACGGTTGACCGTTTCCATAATACGAGGTGCTTCGGTAACTCAAAGTTCTCGGCTTTGCAGTTGATTGCGAAAAAACTAAACGGTCAAAATAGCTCATATTTTGGTAATATATAAACCCAATTTCTGTTTATACCCTGCCAGATCGCAACACCCAAGCAATGGGTGTCAAATGATCATTTGACCCCCAAAAAAACGCTCTCGACACTCATTTGGGTGTCGATACTAAAAAAAACGGTGTTGTCACTGATCTGGACGCACGCTGTTTTGGGTGTCAACGCCCATAAAAAAAAGGTGTCAACATTAATTTGGGTGTCGACACCCAACGCTTGACACCGAACACCGAAAAATTACGGTGTCACGATCTGTCAGGGTAGAAAGCGATCTAAATCAAGAGAATGCGGGGGGGGGGCACACGGACCCCACCTGTTCCGTGGAAGGAACTAGAAATGCGATGACTCATTTTGGGTTAAACGCGGTTTTCTCGACACACTGTTTTCAAAGTCGGTAGACATGATATCTCGAGAACCACTTGATGGATTGTTTCCAAATGTACAGGAGATATGATAAGAAACATTCAAAGGTCGTTGACGATCGTACTTTTTTCGAAATCGATCTTCATTTTTCAATAGTTACTTAAAAATGACTTTTGTCATAGATTTCGTATGCTCGAGTTTCAATTCGTTGTCGCTTTGTTAAAAAGAAATGATTTTTTAAATCGATGATCGTGAACGACTCGTCTTAATTGATAACTTGAATAACCCGTTTGGTTTTTAGATTTCGGATGGACCGTTTAAGCCCAAGAGTGTCGACCACCAAACGTCGCGATAAAAAATTTGATCTGCTGGCGGCCACGTTTGTGTTGTTTTTCTGTATTTTTTGTGATTTTTTTCAAGGCTTTTCATATATGTACCTATACGTTTAAAAAAATGTATTCTTTCACCAACAGTTTTCTAGGGAAAAATCGAAATTTGGCCGTTTTTTCGGGCCTCTAGGTAGATGTGGCCCCTTACCATGCCAATCCCGAAGGGGTTGTGTCAGTTGAGGTTAGTGATATACCATGGGGCATTCGCTACGACTCTGTTTTTTAATGATAGCGTGCCGGCCGCACTCCGCGACGGTACTCCTTATCATTTTTATAACTCGGCTAATTTTATGAGTATCATTCAACGCTTTTCGCAGACGTATGCAGAAAAGTCGGTAGAAAAATAAAAAATGATTTATTCAAATTTTTGGACGACAATCCTGCCTTGATGAAAAATTGAAATAACACACATTACCCGATATCTTGAAATTTAAGAAAGGTACCGGTTTGATTTTCTTTAGGAAAATCCTTGAAAATATGTGCCCGTCAAATAATGGTAGGTTACAGTGCACTACGAACCAGCTATCAGTCTGTATTTATTTCGAAAACAAATGAAGCTTGATATCTCGAGATTCGGGTAGATTCGAGTCACAGTGGAACACATGGAGGCTCTCCGTGCACACGCAGTTCAGTCTCGAGGTCTTAGCAACAGTAGCGCCATCCCTGTTTGCCCCTCATTGTAGTCACTTTTTTCAAATGTCTCTATAAGGGTTCGGACTCTTATTCTAGTCTCCGTGGTTTTATTCGTAAGACATATTTAAGAAGGCTGGGTCGTTAGCATTAGAAACAAAATACATAAACCGTCATTTGACTCAACTGGACCGCTCCAACCGCCGAGGCAGGGAGACTAGAGGTAAGAAGTGGACACACAGTGCTTACGAAACGTCCGCAAAAACCGCAAAAACGCAGCAAATAAGAAGGCGCTGCGATCGTATGTGTCCGATCGATTAGCTCCGTCTACTAGCCTCGTGCTCTTGGCGTGCTCTCGGTTGCTGCTGACAGCACATTCGTGATGGGGGAGCTAACTGTTGCGTCTACTTCTCCTATTTCGCTGTCTTTCTCATTGTTGCAAACTCATAATAGCAACTCATAATTAATGAAATTAAGCGGTCGACAAACTAAATAAACCAACTAAGGAAATAAAAACAGAACACAAACGTAGCCTTGACTGTCGTGGATTGGAAATATGTTTCAGAAAAGGGTATTCAGTTGATTTTTTTTTTCACCCATGTGAATGAAAGTTTGAAAAAAATTGCCGTATGCAAACAATATTACTCTTTATATGGCTTGTAAATGCAAGTGCACTGGAGAAAAAAAGGAATTTGTCAAAAAACTGCAGTTGTATTTGCAAGAAAAATAACTTAAATTATGCTCCATTTTATGCTTATTACTCCAGGGAGAATGAAGCGTAAAGGTTATGTTTCTCATGAAATGAACTACATGCATGAAAAAAGAAACTGAAGGCTAACCCTAATGACGATTAATTGGGAGCAATATTAAAAATAATTCTACCTTGAGCTTTGAAGAAAACAATTTCTCGAAGATTTTCTCAATATTACAAAACAAAATAATATTAAAAATGAGCCTCAAAGCGGAGCACAAGGTACATCGAAATGAAATTCTTTTATTATTTGTGCGCATGCGTTAAGTTTGGACTATGATAATTATTTGAGACGTTATCGACAAGAGAGCTGCTAGTGGCACGATCTGGAACTATAGCGAGACGGATTTTTTAAGACGCTGGAACTACGTATTGGCCTATGCTGTATCCACTCCTTCTCTCTAGTCTTCCTGCTCCGAGGGGCCGGCCAAGTACCGAGAAACAGCATGCCTATGAGATATGGATAGCGAAGTTGACGGCAGAGTCTGTAACAGTACGACACTCCGCGACGATTGCGCACCTCGCGGCGACAGATCGCAGCTAGAGAGAAACCCTGTTTCTCTCTAGCTGCGAGAGAAACACTGTCTCCCTCCACTGCCACGACGTTTCCATATCGCGGCGTTCTGATCACTATAGGTGACCAATGGAAAACAGCCACACTGGACAGTGACAAAAACGACACAGGAAGGCGTGCTTGGTTGGTCGTTTCGCTTGGACCAACGCATCCAGTAGAAGCGGCTACACAAGTGGCTGCAAGCTTGACGAGCATGCATGCACGATCTTTTCGTGCAACCATGCTTGGGCGTTTGTATTATGTTTGTTGCGCAAGCATGGTGATTGAACAATGGTCATCCGCATGTTTGAACAGGCCGAGCTTGCGAAACAATTTGAGGGTCTTATCAATTTCGTAGATAATAATGCTGTATATGCAATTATATTTTTAGATATAGTTATGGCCAATTCTTACGATATATTATCAATTCGTTCAACAGGGTTATTTGGGAATTTTTTCTCTTTCATAACCAGCCTTTACACCATACACTCTTTTTCCGCGATTATCTTAAAAAACTAGAGCAAAGGCAGAGTGAGCGCGTCGTCATCGTCCAAACACGCCGTTTTTCAAGCAGACTGCGGCTGTTCGATCATGCTTGTCAACAAAAGAATATACATGCATGCTTGTCAAACTTGCAGTTACGTGCATAGCCGCCTTAAGAACGACCTAACATTCGCGCAAGCTTCACGAACCCAATCGGAGTTTCGAGCTTGCGAAAGCGCCCCATTGGCGACACTGTTCCTTCTCCTAGTGGAATAATAAATTCCAGATAATTTTGTCGTCGTTTGCGTTCCGTCGAACGAAAAAATACTTAATTCTGTATTCCCCGAAACGTGGTTGTCCTAACAATATGCCTGGGTGAAAAAAAACGTTTGGAAGCTCGCATGAAATATTTACGGAATATCGTTGTCGCTTCGCGTCCATTATCGTACATCTCGAGTGTGTTATCATTCTTGTAGTTCGCAAACGAGCGTCACCGTGTTACGTGTGGCTGTGCCGTCAGAACGTGCGCGCATGGGTGCGCGAACAATTTTTCTTTTATCGCAAGGTTGTCACACCTGTGACAGAAACTGACTTCACTTCGTGTCGTCAAGTTCGGGTGATTTTTCCATCCTCAACCGACTCGCTGCTTGGCTTTTTTCCCTACGCACGTATCGGTGTGAAGTTTATTTTTTTGCGCCGCTCGTATTGTCGTGTGATTGTGATTGAGCGAGAGAGAGAGAAAGAGATCGAGTGAGAGTGAGAGAGTGAACGGATAAAAGAAAAGAAATAAGTGTCTGCGCGATTATTAGCGTACGGAGTGAGGACGAAAATCATCAAGGATGATTGATCTCACGGTGAAGACGCTCGATTCCCAGAATCACGCATTCTCGCTGGCTGACGACGTGAGTTTTTTTTCCCCTTTAATCTTCGTCATTTGTCGACTCGCCCGTGAGATCGCGAAGTTTACCGTGGCCCAGCGGTGTCGTACGTTTCACGCCGACGACCCTCACCGCACTACTATCGATTGTTACGCGAGGGAAGGAGAAAAAAAATAATAACATGTTGCCATTTCCTCGATACGGAGAGTCGATGACTCGCTATTTTCTCCCGGATCAATAATCCCCCATCACTATAGTTACTGACGATCCGTGAAAACGCTGTTTTTTTTTGCTTCTCGGTGACCAAAAAACGGTGCACAGGTTACCATCCGCCAGTTCAAGGAACACATAGCGGACACGGTCAATGTCCCTGCGGACCTCCAACGCCTCATTTATTGCGGCAGAGTTCTACAGGACGAGAAACATCTCAGCGAATACGGCAAGTCTCTCCTCTCAGTTGCGATACAGTAGACTATGGTATCCAAGTTTGCGTCGGAAGGCAGCGAAAGTTCATAGTCGTTTTTTTGTTTCCTCGTTCTTAATGCGACGCAAAAAGTTTTTTTTGTCAAATTTCAATTGCAGATCTACCAATGAGCATCTTCAAAATGGTTGAGCGATTTTGATAGCTGATATCTGCCAAAAGAAATTTGCAAAAATAAAACATTCCGTTGCTCTGTGACGATCTAAACTTCAATCTCATGCTGGACTAATCGTTCGCTAGTCGCACTGTTCGGAAAGACAATTTACACCATAAACGGGTGAATTTTTGGTTCGGTTTGCTTTTCGGAAAACCCTCACTGTCTTGGAGACGGTGCAATGAGCGTCGAGAAGTAACTCGAAATATTGTAAAAGGAGCCAAATCATTCATTCTCAATGAATAGTGGATGGAGTACTTGTGAAAAATTATGACGAAGTTTGCATGGTTGGTATGCAATGACAATGATGTCTTTCAAGGGGTTAGACTATTCTGAGGAACCAAAAATCAGGGTTACTTAAAAAAGTTCGTTTTGAAGGATCAAGTAAGATAATTGACAAATCGTTTGGACATTTATTCGTATGTCTGACCCTCTGACTGCACACTTTCGCCACAAACCTCTGATTGCATCGGGGGTCGACCCGACCCCAGATGTTGTTCAGATCGTTGTATTCCGGTAAATATGCTTTTTTTTTGTAGTCAATGATCCTTAGTTTACAGCCTGAAATTTATTTTTTAAGAAAAATAAAAATCACGTGCCCAAACATTCCTTTACAGCGAGAGATGCATTGAAAAATAATTGCACGAAAAAGATCATAATTTATTTTTGCGAAATATAAAAAAAGTCCTTTGAGGTTTTTAAAGAGGAAGGTTTGTAGATACAAAAAAAAAAGAAAGCGTCGATCGTCTTTCCAAAAAGTATATTTGTTCGGAGGTTTGAATTCAAGCATTTGTGGGATAGCGAAAAATGAAAATAATCGACACCCTTGGCAGATTCATTATTGAAAACGTATATTTTCTGCATTTTTTTTCTTCGGTGACTTTTTATTGTTCAGATTCACCGCAATCGACGCATAAGTACATTCGGTGCTGGTTGCACATAGTCCTCCTGCATAACGGACACCTGTCTTTAGTTTTATGATCGGCATTCGAAATACATAATTTACTATAGTAACGCAAAATAAAAAATATCTATGAGCATTTTCTATGGCAACTCTGTACTAGATTTTGGTTACCTGGTTCACCTGACGAAAAAAAACGAGTTTTTTTTTTCAAAATCGATAATATTGGCCAAGACTCGACCAAGCTTTATTGTGTTATCACCCTTCAATCGTGAAAAAATATATTTTTTTCAATATTTTGAGGAAATATCACATGATTATTGTTGACAACTAATGAACAAAAAATGTTGAGAATAAATACACTGAATGAGTGTACCAAATTTGAAGTCAATCCATTGATTAAATGTGGATAAATCGTGTACATAATTTTGAAAAACGCCCGCCAAGTTTTACAAGCAGTTCTGTCGCTGTAATCATAAGTTCACCTTCACTCTGGGATTCCTGCACCATATGTTGGACCTTCTTCAATTTAAGATGCCCCGAGCGACGATGTTTTTTTTCACGGTACTTCAATGCCTTAATTTCTCAAATTACCTTTGGCAGACTTTGTTTCTTATTTAGCGATCTACGATAAATGTGCAAGATATGATTTTGGATAATGATGAAAGTGAGGAATTGAAAAGAATCTTGGTTGCATTCCAACGATGCAAACTACAAGCCTATAAATAATTTCCAGTTCATTGACACCAGTTTTACAAATAGTTTCAAATAGAAATATTTTTTTGTCTGTGTTTCATTTCTTTTTACAATATACTTAACTCTCACGGCGTTGAAGTTTGCATCAGTGGAATGCAACGATTCTTTTGTTGATGTTCCATTTCTTCACTTTTATGCTTTTCCGAATCCTTTTTTGGCAAATTGAAGCCGTATATCTCCAATAAGAATACGTAAAAAAAATTGAGTGATTTTTGCGGACAAAAAGAATTTCGAATAATTAAGCAGAATTGATTTTCGTTGCGTTTCAACGATGCAAGCTACGACATTAAATTACGATGTTGAAGTTTGCGCCATTGGAACGCAATGAAAATCAATTCTTTTCAACTGCTCAATTCTTTTGGCTTAGGCAGTGAAAATCTTGCAAACGTTTATGCGCATTTCTATTGGAAATTTGCAAAACAAAGACTATGGATGATGATACAAAGAAATTAAAGGATGAAAGAAAAAAGAATTATCGCTGCATTCCAACGAAGCAAACTTGAACGTCATCAGCGAGCGGAATAGAAAAGTCAAAAAATTATGCAATTATTGCGATACAGGTTTTAGCTATGCTTGAAAGAAAAGGGGCAATGTGTTTCGAATCATGTGTCATTGATACCATGATACTTCAGCTTTTATAAACGTGTGAAATATTTCGCCAGACGTCAATGGAAAAGTCATACACTTGGTTCAACGAGCGCCGCCTCAGTCGGCTCAGCGCGGCAGCAGCAGAAGTCAGTCTCAGGGGCAGAATCGCGGACGCGGAGATCAGGGTCTGAACCAAGGACTCCTGTATCACCAGACTAGAACTCCGTTGCATGGTAATCCCATGTACCTGGGATCGATATCCATTCCGGCCGAAGCCGTCGACGGTCACGGTTGGTACAATTACGATGCAAGGCACAAGCGTCTTACAGAAATGCTACCATGGCAATTAAAATTGGAAACACCGTCAAATCGTTTGTTCCAAGCCTGCAGGCATTCATTTCTCTAGGCAGTCGTGAGACGCAGCGTATTGACTCTCAAGAGTTTTGCCCTAATGAAGTTGAGGTAGTCCTATCGACAGGCTTCAATTCATAGGATTTTCATAATTTTTTTTTGAGCTTCGCTGAATATATTAATAATCGTCTCTGTAAAATTTCAGGGTCAGTTATCGACCTTACTACCTAGAAAACAAAAACATTGTACTTTTGTGAAGGAATCCCGAGACGACATACAAAAACCCAATTTCCGGTCGCTACAAAAGTGTATAAAATAGTGAAAATCCGTCAGATTCTTAAAAATAATCAGATTTACATACTTAACACTTATAGTTATCCAATGCTCTCAAAAAAAATACGCTTATTGACCTAATTTTCATGTAATGTCAGGTTTAATTTGAACTTCCGGTATTGGATTTATTACCACTTGCTACGATAAAGAGACGTGACAGCAAGGCAAGAGCTGGCGCTAGTCGTAACCTCATCTTACTCATACGAATTTCCACACAGATTTCATTTTTAACCGACATATTTCGGACCCGCTCGGACAGATTCTCAAAATACGATATTATTTTTAAAATATTTTCTGAAAATTTCAAGTCGATCCGTTCACAATCGATAAAGTTATGAGCATTTCTGGCTAGGTTCCGCGAACCGACGAACTTTAAACGCCTTTTTCCATAAATGACTTTGTCAAAATCGGTGACCGCGATATCTCAAAAATCACTGCGCTCATGAACTTCAAATTTTACGAGCTTCTTTTACATATCAAAAAGCAGTGCTTGAAGGAAGATTTTTTCGAAGCACAGCTTTTTTTATCAACCAAAATCGAGTATTTTTTCACCGAAAATCGTTGCCTTCTCTTTGGACTGCAGCCTTCATTCAATCAATGTTTCATTAAATCCTTTGTCCAAGCACTAGATAATTTCATGCAAAAACTAAATGCGTTTGATCTTTCCACCGGGAGGACGTTTTTCAAACAGCGGTCTGCACAAAGCAATATCTACTACGTTTGAAAAGTGTTTGGATCCCAAAAATGTAACAACTACTTAAGGAAGTTCGTCTGGTACCAAGTTAGTCAAAAGAAAAATGATTACGACTAGCGTAGTCCGTTAAATAAGTTTGGCAACGCTGCAACCAAGCGCGACCGCGTATCCTGTACAGCTGCCATGTGCTAGAAATTTTTCACTCGCGTCCATGGTTTATCGTCGATCTTTTTTTCGACCATGGGAGAAAATTCAAAAAAGAAAGCGTTTTTCTGGAAAGGCAAACAAAATCAATTTTCGAAAATCAAATTTTTTCTCAATCAATCTCGAAATCAATTTTTATGTGTTCTTATTTCGTATCCTTTTTTATAACCACAATGATTTTATTTTCGATTAATTTATTTGATTTTATTATTTAAGCCGATTCAGCCATTACATTTCCAGTCACTTGTGTATAATTTGCTGTAGAAGTGTAGTGCACATTGCGTCGTTCGGAAAGTATTAGTGTTGATTTCAAAAAGCGCGCGGTTGCGACGTTGCCATCATAATATGCGACTGGAGTAATATGGAGGTTAACCTCCAAGAAATCAGCATTTTTCGAGACAAATTAATTTATTCTGAAGTTCACAAGTATCTAATGGATTTTAGAAAGCTGTCCAAACGTTCTTTAGATATTTTTTTATCCATTATAAAAGTTTCTTTCGAAACTGTTTGTCAATGCTTGCAAATTTCACGTTTGTAGACGGAAAAAACACGACATTCCATAAGAGACCATGTTAATCAAGAAAAATTTTATTTATCAATTGCTCACAAACAAGCTATCCGGAGAGTTTGAAATTTGAATAGATGACTTTTTAGATCCTCATCAGTGAACTCGAATTTTTTAAATCAATATCTGTTTGTTAATTCGATCATCAGATGAACTTCCTTAAAAACATACTCTTTAACGTAAAGAGAACAGGAAATTGAAAATCTGCAGACGTTTTCAAAGTTCATGAAAATTCCTATCTTTACGGGCACCGGCTAGATGTAAACCGATAAGGCCTTAGGCCACAGTAACGAGTATAAAATGACGTGCGGATTTAACAATTTTTTTCGTATGATAAAGTGATTCACTCATAAAATTAATTACACATCTATTTAGTATGAATATCAAGCTGTTAGATTCTTTTTTTTTTTTCGATGTACAAAATGGCCGACTACTAATATTTTCTTTTATCTTTTTCTTTTAGGCACTCCGCGGCGTGACATTTAGCATCCACAATTTTTTACCTAGAACAAAAAACAAAAGTTCTCGTCAATTCACATTAGAGAATACCTAGAGAATTACGTACGGAATTAAAAAAATATCGTTTTATTCGAAAGTTGTAGGTATTTAAAGTTAGGAAATGAATATTCAGTGAAAAATTTTGTTATAACTGCTCATAAACTGCTCATAAAATGAAAAGTTTTCGATTAATCAGAAATCCTGTACGTCCTTCTCTGCGAAATGCAATCACGAACATAAATTTTCAACGCGAAGTAAATCAAGTGAAAATTGTTGAAGTTATTTGTCACGCCAATTGGAAAAAAGCTTTTTCGAGAAGTTTCCAGTAGTCGGCCATTTTGTACATCAAAAAATAAATATATAAATATTTTTTCTAACAGCTTGATATTCATACTGAATAGATGTGTAATTAATTTTATGAGTGCATCACTTTTTCACTTTTTCACTTTATACCCGTTACTGTAGCCTAAGGCCTTAAATATTTTTGTGTGGAGAGAGACACGTGCGATAACTCATACGTCCACGGAAGCAACACTTGCAGGAAGTAGAATAAAAAACAAATGTCATTATGAGTATCGCATTCTTGAGTATCGCTTATCGTGAGTGCTCGTACGTTTCCTAGCACTTGGGAACGGTGTATGGCCATTGTTTCTCTATTCACGCAAACGGATATTAAAGTTAAGAAAATAACGCCCAGACTTGCTTGTTTCTTACACGAGCAGATATGACCGAATCGTAACTTTCAGATTGGCCAATGCCGCAACTGAGCAGTACACTGTCCAACAGTCGATTAGTCGTAGCACGACGTTTGCTCCATCAGGCTAATCGAGTTTTGCATCTCCTTGAAAATCCGTCGGAGGTAAGAACAGCAAATTCGGCGTCTGCCGCCGACCCGAACGTTCAGGCAAACGAGGACTCCGAATCCGCCAATGAAGCAGCCGCGAGTTCGGGAGTTTCATTGCACGAACTTGTGATCACCGGGGACCGAGTAATGCCATTTTTCTCGACGTCCGGCCAGATGGGCGTTATCAATGAAATAACCGCATCTTTCGTCGGGCCTCCGAGGCCTCCTTTCGTCTATCCAATGAGAGGTAAAACCACATGTTGACAATGATCCATTGGCTTCCTACATCGGACCCTTGCAGGCTATGCCACAATGAGAATCATCAACTCTCATTGCGCATAAATTCAACATGGCCTGATGCTACTAAAATTATCCGAGCTCGGGAAAAATGTTTTTTTTTTTTAATATGCTATTCGCAATCGTTGGAATACCGATGCACGATCATCAACATCAATAATGTAACAGGAGCGACAAATTAATTTCATTGTCAGTCGATTTATTGACTCGCAGTTTTTCTACGGCCATGGTGTTGAAGTTTGCATCCTTGGGACGCAACTAAAGTTCTTTTTTACGTTTTATTTTCCACATTATTATTATTATAAAAGATCTTTGTTCTATAGATTTCTATTGTAGATAGCTAAACGAATATTTTCAAATATGGCTTTTTCAGGCAGAATCGGCCCAAAGAAATTAAAGGAATTGAGAAATATGATTTTTTTTGCATTCCAACGATGCAAACTTCAACCTCATCGACGACCAAGGAAAAAGCAAAAATAGGTCCTTTTCGACACGGACCATAGAACAACATAGTTTGAAATATATTTAAATACCCTGATATTAAAAATAAAAAAGACGCGAAAAGGCTCCTAATTTTCTTCATTTGCTAACCTCTGCGCAGCCAACGTAAAATATCTGCAGGAAAATTTCAACGCTCTGCTTTTCGAATTATCATTTGAAGATATTTGTATCTTCGAGAACAATGTTTTTAGGACGATAAACAGCGCGACTAGAAGTTTGCGTCGACCTTGAGAGTCCCCACGTGCCGAAAAAAAAACGTGGGGCCAAGCCGTTTGTCGCGAGAATTTTTAATAACGAGAGGAATACGTTTTTCAGCAAGCAATGGCGAAGCTTCAGAAACCGAGCCATCGGCACCAGCTGCCGAGCCAACTGACGAGACCCAATCCCCTTCGCAAGAACAACAACAGCAACAATCTCCGCGCCAAGATGGCGCAAACGCGAGCGCGGATCAATGGGGAGGTGCGCGCTGGATTCCATCCGCTGTCCCACCGCAGTGCGTCTTGACCTCTTTTCTCCATCGAGAGATGTGCAAAATCTGATGTTTCGTTTTTTCTCGCTCACACTCAGAATTTTACGTTCTCCGTTCAGTCGCGTGAACCCACATTTGTCGATAGTTTTTTTCATTAAGGGATCATCACAGTGTAACGGGTCGAAAAATAGCCGATTAACGCGATTTTCTTTTCCATGGTCAAAATACGCTAATCAGTCGGGTTTTCAAATGTCGAGTCAATGCACTCATGAAGAACAGAAAATTTATTTTGTAAACGTTAAAAAAAACGTTATAAAAAGAAAGTTTTCATAGCAAGATAAAGAATGACGTGAAGAATATCGTGTCAACGATTGAGACGGATAGCTTGAAAACTCTTTGAGAGGATACACCGTTGTGAAAAACGACATTTCGAGAAAAACACGTCCGTCCGCGCAGTCTCACGCAGCTGGTTGAGTCCCTTTTTCTTAGAAAGGCTGTAGTATCCGGAATAAGTCGAACTTCGCCCCAAAAATTGAACAGCGTGTTTACAACCGACTATACTATCGGATAAGACAAAAAAAATCGATTTTATGAAAATTTTACATTGATCCCTTAATCAATTCTGGCTCAATAACAAATGAGCAAAAAGAACGTGGTAATGAGCTTTATGGCTCGAATGATTAATTCCACTGAAAAACAAAAATGGTGATACAACATTTTCGTACATTGACACATCTTTTGACATTATTTTCCAAGCGAAGATGGAGTGGCACTGCGCGCGCGAGGCCTTTTTCGCTCGAGTAGTAAGTGGTGAGCGAGAGTCGCCTCTCGACTGCGGAGGTTTAAAATGTAACTGAAACATTTGATTCAAGCCATCTCCGTTCAACGTATAACGGAAAGTCGACGAAAAAAACGTCGATTGGGATAAATAAACGTTCATTGTAAAAAAAAAAAATATTACACAGGCCACCGAGAACCCTGTTCATGGCGCAACAACTGACAAGACTATTGGCAGCTCAGGACAGACTTCGTCCCTTCATGGAGACTTACATTGGCCTGATGAGGCGCGATTCCGAGATATCGGCGGACGAAATGGCCCCGGGCGAGAACGTCAGCTTGATCGAGCACAATCAACGCATAGTCGACGGTGTTAGCGAGTGTCTTCACTTTTTGTCGCACGCTAATCACGCGCTGAGCGACATTATGATCGACTTTGGCCAACAACCACCGCGAAACTTACGCTGTCGTCCTATGCTGATGCAACACTCGGCCATACTACAAGCCGGCATACCCATTCAAGTTGAGGTGAATGGAAATCGACGCTTTGTATTTTGTTTCCCCACTGGAGTACGCGGGAAAAAAAATTATGCAAATTGGATGCTTCCCCGTTGCAAAATGTACTAACGGTCATGTTTCAAAGGAAACGTTGGCCCGTCGCGGTCACACGTTCTGCCTATAACACGCTGGACACCGGGGGTCGCAATGACCCCAGCCATGTTTCAAACGGTTGCCGCGTTGACCGTATTGTTCCGAATAGCTCATAAACAATCAAGGTATCAGTTTGAACATTCTAGTATGTGGCATTCTCGGTATAGTATTTTTATCGAATTTTGAAATGGCGGTAAAAATCAGCAAGGGGTAAATGCGTAAAAAGGCCCTTTATTACTGAAAAAATCAACTCGTGCAACTTTCCATTTTTTTTTCATAAAATGTTGGGTTGCTATTGAGATATGATAGTTTAAGAGGTTATTCTAGTGTGACGGGATGAAAACATCGAATTTTTTGGTTGCATCTTGCAGGTTTATACCATCATAAAATTGATATCCAATTGCTGGTAAAGTCGATTTTCACTTTGTCTACTCAGTACATTCCTCTAAAGTAGAAGCGCTCGTTGCGCGCGCTCGTTTCCAGTAGGGCACCCGAACGATTTTTTTTTACCTGGCGTTGGTGATTTCGGAGAAACGGCTTAACCAATCGGGCTAAAATTTGTACTGCAAATTCAGCATAGTTGCGGCTACCGCCCGAACTAAAATTATTAAAAAATATTAATTTTAACTTATACTTCCACCGGAATTGTGACAAAAAAAACGAGTTTTTCGAACAGCTTTGCAAAAAATACACGTTCATATATTGTTAAGTAAATATACATTCATATGCAAGGGAAAAAAGTTTGTACTTCACAATAACTTATTTTTTGAGCCGTCACACTAGAAAAGCCTTTTAAGGAAAAAAATAGCTCCATAGTGGGAAATACTTTAGGGAACAAAGGTAGCCCCACGTCTGATCCTAGTCTATACTTACAAAGGGTACACCAAGGCACCGTTGCAAGGCCCGTCGCCTTGGCCGCCAACAGCGTATAATCGTAATTTTGGCTTAATGTTGCGCTTGGGGTCGTTTTGACCCCGGGTCACAGCGGATGATTAATTCGTTTCTTTGCTTTTTCGTCGAAAAGGCTCACATAAGCGTTGCTCGTAACGACGGAAGTAACGGGGAGAACGGGGAGGAGAGCGCTGAGCCTGCAAGCCGAGAACCGCCAACGGCTAATCCGCAAACCGCCCAGAATCCCATAGATGTGACTTTCGTGGCCGAGCAACCGGAAACACCTTCTCCGGCTACCCCGCAACAGCCCGAGGCGCAACAGCCAGAGCAGCAACAAGCGCAGAGTCAGCCGCAGATGAATTCGCCGTTCGGTTCTATGTTTACGAGTAATTTGTCACAGAACATGCAGGTCTTGATGGAAATTGGCACATCGGAGAACGGGAGCATTACAGTTGGCCGGGTGAGCGGTGGCCCCGGGAGCGAACAGACTCCGACCAATGGCACCAATAACAACAACGTTAACAACAACAATAACAATAACGCCCGTGAGCCTATAACCATTATTTACCTTTATGATCTATTACGTGTTTTTTTTTAGTAATCACCATGCAAAGGTTAATGCCGAGAAAAGTTTTTACCGTATCGGCGGACATTGTTGCAAGTTGTTGGAAACAATGACGGCTCAGTATTCTATTTGGATGTTGAATAAGTTCTCGCTGTTTTATTTCGTGAAGCTCAATGCTTTGGTTCAAAAAATCATTTCTAATGCTTTCAATCGTTTCGAAACTGTTGTGGGAACAACTCCTAATGATTCTGCACGTTCAGCTAGCGTCTGACATGAGTCTCCAAAAAGTAATGCCTACAATTCAACACGTCGAAATCATTATTTTTGAAGCGTTTGCACCATTCTCTGTAGTTGTTTCCGACAGAGCATGGTCGCGGTAAGTCTCAACGAGAATTCTGTGTGCTTTGGCAGATTTTTTTCTGTATCAAGTATTGCAGTAACATTCTCCACAGATACTCTTTTTGGCATGAAATTTGACATGTTTAACACGATGAAAGAAAAGTTGTTTGGTACACTGGCGAAATACACTGAATTTAAAGCTTACTCATAGTACTTCTTTATAGATGCGTTACCGTCTTAAGGGGTCACGCCACCCTAGTGGTCGAAAAGAAGGCCTGACTGACGATTTTTTTTGCGAGTGATAGAAGCAATGGGAATTCTTTTTGGAGGGACTATCGTGCGTATATTTAAGTGTAGACATTTTCTTCATTATTTTTGTACGAAATGGTGGCGTGAGAGCCAATCTTCGAAATGATCTTTTGAAAGAAAAAAAACACCAGTAGCGAACAAATTTCTCATGAAATTTGAAAAAAAAACACAATAAATCTTTATACTATTAACTATAGAAGTACGTATGAACTTTCTATTCGATCACATTTCGTAAAAACGGTGCGCTTTTGACAAAAAGAAATCGATTTTTTGGTAAAAAAAATAAGCAGCACATTGTTTATAATGTTAAAAGTTTACATCGAGTCAAAAAACCTCTACGTACTTCTATAAAGGAGGTAATTGCTTCAACGTTTCCAACTAATCCATACAACCGTGTTGAAACATTGTGTTCGCTACCATTGAAAAAAAAGGGGTTTTGAGAAAAACGCGTGTAAAGTTTAAACCGAGCTCAGCGGGCGCTCTCCAAGACGCTGTGGAAAAAAATCGTTGGCAGAGCCTTCAAAAATGTTTTTTTTTACCATAAAACCAAGTGCATATTGTTTTCAGGATGTGAAAGCATTGTTCAAGCAATAAAAAAGCGTTTTTTTTTCAAACTCCTAGAGTAGTGTTACCCCTTAAGCTACACGCACGCCGCTCTGCTAACGCCATCTGTTGGAAAACGGGGAGAACTTATTCAACGTGCTAATGAATATGGTACAAATATCAACCTGATGGTCAGAGTCATTCACAAGTCGTATCGACTGAAATATTTGCGGCTGGCCATGCGCACATCTATCGCGACACTTTTCAAACATAGTTTTCTGGATGTTTGAAACGTTTGAATCACCCCGGCATGAAATATTCATTGTTTTACTTTGCGACAACACGATCCCCTTTGTGAGGAAACAAAACGTGCCTCGTGAATGAGATAAAATGACGATGGAACGCCAACATGATAATTCGCACGATTTATTTTCCACGTTTTTTTACGCTACGACGATTGAGTGGATTTCGACGAAATGCATATTTTTTAATTTATATCCAAAGAGGGTATAATGTTGCAGCGAGTAACGTTGTGTCATTTGTCGATTGCCCGGCAGCTGGAACGAGCGGAGTGGCCGGGATATTCCCGTGGGGACCAGCGCCACCTTCCGAAGTCATTCGAAATTTGATGAACGTTGTCGCCGGTTATATGGCGCAGAGCGCAGCAACGGTCGCCGCTACGGCTACAACAACTACCACGAGCGCTACTCCGACTACCTGCATAGGACAGAGGCCAATGCCCGCCGCTGGTGGCGGCTGCGCTGCTCCGAATCCCGGGCAAAGCACACAGGCCAGGTATCAACCATTTCCTTGTCAATCGGCATCTGTCATATCGGCAAAACCTAACAAAACATGGCGGCGATAGGAGGATCGTCAAACGTAAACACTCGTGTAGTTTAGTGCAAATTTCTGTGATATTATGATAAGTGTCAGTGAAATTTGTGACTGAGCCGGTACCAATCCGAAACAACGCAATTTTGTGGCAGGCGAACGTATTTCAAAGGCAGGGCACATTTGAATATGTGGCAAAATTAGCGGCGTTTGCGATACCGGTGCTCTCACACACTGCAGTGACCACACTTTCATATCGGAATTGACTTTTTCAATTTTATAGGCTCTCATCCAAACTTCTAATTGATCGGTTTTTTTGTACACGGAGAGAATTTTTAAGTAATTTTTATTGTGAAATCACAGTAACTCGGTGACAAATGTGCAATTCTTCAGGTTTTTAGGAAATAAATTATAAATTTTCATGGAAATGAATCAAAATTTACTTTTGCGTAACAGAAATTTAAAATATTTTCCAGAATTTTTACTGAAATTAATAGTAAAATTTCATGAAACGTAAAGATTACGACAATAAGTTAAAAAAGTGCTAATATAAATGAAATTTTTCAGTGGAACATTGAGAAATTTGCGTGTTTTCCATAAAAATTTAAAAAAGGGCGCCGAAATTTTCCGTGCGTCCACCGGAATTTTACGTTCTTTATAGTAAAATCAGTTAGGGCTAGGTCGCCTGACCGTACGCGTGAGCTCTGTGTGCGAGCGTGCGTATACGTGAACGCAAGCTGTGAGAGTGTGCTTGTGTATGACGCAGTATGACGAGCACGAACGACGCCGACCCGCGTTGCTTAGCAACAGCGGTACCGCGCATGCGCATTATAGTACGAAGCATGGGCCAAGAAAGCCTCGTGGTCTCGTGCAGTCTAACGTGTTCTACGCAGTTCTACGCAAGAAAACAAAGAAACGTGAAAAGAAACTTCGATAAAGGACGTCTACAATGGTACGGAAAGATGATATGCTAAAATAAGTACCAATCAAGAACACAAATGTTCAGAAACGCGTATATAGAGTATTTATTTAATCATAGGGAATTCATTTTTCGCTAAGGATTTTAGAAATTTCAAGTTTGTCCAGATTATTTTTACTGTCGAAACTTGGAATTTTTGAGGCAGCCCATTGTTAAAATTCTACATGAGAATGTGTCAGAATTTTTACTGAAAGAAATGTAAAAAATTATGCTACTTGCTTAAATTTTTACATGAATGAAAGCAAAATATTAAAAGCTAGTGTCAATTTTTGACTATGTGCACATTTGTCACCGGTTTCAAATTTTTAATGTAATTTTTACGGAGATTTCACCGTAAAAAATACTTAAAAATTCTCTCCGTGTACGTTTTGGAAATTAATTTTTCACGTACACGAAGCGTTTTCCTGCAAATGGGAAACTCGTGGAAACGGACTTCCAACTCCTTACTCGAAGTGCTTTCGCAATCTTTCACAACACGTTTAATATTCCGGTAGTTTTTACGCGGACAAAATTCCGCGCATTCCATTTACGTCGATTTTATGTTTTTAATTGAAATTAAATACTTTTATCGCACGACTGCGTATAATTGCTATTGAGGGCTTTACCGCGAATGTACTTTGATTTTCCGCCACCAGATGTCATATCGCCATTTGATAGATCCCAATAGGCCAGACATGAGCATATTTTTCAATCGATTATTCACGGTTCACCTCTATAATAGTATCGAGAATGAGAATGGCAATAGAAAAATCTACTCGTTCTTTAGTACTGGGTAAAAGGAGTTTAGCATTTTTGGGAAATTTCGAATATGCTTGTAATTTGTGCTTATTATATAGTGCTTATGTTCGAATATAATGCTGTGCACTTTTGCACTTTCTCTGTTGGGCACTCTGATGAATACAGTCTTTGGCATTGGCATTGTGACGTCACGAGATGCTTCGAGTATCTTTGCCAAACTGTGCGGAACGGTCCTGGCGACAACATCTTCCGCACTTGTTCTGCGCACTCGCAAAAGTGGCGATTTTTTCTATCAAACATCTCGAGTTGGCAAAAATAAGGCCTTTTGAAAATTGACGAACAGATATTGCGGTCCTTTCGAGTCGCTGTACGTTTGAACAAATTATGCTGCAAAGGGCCTAACCCCTTAAGGCGGTTAGGCTACGCTGACGTCCCAAAAATCAGGGCTGTTTAAACAACTAATTTTGAAGAAATACGCGAGCTTGAAAAATCGTTTGGGCAATTATTTGTATGTACATTAACAAAGTTGTGCACCAAATTTCATTTTAAAAATATTGATAATTGAAGAAGTTATAAACAATCTCGTGAAGGAACCTTGAACGCGAAAGTCTCAACGGTGTACTTAATTTTGGCCACCAAGTAAATCTAAAACGAAAAAAATGTTTTCTTAAAAATAGATAATATTGGCTAAGACGTGACCGAGCTTTCTTGTTATCGTGTTTCAATCATAAAGAAAAAGGTCTGGCATCTTTTTTTTTATATTTTCCGAGAAAATATGACACTATTGTTAATAAGAAATGGAAAAAAATTTAAGAACAAAAACGTCGGCCAAGACTATTGTGATGTTGAATAAGTTCGCGCTGTTTTTTTTCGGGAAAATAAATTATTTATTTTCAAAAATCATTCCTAATGCTTTTAAACGTTTTGAAACTGCTGCGTCATCAACTCCTAATGATTCTGCAAGTTCAACTAGCGTCTGACATAAGTCTTTATGAAGTAATTCCTCCAAATCAACACATGAAAATCATTCTTTTCTAAGCGTTTGAACCAGTCTCCGCATGTTGTTTCCGACAGCGCATGGTCGCCGTGAGTTTCAACAAGAATTCCGTGTGCTTCAGCTACAGATTTTTTTTTGTATAAATTAGTGCAGTAAAATTCCCCGCCAATACCCTTTTTGGCACGAAATTTGACATGTTTAACACTATGAAAAAAACTTGTTTACACTTCGGCGAAAAATCATGCACTAAATTGCAAGCTTGGTTATAGTACCTCTTTATAGATGCGTTATCATTTTGAATTACACGCACACAGTTCTGGTAACGCCATCTGTTGCGAAACAGCAAGAACTTATTTAACGTTCTAATACTATACTGCCGTCATATGGAGGAAGTCGGCATTTAAAAAAAAATCGAAATTGCGTTTTGCGTTTCGAAATACATAGTTTCGAGAAAAACGCGTTAATAGTCTGACACGCAGTTCTGTCGTTGTGATCATAGGTTATAAGGTTGAAGTTCGCATCGTTTGAAGGCAACGAGAATGTATTCGTTTTTTATTATTTTTTTTTTTCGGCCGATTTGGTCTATGAAAATCGCTCAAACGGTACTCTCATTAAAATTTGACGACCTCAATTTGTAAAAAAAAGTCTGGATGATGATACAAAATAATATCATTGCACTTCAACGATGCAAATTTCAACATCATGAGTTTACCTTCAATCTGCGAGTCCTGCAGCATGTGTAGGACCTTTATCTCCAATTTTAGTTGCCTCAAGCGACAAACGAGCATTCGTCATCTTCACCCCTTGACGTTCAAACTCGGCTCACTCCATGAAAGAGATAAAATACGTTGACGATCACTCCCTACCGGATGCAAAAGTGTATCGATTTTGTATTGAGGAATGCCTACGCTTGTTCCAAATGCGCAATCGTATAAACACGCCTTTTTTTGGGTTTTTTTTCTCTTCAAATTGACTTAAGGGATTTTACATACAGTTAAAATGTTTGAATAATCGAGTCTAAAACTTTTTTTTCTCGTAGAGAAAAAACAGCGAGTATTTTCGAAGTTTGTAACGGTGTGTCAAACTATATTTAAAGTGCTTTTGAAACTTTAAACGCGTTTTTCCCAAAACCGTGTTTTTAAAGTCGGTGAGCAAGATTTCTCGGAAACGGCTGAACCGATCAGTCTCAAATTTTAACACAATGTTTTCAAGTATATTTTTCAGCAATTAATGAAAGATTTTTTCTCACCGATAAATATTTTCCATTTTATAAACAATTTAAGACCTACATTTTTGTCAAAAACCGATTTTTTTTTTAGAAGCCGCCATTTTGTGAAAAATATTATTGTGCTTATTCCTTCGATCAATTACAAGATAATCCATTATATTAACGAAATAGTTTTGTTTTTTTTGTTTCATTTTCGATGAGCCAGTTCAGAGATATCGTGCTCACCGCAAGACGCCTTTTTTTACAGGTGCTCCCGGAGATCAGCTATAGCAGCTTTCAAATTAATTATTTGTACAAATGAAAAATGTTAAAGTACAGCTAAAAGTTACCATAATATGTGTACAAATGTTTACGTTAATAGATTTAAAGGTCTTCTCGAGAAAAATTCTTGAAAAATCGCCCTTTTTGGGCCTCCTGACTGTATATAACCCCTTAATGCTCTTCTTCTGAATTACAGGAGCAACGTTGGTACCCATCCGACAACTTCGACTCAAACCCGAAGTACCGCACGACCCCACGTTTTCCACCCTCACGCGCACCCTCTCGGCGTCGGCACGGGTCAGAACATGGATTTTGATCCGTTTTTGCCGTGCAGTTCTCATCACATTCGCAGAACCCCGAGCGCCACGCCGAACAACAGCGCCGCTACATCGTCACCCCAACAAACTGATCAGGCTAGCCATAGTTCAACCCCGAATGGAACGACTCAAGGGCAAACGGGTAAGCCGTGCTTTATGCCTCTGCCGCCTGCTGTTTGAGAAGCCATGCCTGCTACGCATAAGGAAAACTCAGGAAAACTTGGGGAATTTCTTTTCTTCTGAAATAATCAGGAAAAATTCAGGGAATTTTAAAATGCTCTGGAATTCTCACGGAATTTACTCTTCGCAAGAATTACGAAAAATGAAACCGACTTAAAAAAAAAACTGAAAAGTATAAAAATACATTTTTTTGTGTGCTTTTGATATTTACATTCTGCATTATTCACAAAAAAAAAAGTTATGTCAGTGCCGAACAACGAGAATTCCAAAAATGAATTCACTCTAAAGCTTCATACATTTGCATTCGATCTGTCTCCACACAGCCACACAATTTTTATTATGGATAAATGTTTATATTTACTTTTAATTTATTGGCACCAACATAAAAACTTCATTTCATAATAAAGGAAAGGTTCTGTACATGCTTTTGACGTATTTCTCTTACTTTAGTGATTACATTTTCTTTCGGATTTCAGTTTTTTTAAATTGTTGCATTATTTACAATTTTTCGGGTGTTGTTCCGAAAAGCCCATACTTCTGATTAATTTGGAATTTCGTGTACCCATGTATTTTGAATCGCTGATTACGAATATCATATTAAAAATACCCGCAAATTTGATTTTCAAGGTCAACACTCATGAAAACTGATTTTTTAACAGTTTTCCTGATTTATTTTAGTAAATATTCATTTTAGAGAAAAGCGTTGCCTATAAAAGTTATAGCCTATGAAAAGATTGATCTTTTATGTCCCATACAGTTTTTATCTAAAACCATTCCGTTTCGAGAAAAATGGGACAATGTTCCAATAAGTGAAAATTGCTCGGCTCGATTAGTTTCGATATTATCTACTTACGCACTTTACCGTGGGAAGCTTGGAATTTACCTTGATGTTTAAAGTGCATGTTTTTTTTGCTTTCGTGTTTTTTATTTTATTTTTTTATTTTTTTCCTTCTACTTGAGTTTCTTTTACCTCCATAAAGCTAGCAGAGCAAAGTCCCCGAAATGGATTTAATGGTTATCAAAATTTTGTGCTTTTTATGTGCTAATTTTGTGCTCCATTTAAAATTTTTGTGCTCTTATCGTTTAGCGGGAAATGAGAAATCAAAAGTGCTCTGTCTGCTTAACATCAAGCTAGCAGAGCACTTCCTGATATTTTGCGATATGTAAGAATGAAACTACGTAATATTTATGTGCTTTTTATGTGCTTTACGAATATCGAGCTGCCAAACCTCTATTTTTTTTTTTCGCCCGATAATGAGAAATCAAAAGTGCTCTGTCTGCTTAACGTCAAGCTAGCAGAGCACCTGATGAAATTTTGCCATATGTGAGAATCAAACCACGTGATATTTATGTGCTTTTTATGTGCTCTACGAATATCCAAGAGCCAAACCGCTGGAACGAAAATTACTCCCAAAACCACCCCTCCAAGACCCAAGCTACCCGCAAATACGAGTGTTGGCTATATTTCGATATCGCAAAATCAATGTAGTCCATATTTATGTGCTTTTTATGTGCTCTACGAATATCCAAGAGCCAAACCGCTAAAACGAAAATTTCTTCCAAAAACACCCCTCCCAGACCCAAGCTACCCGCAAATACGAGTATTGGCTATATTTCGATATCGCAAAATCAAAGTAGTCCATATTTATGTGCTTTTTATGTGCTCTACGAATATCCAAGAACCAAACCGCTAAAACGAAAATTACTCCCAAAACCACCCCTCCAAGTCCCAAGCTACCCGCAAATGCGAGTATTGGCTATATTTCGATATCGCAAAACCAAAGTAGTCCATATTTATGTGCTTTTTATGTGCTCTACGAATATCCAAGAGCCAAGCCGCTAAAACGAAAATTTCTCCCAAAAACACCCCTCCAAGACTCAAGCTACCCGCAAATACAAGAGTTGGCTATATTTCGATATCGCAGAATGAAAGGAGTCGACATTTATATGCTATTTATGTGCTCTACGAATATCCAAGAGCCAAACCGCTAAAACGAAAATTACTCCCAAAACCACCCCTCCAAGTCCCAAGCTACCCGCAAATACGGTTATTGGCTATATTTCGATATCGGAAAACCAAAGTAGTCCATATTTATGTGCTTTTTATGTGCTCTACGAATATCCAAGAGCCAAACCGCTAAAACGAAAATTTCTAGCAAAAACACCCCTCGAAGTCCCAAGCTACCCGCAAATGCGAGTATTGGCTATATTTCGATATCGGAAAACCAAAGTAGTCCATATTTATGTGCTTTTTATGTGCTCTACGAATATCCAAGAGCCAAACCGCTAAAACGAAAATTTCTAGCAAAAACACCCCTCGAAGTCCCAAGCTACCCGCAAATGCGAGTATTGGCTATATTTCGATATCGCAGAATCAAAGTAGTCGACATTTATGTGCTATTTATGTGCTCTACGAATATCCAAGAGCCAAACCGCTAAAACGAAAATTACTCCCAAAACCACCCCTCCAAGTCCCAAGCTACCCGCAAATACGAGTATTGGCTATATTTCGATATCGGAAAATCAAAGTAGTCCATATTTATGTGCTTTTTATGTGCTCTACGAATATCCAAGAGCCAAACCGGTAAAACGAAAATTTCTCCCAAAAACACCCCTCGAAGTCCCAAGCTACCCGCAAATACGAGTATTGGTTATATTTCGATATCGGAAAATCAATGTAGTCCATATTTATGTGCTTTTTATGTGCTTTACGAATATCCAAGAGCCAAACCCCTAAAACGAAAATTTCTCCCAAAAACACCCCTCCAAGACTCAAGCTACCCGCAAATACAAGAGTTGGCTATATTTCGATATCGCAGAATGAAAGGAGTCGACATTTATGTGCTATTTATGTGCTCTACGAATATCCAAGAGCCAAACGGCTAAAACGAAAATTTCTCCCAAAAACACCCTTCCAAGACCCAAGCTACCCGCAAATACGAGTATTGGCTATATTTCGATATCGCAAAATCAAAGTAGTCCATATTTATGTGCTTTTTCTGTGCTCTACGAATATCCAAGAGCCAAACCGCTAAAACGAAAATGTCTCCCAAAAACACCCCTCCAAGACCCAAGCTACCCGCAAATACGAATATTGGCTATATTTCGATATCGCAAAATCAATGTAGTCCATATTTATGTGCTTTTTATGTGCTTTACGAATATCCAAGAGCCAAACCCCTAAAACGAAAATTTCTCCCAAAAACACCCCTCCAAGACTCAAGCTACCCGCAAATACAAGAGTTGGCTATATTTCGATATCGCAGAATCAAAGTAGTCGACATTTATGTGCTATTTATGTGCTCTACGAATATACAAGAGCCAAATCGCTAAAACGAAAATTACTCCCAAAACCACCCCTCCAAGTCCCAAGGTACCCGCAAATGCGAGTATTGGCTATATTTCGATATCGCAACACCAAAGTAGTCCATATTTATGTGCTTTTTATGTGCTCCACGAATATCCTAGAGCCAAACCGCTAAAACGAAAATTTCTCCCAAAAACACCCCTCCAAGGCTCAAGCTACCCGCAAATACGAGAGTTGGCTATATTTCGGTATCGCAGAATCAAAGTAGTCGACATTTATGTGCTATTTATGTGCTCTACGAATATACAAGAGCCAAATCGCTAAAACGAAAATTACTCCCAAAACCACCCCTCCAAGTCCCAAGCTACCCGCAAATACGAGTATATCGCAATATAAATATCGATATCGCAAAATCAAAGTAGTCCATAAATATAGACTACCAAAGTAGTCCATAAATATGGACATAAATATGGACTACTTTGATTTTGCGATATCGAAATATAGGCAATACTCGTATTTGCGGGTAGCTTGGGACTTGGAGGCGTGGTTTTGGGAGTAATTTTCGTTTTAGCGGTTTGGCTCTTGGATATTCGTAGAGCACATAAATAGCAAATAAATGTCGACTCCTTTGATTCTGTGATATCGAAATATAGCCAATACTCGTATTTGCGGGTAGCTTGAGTCTTGGAGGGGTGTTTTTGGGAGAAATTTTCGTTTTAGGGGTTTGGCTCTTGGATATTCGTAAAGCACATAAAAAGCACATAAATATCGACTACATTGATTTTGCGATATCGAAATATAGCCAATTCTCGTATTTGCGGGTAGCTTGGGACTTGGAGGGGTGGTTTTGGGAGTAATTTTCGTTTTAGCGGTTTGGCTCTTGGATATTCGTAGAGCACACAAAAAGCACATAAATATGGACTACTTTGGTTTTGCGATATCGAAATATAGCCAATACTCGCATTTGCGGGTAGCTTGGGACTTGGAGGGGTGGTTTTGGGAGTAATTTTTGTTTTAGCGGTTTGGCTCTTGGATATTCGTAGAGCACATAAATGTCGACTACTTTGATTCTGCGATACCGAAATATAGCCAACTCTCGTATTTGCGGGTAGCTTGAGCCTTGGACGGGTGTTTTTGGGAGAAATTTTCGTTTTAGGGGTTTGGCTCTTGGTTATTCGTAAAGCACATAAAAAGCACATAAATATGGACTACATTGATTTTGCGATATCGAAATATAGCCAATACTCGTATTTGCGGGTAGCTTGGGACTTGGAGGCGTGGTTTTGGGAGTAATTTTCGTTTTAGCGGTTTGGCTCTTGGATATTCGTAGAGCACATAAAAAGCACATAAATGTCGACTACTTTGATTCTGCGATATCGAAATATAGCCAACTCTTGTATTTGCGGGTAGCTTGAGTCTTGGAGGGGTGTTTTTGGGAGAAATTTTCGTTTTAGGGGTTTGGCTCTTGGATATTCGTAAAGCACATAAAAAGCACATAAATATGGACTACATTGATTTTGCGATATCGAAATATAGCCAATATTCGTATTTGCGGGTAGCTTGGGTCTTGGAGGGGTGTTTTTGGGAGAAATTTTCGTTTTAGCGGTTTGGCTCTTGGATATTCGTAGAGCACATAAAAAGCACATAAATATGGACTACTTTGATTTTGCGATATCGAAATATAGCCAATACTCGTATTTGCGGGTAGCTTGGGTCTTGGAAGGGTGTTTTTGGGAGAAATTTTCGTTTTAGCGGTTTGGCTCTTGGATATTCGTAGAGTACATAAAAAGCACATAAATATGGACTACTTTGATTTTGCGATATCGAAATATAGCCAATACTCGTATTTGCGGGTAGCTTGGGTCTTGGAAGGGTGTTTTTGGGAGAAATTTTCGTTTTAGCCGTTTGGCTCTTGGATATTCGTAGAGCACATAAATAGCACATAAATGTCGACCCCGTTGATTCTGTGATATCGAAATATAGCCAATACTCGTATTTGCGGGTAGCTTGGGTCTTGGAAGGGTGTTTTTGGGAGAAATTTTCGTTTTAGCCGTTTGGCTCTTGAATATTCGTAGAGCACATAAATAGCACATAAATGTCGACTACTTTGATTCTGCGATATCGAAATATAGCCAACTCTTGTATTTGCGGGTAGCTTGAGTCTTGGAGGGGTGTTTTTGGGAGAAATTTTCGTTTTAGGGGTTTGGCTCTTGGATATTCGTAAAGCACATAAAAAGCAGATAAATATGGACTACATTGATTTTGCGATATCGAAATATAGCCAATACTCCTATTTGCGGGTAGCTTCGGTCTTGGAGGGGTGTTTTTGGGAGAAATTTTCGTTTTAGCGGTTTGGCTCTTGGATATTCGTAGAGCACATAGAAAGCACATAAATATGGACTACTTTGATTTTGCGATATCGAAATATAGCCAATACTCGTATTTGCGGGTAGCTTGGGTCTTGGAGGGGTGTTTTTGGGAGAAATTTTGGTTTTAGCGGTTTGGCTCTTGGATATTCGTAGAGCACATAAAAAGCACATAAATGTCGACTACTTTGATTCTGCGATATCGAAATATAGCCAACTCTTGTATTTGCGGGTAGCTTGAGTCTTGGAGGGGTGTTTTTGGCAGAAATTTTCGTTTTAGGGGTTTCGCTCTTGGATATTCGTAAAGCACATAAAAAGCACATAAATATGGACTACATTGATTTTGCGATATCGAAATATAGCCAATACTCGTATTTGCGGGTAGCTTGGGACTTCGAGGGGTGTTTTTGGGAGAAATTTTCGTTTTAGCGGTTTGGCTCTTGGATATTCGTAGAGCACATAAAAAGCACATAAATATGGACTACTTTGATTTTGCGATATCGAAATATAGCCAATACTCGTATTTGCGGGTAGCTTGGGTCTTCGAAGGGTGTTTTTGGGAGAAATTTTCGTTTTAGCCGTTTGGCTCTTGGATATTCGTAGAGCACATAAATAGCACATAAATGTCGACTCCTTTGATTCTGTGATATCGAAATATAGCCAATACTCGTATTTGCGGGTAGCTTGGGTCTTGGAAGGGTGTTTTTGGGAGAAATTTTCGTTTTAGCCGTTTGGTTCTTGAATATTCGTAGAGCACATAAATAGCACATAAATGTCGACTACTTTGATTCTGTGATATCGAAATATAGCCAACTCTCGTATTTGCGGGTAGCTTGATTCTTGGAGGGGTGTTTTTGGGGGAAATTTTCGTTTTAGCGGTTTGGCTCTTGGATATTCGTAGAGCACATAAAAAGCACATAAATATGGACTACTTTGATTTTGCGATATCGAAATATAGCCAATACTCGTATTTGCGGGTAGCTTGGGTCTTCGAAGGGTGTTTTTGGGAGAAATTTTCGTTTTAGCCGTTTGGCTCTTGGATATTCGTAGAGCACATAAAAAGCACATAAATATGGACTACTTTGATTTTGCGATATCGAAATATAGCCAATACTCGTATTTGCGGGTAGCTTGGGTCTTGGAGGGGTGTTTTTGGGAGAAATTTTGGTTTTAGCGGTTTGGCTCTTGGATATTCGTAGAGCACATAAAAAGCACATAAATGTCAACTACTTTGATTCTGCGATATCGAAATATAGCCAACTCTTGTATTTGCGGGTAGCTTGAGTCTTGGAGGGGTGTTTTTGGGAGAAATTTTCGTTTTAGGGGTTTGGCTCTTGGATATTCGTAAAGCACATAAAAAGCACATAAATATCGACTACATTGATTTTGCGATATCGAAATATAGCCAATTCTCGTATTTGCGGGTAGCTTGGGACTTGGAGGGGTGGTTTTGGGAGTAATTTTTGTTTTAGCGGTTTGGCTCTTGGATATTCGTAGAGCACATAAATAGCACATAAATGTTGACTACTTTGATTCTGCGATACCGAAATATAGCCAACTCTCGTATTTGCGGGTAGCTTGAGCCTTGGAGGGGGTTTTTGGGAGAAATTTTCGTTTTAGGGGTTTGGCTCTTGGATATTCGTAAAGCACATAAAAAGCACATAAATATGGACTACATTGATTTTGCGATATCGAAATATAGCCAATACTCGTATTTGCGGGTAGCTTGGGACTTGGAGGGGTGGTTTTGGGAGTAATTTTTGTTTTAGCGGTTTGGCTCTTGGATATTCGTAGAGCACATAAATAGCACATAAATGTCGACTACTTTGATTCTGCGATACCGAAATATAGCCAACTCTCGTATTTGCGGGTAGCTCGAGCCTTGGAGGGGTGTTTTTGGGAGAAATTTTCGTTTTAGTGGTTTGGCTCTTGGATATTCGTAGAGCACATAAAAAGCACATAAATATGGACTACTTTGATTTTGCGATATCGAAATATAGCCAATACTCGTATTTGCGGGTAGCTTGGGTCTTGGAGGGGTGTTTTTGGGAGAAATTTTCGTTTTAGTGGTTTGGCTCTTGGATATTCGTAGAGCACATAAAAAGCACATAAATATGGACTACTTTGATTTTGCGATATCGAAATATAGCCAATACTCGTATTTGCGGGTAGCTTGGGTCTTGGAGGGGTGTTTTTGGGAGAAATTTTCGTTTTAGCGGCTTGGCTCTTGGATATTCGTGGAGCACATAAAAAGCACATAAATATGGACTACTTTGATTTTGCGATATCGAAATATAGCCAATACTCGTATTTGCGGGTAGCTTGGGTCTTGGAGGGGTGGTTTTGGGAGTAATTTTCGTTCCAGCGGTTTGGCTCTTGGATATTCGTAGAGCACATAAAAAGCACATAAATATCACGTGGTTTGATTCTTACATATGGCAAAATTTCATCAGGTGCTCTGCTAGCTTGACGTTAAGCAGACAGAGCACTTTTGATTTCTCATTATCGGGCGAAAAAAAAAAATAGAGGTTTGGCTGCTCGATATTCGTAAAGCACATAAAAAGCACATAAATATTACGTAGTTTCATTCTTACATATAGCAAAATATCAGGAAGTCCTCTGCTAGCTTGATGTTAAGCAGACAGAGCACTTTTGATTTCTCATTTCCCGCAAAACGATAAGAGCACAAAAATTTTAAATGGAGCACAAGATTAGCACATAAAAAGCACAAAATTTTGATAACCATTAAATCCATTTCGGGGACTTTGCTCTGCTAGCTTTATGGAGGTGTTTCTTTTTGTATTATATACTAGTTTTGAATTATTTGTTTGGGTTTCTCTCGGTTTGTTTGTCGGGCTCGCTTGGGCTTTTTATTTAATCTAGATTTTTTACTTTGGGCCGTTTGAGCTATTTTGTTTAGATTTGTGTTTGGATTTTTTTGTTGGTTTCGTTTCAGTTTGAATTTGGTGTTTTTCTTTGGGCTTGTGTGGGCTAATGAACATTATCTATCGATAAGTAGATAATATCGAACCTAATGAAGCTAAGCAATTTTCACTTATTGAACCATCATCCCATTTTTCTCGAAATGGAATGGTTTTATACAAAAATCGCATGGAACATAAAAGATCAATATTTTCATAGGCTGTAACTTTTATAGGAAATATTTTTTTTCTTAAATGAATATTTACTAAAATAAAACAGAAAAACTGTTAAAAAATCAGTTTACGTGAGTGTTGACCTTGAAAATCAAATTTGCGGATATTTTCAAAATGATATTCGTGATCAGCGAGTCAAAATACATAGGTACACGAAATTCCAAATTAATCAGAGATATGGGCTTTTCGGAAGTTTATCCACATTTTCATATATTCGATCGTAAAAAAATAATGTTCTTCATTTGAAGCCAATCTCCCTAGAATATTTGCAAAGCCCGTGTGAAAAAGCTGGGAAAGTCGGGGAATTTGAGTCAATGCGTAACAGCCATGAAAACGTACTTTAGAACGCTCGTAGGCGTCCTATGGGTCCACGGGCTTCACGTCGGCTCACTATCGTTTTTCCTTAATTTTTTTGTAGATGGTCCAACGACGCCCGCGGAAAACGCTTCCAACTCCAGGGTCGACCACGCCGCGTCCAATAGGCGTTTGCGAGACGAAATCGCGGATTTACAAAGGTGGAGGGGTCTGTGAGTTCTCCGAACTCATTTTTTTTTTGCCGTCCGCGCTACAACGGACGGGTCTCAATTGTCGTTCGATGTTACAGAGATTTCGCGGACACCATTACCCTGGAGCAATTGTTGGTGGGAAGAGGCATAAATATAACGAATCCGGAGAGATCGCCGGGGAGCACGCTACTGCAACGTCTTTTCACAGCATGCGTAAGTTTCTTCATCGGTTCGAATATTGTGGACAAACGAGATTTCGCTGTTTGTTTTGTGTGATGCTATATTCATGATATCGGACCTCAAGATATTGCAACTTGAGGTAGTACTAGCGGATTGACCAGTCAACAGAAAGTCTAAATTTTAGAATCTGAAGAAAGGAAAATATAATACAATTACGTATAATGATAACCATGATACGGAACGGAATTATTTGAGAAGTGTATGTGATAGCTGTGTGTATTCTATTGTGATAAGTGAAGTATCAAAATAGCAATCCGCTTTCGCTTGTGTTGTCTCACCGGCTGCCATTTCGTAATTTGGGCAAAAGGGAACCCAACTGCCACTTTCTCCCGCTAGAGGGTATACTGTATTACAACGTACACAGAACAGGACAGTTTGCAGAAACGAAGGCGTTCATTTATTTCCTAAAAACGAAAAACGTCGTGAGCAATGGGAAATTGCTATACGTCGGAAGCACTTTGCAGCCACAAAACATTCAAGGCTATACTCTGATCATTTTAGATCTGCAGACTATAGAAATGAAGCATTTGTTACAGCTCAGTGTACAAACATAATATTTTTGACACTATTTACTGCTAAAAGTATATTGTAATGTAGTTTTGTCATCATAACCTACAAATTTCTATTTGAAATATTTGCATTTTTTAACCTTCTGGTATAATTTTATTACATTATACTTACCTAGCTCATTTTCATTCTTTGCGGGATGAAAGTGATCCGGAAAATATTGAAAAACGGGACTACCGTTTGTATAGTGTGTGTGTGTGTGTGTGTGTGTAATGTGCGTATTGTAACTTCGGTCTCATATACATTGTAACACAGATATGGATCGACATAGCATTCGTTCGAATCTCGGATGTAACAAAATTGCGTTAAGAATCTACACCTTTTGCATATGTTAAAAATACAAATTGTACAGGTCTCAAGTATGATCAGTGGTATGACTAGTGTGAAGCGATACGCCTACCTTAATCGTCGATGTTACTTCGTCGCACGAACCGGATAGCAAAGTTGGAAGAAAAATCATGCATTTCGTATTCGTTTGCTTCCACGTTCCAGGCGAAAATCCAGCTGAACGAGTGGCACGCCCTGCTCAATGATGGAAAATTCAATCGCGGGAATACCTGGCGCAGACTCCGACCTCATCTGACGAGCTTGATATTGTTCGACGGGCTGTACTGCGAGAAACGCTTCGTTGAGGAAATCATGAACGAGATAAAGCCGTATCTACACGGTATTTGGGGTGCCGACGAGCGACCAACCAACATTGGCGGTCTATGGGACGATGTTCTGAGCAGCCTGGACATCCTTCTCTATCATTGGTTAATGAAGTTTGCGACCTACGTCAAACAACATGGTAAATTCAATTCTCGCCTCTTCGTGATTCGGCGCGTGACGTTGAAGTTTCCATCGCTGGAATGCAACGATTTTTTCTTCTCATTTTCCATTACTCTATTATTATGCTTATCCAAAGCTTTTTTCATATATCACGTAAAGCTCTTATAAAAATACGTGAAAACGTTTGAAAGATTTTCACAGCGAAACAAATTGTTAATAATCAAAAAGATTTATCTTTCGTTGCATTTTAACAATGGAGAATTCAAGATGCGACTACTTTCGCCCAAACTATTCTCAGTTATTTCTTTTACACGAAAGAGACGAGTCCTCTAGTAATCAGATACCCACAGTGTAATATTCAACCTATTCGGTTCAGCTGTTCATGCGGGAAATTGCGATCGCTTTTAATGGACTTGCTTACGTTTAAAATTTCAACCATCGTGTGAAAAATGACACGAGAGATGCCACTCGTCTCTCTCAAACACCAGGGCAACGATTGTACTTTGTCATTATGACGTTTGCTTTTTCGAATAATTCCTCGCTGTCAAAATCAATTCGAAGCGTCCCAAAAGTTCGAAAAAACTTGGGTAAACAAAATTTTTCAAAATACAACAAACAACACCCCCGCTAGTGTCAAATTCGCGGCTCGCGGAGTGTTGAATTTCTCTTTAATTCGATGATCCGTGTCAGTTCAAGTGACCGACGATGAAGAATGGGGCACGAATCTGACGAAAATGCTGCAACCCTTCGGACACCAAATATGCCTCACGCTTCGGAGCTCCTTGCCAACAAAGCAGGCGGGGCTGGAGGAACTCATTTGCTCATTCGCGGTAAGTAACGCGCTTATCGTTTCGCTTCTAACACGATGACGTTCGTCCGAATCTGGACAGCGTAAATCCATGATTTGTGTGAAAAATCTGTTCACCGACGTCAATTGTATACGACAGGCACGCGTAATCAGCGGCCATAACGAAGAATTACGGGAATGGGTAGTCGAGGTCGTGGCAAAGTGGTTCTGCGAGTATTCGCGACGTCGCGAACGAGAATCGGATACACGAAATATTCCGTCAACGGGGCCGACGTTAGGCGCTAGTGACGGCATCTCGACCTCGAACGAAAGTACCGATGTCACGCTGCCCAACGAGTCACAAACACGATCAGCACCGGAGGTGCAAAAACCCCACAGATACAAAACATATATTCGTCGTGTTTTGTTTTTTTTCGGTGCTTTCGATACCTTTACTTGTCAACTCGCAAATAAGTATAATCAATCACGTGTGTGTCTCTCCGAGCGATGAACTTCCACCTTTCTTGGTATATGAAGGATTCCTCTCTTAAAGAATACCCACGGCTTGTTAGCGGAAAACTGTTACGAGCCTTACGGGAGGTTCCGCGAAGCTCGAAGGCGCAAAGTGCGCACTGCGGATGCGCTAAAAAAGAAACCAGCCATGTTGCTTCAATTTTTACTTCTCCATTTTCTTCATCGTACAAAATCTCAGCCTGCAAATTTGGGCCGTAGATTTCCGACGCGGATCCGAAGGAAAAAAAACGTTAAAAGCGCTACCTAAAAACGTCGTAGCCCAAATTTACCGATAATTGAACCTTTGAATAACATTTTTTCGCCACAGCACCAATCTCATATTGTTTTTATAACCCCAAATTATTTTTCAAGCCAGAAAAAAAAGATTTTTCCAAAATCCTAGAGTGGATAGAATTATCCCTTAATTAGTATGAAAGCCGCTACCTTGCTGTGGAGGTTGTTTTCAAATCAAAATTGACAGAATGGCGCCGCTTTGAAAAAAAAGTATCGAATTTAGCCTATTTTTTCGACAGTTATTCGTTACAAAAAGTATGAAGATATATAATTTAAAAAAGTTGCATGTGTAAACGTTTCAACGATAGGAAGAAAGAAATGTTCATTTCGGGCGATAATTTTTTTTCTCAGCCAATGGAGACCGAGGAGGCCAGTAATAACCGAGCGATAAATGATCCCTTGGACATAGACGACGGTCAAGAAGTGCCAGCGACATTTCCCGGTCACGAACAACTTTTGCCCGTGAGTTATCGAACTTCTACCATCCGCGTATATAGCTTTTTCTTTCGAATTGAAACGTGACGCCAACTATGAATCTTCGTGATCCAGGAATGGGTGCCGATAATAGCACGCGACGGTATAAGACAGAGGCGACAATTGCAGCTCCAGGGTAACGACGTGACGACGTTCAGTGACGCTTATCTCGACGGTTTGCCGAGCAAACGGCGAAAGTTGGTCGACCAACAGAAGCCCCGTTTGCTCGTGAGTCCAACGCCGAATCACTCGTCGATACCTGCCTCGATGGAGCGACTCGTGAGAGACAGCGTCGTCAGGGCCGGCGTCGAGGAAGTCGACGGGGCTGCGGCCGCGGTCGCCGCTGATCCCGGCGTGAGGCGCGCTTTCGGCCAAGCTATACGGGAGTGTCTCAATCCGCGAAGACTTCAGACGCCCGACTTCCCGGATCCCCGACGCTTTCCAAACGCCACGAGCTACTTCACCGACAAAGAGAGACCGCCGAAACAATAAAAGAAAGACGAGGATGGACGGAAAGAGAGGGGAGGGGGTAATACCGTGAGATATGGGAATGTGAGAATTAGACGATATATAATTATTTAATTATATATTCATGGCGAATATTGACGATAGCTGGGCGCGAGAGATACAATACCATCAACAACAATAGTAATTACGATGCCCTAACTGTCGTCGAGAAATGCGTCTACGTAATAAGAGCCCTTTCGGGGTGTTTATTTATCATTAAATTTAGCTGAAAATGTTCGCTTTTCAACACACCCTGTAACTCAAATTAGCGTTGAAAGGCCCGAAGATGCTTGAGATTTCGAGGGAGAGAGAACGGACAAAGAGCACACGGCGCTGTATGTTTTCTGTCCCCGAACTTCCGCCCAATGATCGGCAAACATATGGAAAGAGGAAATAAAATAAACGAAACGGAAAGGCAAAAAAAATAATGACTGGGTTCCTTTTCTCCGTAGCGCCGACGCCGTGTCCTTTTTTTTCGGAAAATTGAATATTGTTTCGAAAATGGTCTTCAACTTTGACGACCCTGACGTATGTTGTAGAGGGCGTTTTGGTGAAGATTTTTATGCACGTGGGGCGTGGACACGAATTCTTCAATGACTAATTGTGCAACATGCGCACAGGTAGAAAACATTCTGCCGGGACCGACAAATCCAAACTGAGCTGACCGACGTTTTCCTCAATATTTTTTCATTAGTTGTTAACAATAATGTAAAATTGCCGCGATTTTGTAAAATTCGTTTTTCTTAAATGATTGAAACACGAAAACAAAAAAGCTCGGTCAAGGCTTAGCCGATATTATCTATTTTGAGAAAAAAAAATTCGTGTTGTTTCAGATCAACTGGGAGGCCAAAATCAAGTACACCGTTGAGGCCCGCACGTTTAAAGGTCCTTGAAGAGATTTGTTTATAACTTTAATTATTAAATTCTTTGAAGAAATTTGGTACATGTCTTTGTTAATCGACGTAAAAATACATATCCAAACGATTTATTAATCTTACTTATATCGACAAAATTCATTTTCTTAATTTCTTTCATTTCTCAAAATTCTTTTCTTCTTTTCTTCATCTTCTTCTTACTCTTCAAGTTCTTAACTTTGATTTTCGAGTGGTCACAGTACCCTCACCCCTTAAAACATCGAACAAACATGTAGTGTTAATGCCCACTTTCTTGTTCTTTAGGTTCGGCTTCGGCAATTCTCCAATTCAGCCAATTCTCGTTTCCAGAAAGAAGAATATTACATTTTCGATATTGGGAGAAAGTTACAGGTTAGAATAATTCTCGGGCAAATGGTTGGAATTTATGAAATGCGTAGTTTTAGGTCGAAGTACCGTTAAAAAAAACCCCCGTTGAATATTCAGTGATTATCCTTTATTTCTTCGAAGCATCAATGAAACTCGTTAATTCCAGTTTCGTCATTTTGACGTCGCCTCATAATATAAAACCCCGTCGTAATGTTCGTAAAAGTAGGAGCGGGCATTTTTATTCATTTAGTTGGAAACGTTCAACGAGAGTACATCAATATCAATAAAGAAATTACATCGATTTTTCGTGTATCAATAGAGCGATTTAAATTTTACGAAACCTTGGCTATTCGTTCGGATTACCGGCGGTTGCTGCGAGCTCGGCTACGTTTCCTTGCGCATATATAGCCAAGTGATTGCATAGACGAGAAAATTATTGCCCATCCGGGATAACATAGGATTCGTATTGTACAGCGTATCATCGAGGAGAAAAGCCTGCGTCTTACCCAACGTTGACAAAGCAACGACCTACCTTGCCGGCGTTCTCTTGTTCTGGCACTGCCATCTTCCGCCGCTACGTTGCACGTGCGTAATTTTCGCAATTACCTCTTCGAATAGAATATCACGCGTACCACGATGCAAAACAAAGAATACAATAGGAAATAACGTCGTTCGTTCTTATTCTGAAATATTTATTCCGTACTTTTGAACATCGAAATACGTCCTCGCTTCGTTACCGACGCGAGGCACTTGCCGCGAGTTACATTACGTCGAAGTGCAACCAAGTTCTATATGCCACCGCTACGCGGCGCTCATTGTTCCATTTCTCCGGCATCTGCTGCTGCGAGACGGTTTTTTTTCGTCTATTTTTAATCACGAGTCCATTTCCTCATCGATTTCGTCGATTAATCGGTCTATGAAAATCCCTCGAAAATAGCTTGTCTCGATTTTCGCCAAGGCCGTTAAGGCGTTACATCTACCTAGAGGCCCGAAAGAAATGGCCAAATTTCGATTTCGTTTTCTGGGAAACGTTTGGTGAAGAAGAAACGTATTGTTTTTTAACACAAAGGTACACATATTGAGAGCCTTCAAAAGAGGTATCACCAAAAAATGCAGAAAAATCAAATCCATGGCCGCGGGCGTGTTAAAGAAAAAAATGTTTGCAACGTTTGGCGGTGGACACTCTCCAGCTTGAACGGTCCATCTGAGATCTAAAAACCAAACGGGTTATTCGAGTCAACAATAAATACGAGTCGTTGACGATCGTCGATTTTTTAATTAATTTGTTTGAACACCGGGACGACGATTTGCAACTCGCGCATACAAAATCTGTTGAAAAAGTCGTCATTTTTACGTGACTATTAAAAAATGAGGATCGATTTTTCAAAAGTTAGATCGTCAACGACCTTTAAATGTTTCTCATCGTATCTCCTGTAAATTTGGTAACAATCCGTGAAGGGGTTCTCGAGATATCATGTCCACCGACTTTGAAAGCAGGTCGACTGTTAGAAGCTGTAGCTCACCCAATTTTACGAATATCCCATTGAAATTTGCTGGGATTACAGTTAAAAAGTGATCAAACAAATATATTTTTGAAAAATGTAATTTTTTTACCCACCCAGGGTAGAGAGCGTCATTTCGTACACTTTTCCGCGAATAAGACGTCTCAAATTTCACAGGGTCATCATGAACTATACAGTGTTGTGGTTGCGATATTTTGCGCGTAAAATGACATACCAATGGTTTCCGCAGAATTTCACGAGTACCAGACTTCTTTTTATTACTCAGCGTCAATTCTGTCGCGTCTCTTGACACATCCACATGCAAGCCTCAATTACGTCCATCGACGCCCGGCGATTAATCAATGGCAAAGTTCAGACCGTTACATTCGCAAATCAAAGTGCATCGATTACGCGCCCGACGTAGCCAATTGCCGATTACGTGTAACTCACTCATTTGTAAGTTATACTTTAGCAAAAAAAAAGCAAAAAATTCTCGCGTAATACGCGCGTAAGCTGAATAATATTGCGTCTTCGAATAAAAATTGACAGCTGTGCCAACATCGCTCAACAAACACACCCACACACACACACACACACACACATCCACCCAACGCGCACGTTTTCGAACCCATTACATTTTTCCTCGCATCACTAACCACAAAAAAAGGTTGCAAAAAAAAGTCAAATGTCAAGTCGCCTCCTACTGCATAAGCAATTACGAACACAAAACTTCACGACTCTCGATCACCCCGAGGTGAGATCTCGTTCGAGGATCGATCAGCGACTGAGACGATTCCGGGTGTGCGAAGACACGGTCTTTCTCCCCACCCTACTTCCTCTGCCCCTTCCACCTTCTCACACCCGAGGATTATTTTTCGGTTGGCAACGATATTGCCACCGCGTACCTACCGATAATGCAGGGCGTTCTCACCAACCCGAGGGGAATGAGCGCACGTTCTGCACAAGAACAAAAATACGACGGAAACGCGACTATCTCCTGCGATATTAATTGGCCGGACGTCAAGGGGCGAGCGGTTTCAAGAAACGGGGGATAAAATTGGGGTTGGTGATAATACCAGGGTTATTCTATAGCAACGAGGGAGCAACTTGCCGTGTATAGTCCAGAGACTGGATGGCCCGCGAGTAGGGAGGGAGTGGGGGGAGCGAGAGAGACTGCGAAGTTCGTGGCACGTAACGTTCGTTTCGTGCATCATCTTTTTTGTGATATATATATATATACACACACACACACAAATACATGAATAGCGCACGTGTGTGTGGTGTGTTTTTTCGCCTCTTTTCTTTTGTACCAGTATTATCTATCGCGCTCCGTCGGTTGCCGCGACCCCGAAGAACCTCGTAGGGCCTTCTACCGCGGTCGTTTCGCTCCGCGTTCCGCACCAGGGGTGCGCAGCAAAGAGGGTATATGTATACATGCATCGGCTCACACACAGCGTTATATCGAGTTGCCGGTATTAACTATATAGATATATATATATATATATATATATATATATATATATATATATATATATATATATATATATATATATATATATATAGGTGTGTGTGCGCGCGCGTGTGTGTGCATGTGTATTCGTCCCAAAGCATAGCAAGGCTCGACATCGAGTCCGCGCGGACCGAGCGTCGAGCACCCGTTCTCTCTTTCCCGTCGTTTTGGTTGGCTCCGATTGGCTCCGATGGCTCGAAAATCTTGACTATTGGACTTTTTCAATGTTCACGTCCGCCCTCGATCGTGGCAGATAGGCGGGGTGGAAATTTTTACGGCGTCGCGTTGGCCGACACGTGAAATCCGACGTTCTTATAGGCGAGTGAGGCTTGTTCGGGAGCGTTCGCACGAGACTCGTAACGCGGAGACATCGTGGAAAGCCGGAGTCCGCGCGGACCGCTTGGGACGCGGAGACGGCGAGGGAGAGAGCGAGAGAGAAAGAAAGAGAGAGAGAGAGAAAGAGAGAGAGATACAGTGAGAGAGAAGGATGGGTAGAGGGAGAGCTCGAGGTTAAGATGCCTCGGCAATCAAGTAGAACCTTCGGGCAAGCAGGGGCGGTTATGGGTGGTTACGAACCAACGCTGGAGGGATATTCGTGAAGGGTGCGAGAAGAGCACGAGTGCCGTGACGCGATAGAGAACGGACGAGAGAGCCGGGCAGACCGAACGAGAAGCAGACTAGAAAGAGACGGTAAAGCTCGAAGAGAAAGAGATAGTTGTCCGGTTGCGGGTGGGGGGGGGGGGGGCGCGACGGGGAACGGTGGGGAAACGGAGCAGTGAAGCGAAGCAGGAATAGTAGGACGAAGCAAAGCGAGAGAACGCGGAGGCGGCCATATTTAGAGAAGGAAATCAGTGAAGAGCATTCGCGTTTCGAAGCTTCGTTCCATCGACTATCTCCCGTCACTTTGCCCTCTCCCCCAGGCCCTTCGCCCTACAGTCTCATCGCCTCTTTTTTTTATATATTAATGTACAGGGCGATTCACAAATTGAGCCGGTGGATACGCCAAGCAACGCCCGAGAGAAAATGTTAAGAAGGTTGGAGCGTTAGCCACAATCGAAGACTAAAAAAATGTTTATGTTATTGTCTAGATTATGCGTCAACGAATTTTTTGTTTTTTTTTCACCACGAAACACTAGGGATAAAAAATAATTTAATGGATGTAATTTTACGTGTGGTTAAATGGGGAAGACGTTCACGGTACTGGTGACGTACTTTTTTTTTAAATATTTAGCACCAAGATAAACCATTTCTAACTATATAAGATCTAGAAAAAAACGCGTCTGGCCTATCGTAAACGGTATACACGGTGTCGTATTATGAATGGATAATCCTGCAACTATTTATAGGTCAGATCATGCCCTACTATATGCTGGAATTTTGGTTTAGTAAAAGTCCCACGGTTTTCGAGATGAAAAGCGTTTGCTTTTGGTTTTTCGCATGCCATTTTTAGAAACGTTAACTTTTTTCGACCCGGTTTAAAAAAACTACTCTTTGTTATTTGTTTTACCTAGAAAAGTCTTCTTTTTAACCTTGAATGTTAAGGCGTTACCCCCACTTGTAGCGCAAAAAAAGGCCTTTTTCATGAATTTTTTAAAAGAAAACTACAAAACGTTTTTAATCGATCAATATACCATCTTAAAGAACACATCTTGAAGAACTTTCAGTAATTTTTTTATTGAAAAATATTACATTGTTTAGTGGCAAATGGCCGTCAATGAAATAATGTTTTTATATACACGGTTTGCGGTGACCAACATTGCGGCGAAGTGGATCATCTGAAAAAAAAATGCGGATGGATTTAGTCAAATATAAGTATAAACTAGTCTTTAATCGAAGGATTTTGAAAAATATTCATTTTTCACAAAATGGCGGACAGTCAAAGTTAATGGTTCGATTTTAACGAAAAAAACGGCCGTTTTTTGGCTATAAAACGGCCATTTTTTTTTCGAAAAAAAAATCGAACGATTAAAGACTACATTTTTATGTATCAAATGAGCCTGCAAAATTTCAAGAAGATCGGTTCATTAGTGTTCGAGTAATCTTGGTCACCGACTTCAGAAATGCCATTTTGAGAAAAACGCGTTTAAAGTTCCAATTTCAGTTCTTCAATTCACGGATTCTTCTCTTTCAACGCTCATATCTCAGTCAATTTTGTTCGGATCGACTTGAAATTTTCAGAACATATTCTCAGATACTTATACTTCAAGAAAAAGCAATAAAAAAAATCGATTTTTTCAAAATCGCAAGTGGGGGTAACCCCTTAAGGCCTTAGGCCGGCAGTAACGGGTACAAAATCATGTGCGAATTTAACAATTTTTTTTTGTATGAAAAATTGATTCACTCATAAAATTAATTACACATCTATTTAGTATGAATATCAAGCTGTTAGAAATGTTTTTTTTTCGATGTAAAAAAATGGCCGACTACTTATATTTTCCTTTGTTATCATGACGTAGGATTTTCGAAAAATATAAAAATCTAACAAAATGGCGTAGTCATGAAAAAAAAATTCTGTTTTCTTGCCTATAAAATGGTCGTTTTTTTCAATGCCAAATCGTCAATTTTAATCCAATCAGAAATATCCTACGTCATTGTAGAGTAAATATATTCAAGAGTACTCCTTTCAAATTTCAAGTCAATCGGATAACTGCTCTTTGAGTTACAATGTCAGCAAATTTGAAAAATCTCACTTCGAGAAAAACGCGTTTGAAGATGTAACTATCGCTTGTATACCTACGAGCGGTCGCTCTTTAGAAGGCTGCCATTCGGGGAGTATTAGAGACGGGGCCTTGACATTTTTACAGGATATTCTTGAAAGTATAAACTGTCGAAAAAGGCAAAAAAAACCTTAAACAGACCGAAGGGACTTTACGGTGTGGAGTTCTGCAGGATGCCCATCGTACGCGGTTGGAGGTGGATAGACGGAGTCCATGAATGGTGAGGGGACAGGAGAAAGTCATAAATGCCTTTCCTAATCGCTAATGCCTGGAATTGCTAAGGAAATGACCTCCGGAATTTATAATTCGGGGAATAACCAGTTTCTTTTGAATCCTTAAATCAAACATGACTAATGCAATTATACGTATATTTTTCGGCTTTGCTGATTTTATTCTTCTTTTCGTGTTCGCGGTCTCCGATGATGTTGAAGTTTCCGTCGTTGGGATGCAACGAGATCTTATTATTTTTTTTTGCTTTTTTTTTTGAGTATACATATTGGAGAATATGTGAAAAAAATGTCAAGTTAAATTGTTGACAAGTGACCAAGTTACTTCCGAACTTACTACCAAATTGTCTGATTTTCAATTCCAAAAACCAATATTTCCGTAATTGCAGTGGCTATCGTACGTAATCGTTTTTTTTTATTTTAGTATTTTTGATGCCGCCACATATGAGTAAAAATTTCACCCAATTTTTTTCTTTTTTTGCAACACCTGCCATTTTGGGAAAAAATAGGTCTTCGAAAAAAAACGTCTTCGTACAACGAAATGTACATTTATAGGGATTATCGATCTTTTTTATTTATATTTTTCAGACCAATCATTGTCAAGTTATCAATGTGGCCGTTGGACTGCATTTTTTATACAGAGGCTTTATTATACCTGAATAACGTTGTTATTTTTTTCTTTTTTTTAACAAAAATTTACACGAAACAAGTTTAATGTATGCTTAATGACATACCTTTTTTCCGAATCCCAAATAAATATTATAGTGGACAAAAAAAATCGGATAAACGACAATTTTTGGCTGGTCACAGTGGTGTTCTTTCTTACGGAATAGTCCAATGCGGGGGCGTCCGTAAATTACGTGACGCAAAATTTCTTAATTTTACCCCCCCTTCCCCCCCCCCCCCCCCCCCCCCACGTAACAGAACCGTAACGCCAGGCGTGAACCCCCCACCACATTCCGTTAGGTAACGGGTGCTTTGTCGTCTATAATTGCGTTTTTTCCAAAGAAATAACTAATTATGAAAGGATCGGGTTTATACTCATTTTATGAAGTATATATTCATCTAGTTTTATACCAATGTTTATGAATTTTTTCTTTTAACTAATCCTGGTTTGACGAAAAAAAAATTCTCTTCATTGTCCCATCGATATCTTTATGAAAGGTTACCTGTAAAAGAAAAGTCAACAATTTATCGATATCTATACAAACGTATCTATCGTTATGCGTAGCCGTTTTTTTTATTTTAATTTTTTTTACAAAATGTCGACTGTTTGGACATTTGTTTCTATCTTCAAGGCCCTTTTTTGTACTCAAGCAATCTTTAAAAATGGTAATGATTAAAATTTAAAAAAATCGACTACGTACAACCTCAGTCACTGCGATTACAAAAATGTTTTTTAAAAAATTCAATATCGGGTGTAAACCCAAACAATAGTAATATAATTTAATAACAAGATTAAAATTACGTAGGGAGAGGACATTTTTGCTAAAAAAAAAATCTACTATATTATACAAAGTGCAACTATTTCATGGTATTGAAAATGTAACCAGACTTTTCGTAAATAAAAAACAGGTACATGAAAATGATATAAGTTGGTTTTTACTATATTTAAAAAAAATATTGATACGTTGAGGCATATAATTGGGTTTGTATGGATTTGATTTGGGTTTGCTTGGGTTCGTTTGGGCTTGTTTGGGTTTGTTTGCGTTTGTTTGTATAATAATTGTTATATATTCGTAATACAAGAAGTAAAATAACTATTTAAGGATGTTGAGTCCCAAATCGCAAATGATAATAAAATTCTGAAAATTTGGTACCTTTTTGTATGAAGTATTTCAGAGGTCGTGTAAAAATTTCACGACAATTAGGAAGCTCGTTATTGAACAATCAACATTCACAAATTAAATTTTGTCTTATGGAAAGTGATGTAACTTTGCGATAAGTTTTTTTTTTGACCTCTCAATTTTGTTATATCTACAATATACTGAAAGCAACAGAAACAAAACGAAGTTTATTAATAAATTTGTTTTCATTTCTTTTAAAAATTGTTCTCAACAAAATGTTAATTTTTTAATAACGAGCTTCCTAATCGTCGTGAAATTTTAATACGACCTCTTAAATACTTCATAAAAAACATACCAAATTTTCAAAATTTGCTTATCATTTTTTATTTCAACCCCTAAGGAGGTTGAAGTAATGATGATAGAATTCTGAAAATTTGGTATGTTTTTGCATGAAGTAGTCAGGAGGTCGTGTAAACATTTCATGACGATGAAGAAGCTATTTATTGAACAATTAACATTAACATATTTCATAGGGACTCAACATCCTTAAGGCGTTACCCACACTTGTAGCGCAAAAAAGGCCTTTTTCATCAATTTTTTTAAAGAAAACTACAAAACTTTTTTAATCGATCAATATACCATCTTAAAGAACACATCTTGAAGAACTTTCAGTAATTTTTTTATTGAAAAATATTACATTGTTTAGTGGCAAATGGCCGTCAATGAAATAATGTTTTCATATACACGGTTTGCGGTGACCAACATTGCGGCGAAGTGGATCATCTGAAAAAAAAAATGCGGATGGATTTAGTCAAATATAAGTATAAACTAGTCTTTAATCGAAGGATTTTAAAAAATATTCATTTTTCACAAAATCGCGGACAGTCAAAGTTAATGGTTCGATTTTAACGAAAAAAACGGCCGTTTTTTGGCTATAAAACGGCCTTTTTTTCGAAAAAAAAATCGGACGATTAAAGACTACATTTTCATGTATTAAATAAGCCTACAAGATTTCAAGAAGATCGGTTCACTAGTGTTCGAGTAATCTTGGTCAACGACTTCAGAAATGCCATTTTGAGAAAAACGCGTTTAAAGTTTCAATTTCAGTTTACACGAAGAACGGATTCTTCTCTTTCAACGCTCATATCTCAGTCAATTTTGTTCGGATCGACTTGAAATTTTCAGGACATATTCTCACATACTTATACTTCAAAAAATGCAATAAAAAAACGATTTTTTCAAGATCGCAAGTAACCCCTTAACTAATAACGAGATTAGAGTTGGATGGAGAAAGGGTATTTTTCAACCAATCACAGGCACGTCGCAGCTCCCCCCACTCTACTACAATGCAGTGGCAGTGGAGTGGGGGTAGCGTTAGTGTCGTGCAACATCCAGCCAACTCAACCCCTATACCCAGCCTACCTCACAACGATATACAGTTTTACAAGCATTTTCAATGCCAACATTTGCGTTGCTAAAACCGACCCCAGCTACGAAAATCCTCCAGCATCGAATCCGCGAGCTGCGAAATTTCGATTGTTTCCTCGCCCCCCAATATTTTCGTTCCCATCCTGTAGAAAGAACGTTTCGACTCTCGGACAATTAGCCTCGACAGATCGCAAGAGTTCTTCGCCTACGAGGCGTGCACCGATCACTCGATTAAATGCACACACGTCGAAAATGCCCCGCACACGAGTCCCACGCGGATTCTATCCTCGTGTGCGTATCGCAAAAACCTCTCAATCGATTCGTTCGCTAATCGATCGACGTATTACCGATCTTTCGTCCCGCACTTCAAAACGCGCTCGCTCGTTCGAGTAAAAGCAACAACAAAAAAAAACGACCTAAACGTTACACGCGTTTCGTCGCTGAAGAGAAAGCGAGAACGATAAAGAAAAAAAGAGTGAAAAAAAAAGCAAGGAACGAGACAAAATAAGCACCAACACAAAGAATCCAACGGGATCGATCGTGTCGGGCACGTTGAAGAGCGTATTGAAATAAAATGAAAAACAGTTCTCGATGTATAGCTATTAGCAATTTCGATATGGAACTCTCGAGGCTCTCCTCTCTCTCTTTTTTCTCTCTCTCTCTCTCTCTCTCTCTCTCTCTCTCTCTCTCTCTCTCTCTCTCTCTCTCCTTCTCTCTCGCCCCTGGGTGTTATACATAGACGGCGTGTGCTCGGGTATTTTTCACTCTCGTTCGCTCGAGAGAGCACGCACCTCGCCGCGTAGGAGAATCGAGAATTTAACGTTGGCGCGATGTATGGAGGGCCTCGAAGTTCTCTCGTATTGAGAGCACAACTCGAACGCGAATCCGTTTATTTCTTTTTTCTCTCCTCTCGTTCCCTCCTGCTACTCTTCTCTTCCGTCGTTTTTTTTTTCATCATTCTTTGCACGTTTTTTTTCTCCACTTTTTTTTCTCGCTCTCAAGAAGCTGTATCCCGCGTTCGCGGTGTATACAAAATTAATGAATGTGTTATATAGCGCGTCGTCGTCGCCGACGGATTTCTTTTCTCGTATTTCTCGCTTCTGTTGCTTCGTTTTTAATTTTTTTTCTCTTTATTTATTTTTGTATACACACGTGCAAAAAATACGTGAAAAAAATCGATTTGTTTCATCTCGCGATCTCGGCTTACGAGAAACTATAGAATATTCCGTGGATGTACATATAAATATATATGTATATATATGTGCTTAGGCGCTTGTGAGTATTAATATTCCGACACAGCTTCTACGTACATATATATATATACCGTCCCAGTCCGGTTCGTAATACCTGCAGGAGCTTGCTTTAATCCTATAATCCTCAAACTTATATCATGTTCAATTTTATGACATCTTGAGCGACTCGCGATACTACAAGATATTTACAGCTGTGTTAAATCAATGCTTACAATACTCATTCTCACGAGGAGAACGCGAACGTATACACGTATAAATAATTGTGTTTGTATGCCCGATCGGTCTTGCTTGATTTCTCGCTTCTCGAGCTGTATACTCGACAACGACACTCCGCGACACAAGTTTTCGCAATCCCAACTTTCATACAGGGTGTCCGGTAATAAATGGACAATCCTCCAACTGTCGATTGGTCGGATCGTGTCCTACTATATGTTGGAATTTCAGTTTAACAAAAATTCCACGGGTTTCGAGATTTTTGCGTTATTGAAAAATCTCGTGTTTACAAAAAAGTTCTGTGTTAGAAAAAACAGTCATCTGCTTTTGATTTTTCGCATGCCATTTTTGCAAATGATAACTTTTTTTGACGAGGATTAAAAAAAATTCTGTTGGTTATTTGTTTTATCTAGAAAAGTCTTCTTCTTAACCTTAAATGTTAAGGATACTTTATGAAAAAGGATCTTGTGCAGAATTTCCATACAAACCAATTCAACATTACGATATCTGTGGCTCCTAATTCCGATCATGCAGGTTTCATATTTAAGGGAGCTTTCCAGTGTGAAATTTTCAAAAAATCGATTTTTTTTTTTTGCTTTATCGAATAGTATACACTCTTCCGAATATTCCCTGAAATTTTCATGCCGAAATTCAGATTATTTCGGTTACTGTACAGCATTTCTTGGAAGAAGGCAACGGAGCGCTACAGCTACAGCGAAACTTTGAACGCGTTTTTCTCGAAACAGCATTTTTCAAAACGGTGTCCAACTTGGAGGGCAGAGTTTTAAAGCTATCGAGTTGAATTTTTTACACAATATTCTTAACGTCATTGTTTATCGTGCTATGGAAGCTTTTTTTTTTGACATCTTCCTATTTTTTTGTAAAAAAAACTGCCAAAAAAAATGCTAAAATCGATACTTTTTGTTCAAACCGGCGCCATTTTTGCAAAAAAAAAAAAAAGCCTCCATAGCACGAAAGCCAATTATATACCGATCAATAATCTTTTTGTGTTTTTTGTTTCAGATCAAAATTGTGACCCCCAACGTGGACACCACATCCAAGTGCATTTTCTGCAACAATTGTTTCATCATTTTTATAGATATTAATTAATAAATAAATCGATCTTTAAAAAATTTTTTTGTATTCTTTAATACCCAATTAATATACAAAAAAAAACCAGACCGATTAGATTATTTTTTCTTTAAAAAAAAAAATCGCGAAAAACAGCGATTTTTCGGGCTGTCACACTGGAAAGCTTCCTTAACCCAAAATAAGACTTTTTTCAAGAGCGGTGAAGATCGAAATTCGACCCTTAAGGGGGTGAAACAGGGTTTTTCACTCAATAGTGTAATATATAAAATTAATTGATCGAGTTTCAAGTGAATCTTAGCAAAAAAATTGGTTTTTTCATAGAAACCTTAATACTCCCGTTTAACCCCCTTAAAGGTTACATTTTCGAAATTACTGAAATCCATGTTTAATCATTTTTATTAGGGTGTGTATATATACCAAACTTCAAGCAAATCTGACCAAAAAATATGAACCCTGTTATGTTATTATAAAGTTATAAAGTCTCATGTACCTCTTTTGTATGAGACATAAACTCACATAAACACCCGTTTCACCCCCTTAAGGGTCGAATTTCGATTTCTACCACTCTCGAAAAAAGTCTCATTTTGGGTCAAACATGGACTAAAGTCTGGGTGATGAGAATTAGGGGCCACAGATATCGTATAGTCGATAGTCGGTCATTTTGTACATCGAAAAAAAAAATATATATTTCCTAACAGCTTGATATTCATACTAAAGAGATGTGTAATTAATCTTATGAGCGAATCACTTTTTCATTGTTCTTTTTTTTTGTGTTTTCATTGTGAACAAAATGGTGAAAAAAACTTATGTAAACTTATGTGAAAAAAACTTATGAGCGAATCATTTTTTCATTGTTCTTGTTTTCATCGTTTTCATTGTGAAAAAAATTGTTAAATTCGCACATGATTTTACACCCGTCACTGTTGCCTGAGGCCTTAATCACAGGACACCCTGTATATAAATATACATGTACACACATGCCCGGCGCGTACCGCGGCATAGTTTGTTAGTATAATCGTTGATCTTTCTTTATTTTTTCTCGGTGACAAAACCGGATTCTCCCGACAGGTTTCCGAATGGATTTCATACGGCGATTCCGAAGCAACGCGGTCATTATTATACGTGAATACGAGAGAATTGGGCAAAGTCGTCGAATAGCGGGTGTTTTGTAGAAAGACTCGGAAAACAAAATAACGAAGTTAATAACGCATAACACCGATTGGATTTTCGTATGTACGAGTCGCGGTACAAAGCGAAACGAAGGAGAGAGGGGCCGAGCTGAAAAAAGTCTGTTGCGCAAAACTCGAGGCTCGTGATTTCGTCTGGAGATCCGCTACTCGAGACGAATCGACGATTTTTTTTAATTATCCAATTAGGGAAAGAGCTGAAGAGAAAGAACAGACTTGAGTGTAATTGAATGGTCGCCATTTAACGCGAGTCGATTGCAAAATCTTGGCGCATGCGCGAACGTGCGAATTTCGGCGGCTGAGAAAGTACCGGAGTACGGATGATTAGCGTGAGTTTGAGGATTTGAATCATTTCGTCATTTCGGGCAACTCGGAAGCCAGCGAATTGACGGGTCTGCAAAAGTTTGGGGGTAAAAAAACAGGTCGATTTTCGATATTTTTTTGTGACGAGAGTTTGGAGTTGGGGAGGTCGGAATTTCGCACACAAGTGATACGTGGTCTTGGCAAGTCTGAGTTTTTTTTAAATTGAAAGATATTGATAAATAATAGAGTTATTTTAAGGCCTTATATACGCGACTTCGCCGATTTTGAAAGGTACTTTTCTAGACGCGGTTAAAAAAAATGACGCGTATATTGACAACATTTTTTTCACAGATCTTTTGTGCACATGGTTAACTATATGTAAAAAAAAATCAGAAGTATTAACAAATGGAGATATAACATAATAAAGCAATGTATTTTTTTTGCACGCGCGTTGATGGTGAAAGTTCTCGGCGTCAAAGTGGGTTTCTGAAAAAAATGAACATATTCATAATTGCGAAATGAATGTATCTTCAGTGTGAACCAACAATATTATTTTTTTAAAATTATTATAATAAAAATTCGAAATTTGTAATTTTTTTACTCAATTTTCTGTCGATATTTTATTTTTTATATTTTTTGTGTCATTGGAATTTTTGTTTCTGTGGTTCACACGATAGGTGATGATACTACGAATATGTTGTAAAAATTTCAAAGCGATATGAACCTTCGTTCAAGAGCTAGAACTTTCACAAGATTCAAAAAAGTGAATCGTGGAAAAACGGCTTTGAAGTTGGCGGTCGGGCGCGCCGCGCGGTATCTATTTTTTGAATTTTTCAATTCTGCAAAGCTTAAAATATTTCCAACCGTTCAGGCTAATGGAATAAAAGATAACTAAAAAATGAAAAATTTTGAAATTTTTCGCGTATCAAGACCTTAAGGACGCGCCATCGTTGCTGAGTGGCCAATCGGTGAAGGTCGTTCAGGCAACCGGGGTCAGCTGAGATGAAAAATAAAAAATGTACTGTTAGTATAATGATAAAACTATCGTATGGCTGAATACTTTTTTGGAATTTTGAAAATTACGAAAACGCCAAGCTTTGGACAAAAATGGCCTATTTTGAGCCAGACAGGAGCTTCAGCCATTTGTTGTAAAAAGAATGGATCAATGTATAAAAAAATCATCCGGTTATACGATAGAATATGTTATAAAGTATGCCCCGTCCAAATTTGGAGTATTTATAAAAAATAGATTCGAGAAAAATGCGAAAGAAAAAGGGTAAATCGTACTGGAGCGTAAATCGTATCTTCACAAAAACTGACATGTAATTTTTCGAATTTGCGTTGCAAATTGAAGTTAACATCTTAGGCTATAAAACTATGCAGTAAAAAAATCGTATTTTCGAAATTCGAGGTTATCCGTTAAGGTCAAAAGTGACAGTGTCCGAATGTATAAAATAGCGTGCGCATATGGGTGCGTAGTGACGGCAGCTCGACTCGAACTTTAAACTGCCACATTTTAGCGAATTAGTATGGAGAGTGCACGAATTTTCTGGTAGTCAGAGTCGTTCAGATTGATCGATGATTGATCCAATTCAAGACAAGCCCTTTTAATCATCCATGGGGACCGCTATATATTCTTTCGAATACACACTGTAAAAAAAGATATGAAATTTACAATACATTTAAGATACAAAAGAATTGAATTTTACGAACTCAGTAGATGAAATTAAATTTGAAACACTTGTATCGTAAATTTAAAATAGGAACATGAAATTCTAACGTGGATATAGAATTTAATAGATGGAACATGGAATTTCAAAGACAAGTTTGTAAATTTGTGGAAAATGTATTGCATTAACCCGTGCCTTAAATTAAAGATTACAACAGTTGTATATTAATTCAAATACAAAAAACAGAGTATTGTAAATACAAAACGCGCTCAACCCACTTCGGCCGCTCGCGACGACCGATGGTCGCGCGTAGTTCGCGTAGCGTCCGAGGGACGGCGCCTTGTTCCGCACTTTCCCATAGCCACTCGCAGCTTCGGTCGGGCATATAACCCGACCACCGGCTACGATTGTTCTGGGAAAAACAGACGCGTTTGCAACTCGTGCACGCGTCGGAGAGTGTCACAAATTCGTTACCTCTCCATATCCACGCCAGAGACGCAGTTCTTGAACTCGCCTTTCCAGAAGGAAATTATTTTTCCCTTTTTACGCTGCCAGGTATTGAAGAAAGAAATTTCACAAAAATCACTTTTTTATCTCTAGCTCCCCCGTCGAGGAGGATAAATACGAGTCACATTTTCAGTGCGCTTAATTATCAATTTCTGAAATAAACTTAATACTTAGGATCAGTAATTTTAATACACACCCGTATGTTGATATTAGCAAATGGTTCTTGAATTTAATATACACTCGTATATTGATATCACCAAATGGTTCTTGATTTCAATATACTTGGATGTGATTATTTCTTTACACGTGCATTATTTGTCAAACGCACAAGTATATTAATATTACGGAGCTACACTTTCATTTTTCAAATAACCTGTTTTGGATTTTCAAAGTCGTATCTGAAATTTCATAAGCGGTATCCGCATAAAAACTTCCTATACTTGTGTATTAATTTTCATACAGAAATTTTTTACAGTGCAGTTACGTTCCATCCCCCAAATATTTCACACTTGTCCTCTCTCTCGTCCCGCACGACGTATCGAGTCAACACTCTCCGAGCTTCAATCAAGGATAAATTAGACCGTGATTCCTTTCAAAGCAACGATAATCGTAAATGAAATGAAAAAGAGAATCCGAGATACTTTGATGCTGATGATCATTAAAATTCCCCAGATGGTACGTTCTGACAGATTTAAGAGCCACGGACGTCGACAGGAAATTGAGCAATCGACCAGTTCGTTCCTCGTGGTTTTTTTCCCCTTTTTTTCTTCAAAACGTAGAAGCGTCTGAGCGCCTTCACTGTACTAAACAATTTTATTGAATTACTCAGTTTGATAACATAATTACATTGAATTCGACGGACAATGAGTATAATGTATGGGTTATTGAGGTCGGGTGATTTTACGACCGGGTCGTCCCTCTTTCTCTCACGGCTATCGACTTCCGGCGCCGCTCGTATTTGGTAATAGTACACGCAATTTGCCGCAACTGTCAACGATCCAAATGCGAGATATGTCGATCCAAAATCCGTAACATTTAAACATGGCAAAGTCATTTCCCGGTATGAAATTCTTTTTTAAAAATCGCGTTTGTGAAAAATGCCGTAAAAATTAATTTACCGAAAATAATGTCCGAAAAATTGCCCGAAATAATATAGGCTTGAGAGAGCGATTTTTTAACGCAAAGAGAGCTCGAAGAAAACGGTCTTCAAATCTGTAAGGAACATTGGTGATTCATCGTGAGAAAGAGAGAGGAGAGAGAGAGAGAGAGCCATCATTCGACTTCGTGCACAGTCCGCAGTTCTCGCTAGCAGCGATTGATCGTCGTGCCAATTGGCAGTCGAGCACTTGGCAAGAATGATGCAATTAACCAATAAATGCGTTTTGCAGCGAGTGAAAAATACGCTTGTTACGAGGCCGACCGAGAGACGAAGAGAAATAGAGCGCGCGAGAGAGAGAGGGAGAGAGAGAGAGAGAGAGAGAGAGAGAGAGAGAGAGAGAGAGAGAGAGAGAGAGAGAGAGAGAGAGAGAGCGTGTGAGAAAGGGAGACGAGCGAACCTCGCACACTAAATGCAACAGATGCATACATGCAGTTGTTTACAGAAATGTATAAGCCTTCATAGGAAATTGCATTGTATACGTGTGTTTCACTCATTCGACTCTCAGTCTGCCAAACGGTACGTGTGCATATAGACGTTATTCACCTATATGGGTCGTTCTATATTGAGCACAGGAAGGTATTAATTCCGGCCTTTAACGATTTTCACTCTCGTTTTAATTTTACTTGATTCCTACCGTGCTTGCGATCTCTCACGATCGTTTGATCCCGTTAATAATTGCTCCGCCCGTTACGACAATTTGTGCGAGAAATAATCGTTACTGTTCGACTGGGAATCCAGCGCAAAAAATAATCGTGACATGTCGACTGGCAATCTACGACGTGTATACTTAAGGATCTCTGTTTCTGCCCCAGTTGACCAAGCGCCCTTTACTGTACTAACCGCTAATTCACCCGTCAAAGCAGTGCATTTCATTATATCAATCGGTAAACTCTCAGCACTCTCTCTCTCTCTACGCACGCCCCCACCACCGCGCCGCGTCGGTGGGGATGATGACAAGGCTCAGTGGTGGGGGACTCGCTGCCCCCACCCCAGCAGCGCGAGCACGCAGCTCTGCATCGCAGCTGCAAAAATTCGAGCTGCTTACTGCTCGATCCCACAACGAAATGGCACGATGAAACGTGACCTGTATCATTCCGGGAGTAATAAAGAAGCCAACGATGCAACTCTCATCAAAATCTGTCCAGTAGTTTTCGTGCTTATCGCGCCAAATTCCTGAACGTACACCTTACGCGCTTCCAGCGCAAATAGTTACTACGATACACGTTATTATTGTTACAATTACACTGTTGTTCTATTTACATCCACATATTTTATAGTCATCACACATATAAAAATTGTTATAATCGTCACTGCGACACCGATCGGATTTTACAAAACAAAGTTCCGCTTACTTTTTGACACCCTTTGCAAAGAAATTGCAACCGAAGAATTATCCGTCCACTAATAATTGATCGCAACTCCGTAATTTGACGATTTTGTCCATCGATTCGAACGCACAAGGCCGTGAACGAGGAAAAAAAGCGGTTGATAAAAATTTCGTTTTACAGTGCACGTAAAAACGAAAGGTCGTCGACACTAGAATGTTCGGCACGCACACACACACACACACACACACACACACACACACACACACGCGCGCGCGCGCACAGAGTGCTTACTCGTTTTAATTAACAATCGGTATAACGACGTGATTCAACTGAATATCTCGTGCATATGGCCGTGCTCTCTTAACTTCTACATTTCATCCTCCACCCATATAGGCATAGCCCAGCAATGATCAAAGATCAGCTATATACGTGTAAATGTATGTGTGTCGGAACTTTAAATGCGTATGCATATATACGCTTCTTCACGTAAATGTGTGTACATTTGACTGTACAAATGCTGCTGGTGAGACGTCACTTTCTCCACCCTCCCTCGCACCTAAACTTGTCGCAGTCCCGACGGGCGTCAGTCAGTCACAATCGTTATATTTGTCGGCGCGTTCCTGCCATTCTCGATGTCTTCGTCCACTATATATATACAGGTCGCTGTTTATGTGCATATTAAGTGACAGTATGCAGATAGGAACGAAGAAAGGTTCTTGGTATTGTATTTTAAGATCACACGGTTCACGCATTTATTCAACGTGTACATAGGTTGAAAGGAATTATTTCGATAAAAAATCGCGCGGATTACGAAGTTGCACAGTGCTTTCTCGTCGTCCCATATCGCTTGAAAAAAGGACGATTCGTTGCTTCGAAAGTGCGTAGCTTCCTTGTGAACGAAGCTCCGTGTGCGTAATGTGAGGAAGCAAGGTGAGAGGTTTCAATTTGGACTTTTTTTATCGTTCCAAATGAGGAGTAAATAACAGGGTAAGTCCGGGGTAATTGGCCACAGTTTTTTCAGGTATCCGTCAAAATATAAGTACAGACGTTTATTAACTTATCTTCATTTGTAATTAACCTTTGGACGTTTAACTTTAAGATGATTTAAGAAATTATAACAAACTCCTATCAGATTAACCTCAAAATTACTATTTGTTAAAAAGCACGATTGGATGTCTCTGGCGGAGTGTCTGGGTGTGATGGCCATAGGAGTAGAGGGGAGATGGCCAGTTACCCAGCATTATGTTATCGGTTTTCTCGTTGGTTTTATGTCTCGATTCTTAATTCTTTTTTCTTTTGGCCACATCTAGAACAGATATTATCGAAATCAGTATAATTTTTGTGTACTCAAAGTTGGTACACTTTCCACTGAAGCCAGTGTTCGATGAGACGAGTTTTATAATAATTTTCTCCGCAACATTTTTTGTCATTGTTCTTATATCGTTTTTCTAAGGTCGTATTAAAATTTCACGACGATTAGGAAGCTCGTTATTAAAAAATTAACATTTTGTTAACATTTTTAGAAGAAATAAAAAAAAATTAACAATAAACTTCGTTTTGTTTCCGTTGCTTTCAGTATATTGTAGATATTACAAAATTGAGAGGTAAAAAAAAATTTATTGCAAAGTTACATCAGTTTCCATACGACAACATTTAATTTGTGAATGTTAATTGTTCAATAACGAGCTTCCTAATTGTCGTGAAATTTTTACACGACCTCTGAAATACTTCATACAAAAACATACCAAATTTTTAGAATTTTATTATCATTTGCAATTTGGGACTCAAGATCCTTAAAAAGGATTTTACTTACTTAACCCTTTTTCCCCCAAACTTTTGCTCGCACATTTACCTGCGCACGACGCGGAGCGAATTATCTAGTGCACCGTTCTGTGAAACATTTCTGTTGGCCATCTTTTCCTTGTGGCCACCTCCCCCGGAATTATCCTACTTTATATGTGTATCAAAAGAAAGTAAATAAACGATCGCCTGATATCGGAAAAGTTATGGGTTTGCAATGTTGTACTGCAAGGAAATTTTAATTTTCTGTATTACTAATTGTTGAATATTTCGGCTCCGGGACATAGGAGGGTTCAACATTTCTCGTCGCTCAATGGGGGGTGCAAAATGAAAACTCTTGTATCCGTAGTGGTAAAGATATTCCTGCCTTTTTTATGTGCGTTAAATATTCTCACCATTGATGGAGTGCTGATCATTCATAAAATGCTCCGCCGGTGCATATCATTTTATATACCGCCATTAAAATGATTTATTTCTTTCGTAAGAGGTTACAATTATTTCTGAGTAAACGTTGAAAAAACAAGATATAGATTTTCAGTGCTTGAGAAAAACCACAGAAAAATGGCAAAGGTCTACGATGTTAGTCGAAGAATTGGCGATTTGTCAAATTGAAGACATCACATGGCAATGTGGCGAGATATTTTTTTCAATCAGGTGAAGAAATTATAACAAAATTAGTCTTTGGATATACGAAAATGTCAAATCTTACGTTCAAGTATTTTTCTCGCTGGCTTTGGCGTTCTCCAATTTTCTACTGTATTCCTGAAGCCTATCAACAATAGCCCTCGTACGCGATGCGCATAAAAAAGCCAGCAGCCCAGAATCTACGACACAATATTCTGGTACAAATGATACACCTGAAAAAAAATATTCCGGTAGGAGAAAAATTCATCTGAAAATTCCAAGCGACTTTTTCACGTCCATAAATATACAAGAAAGTGTCGAAATAAAAAAGAAATTTTCGGAGAATCCAACCGAGGTTGGGGTCTCGAATAAATTCGTTGATTCGGCGACATTTGGTAATTTGATTCCGGATTCTTGAATTTCATTTCGGCCTTTATCGGGCTTATCTTCTCTGTAATAGGACTTGCATGTATACAAATGCCCAAATACATACGATTATATATATATATACGCACACGCATACAGGGTGGCCCGGAAAGTGACGTCCCAAAGGAAAATCCACATGCCTCCTATACTTATCTGCATCAGCCCCAAGCATTTTCCATCACCTTTTTTAGATTGCCAGAAGCATTATAAAAAAAATCGAGTTTTCCTATAGGATGTCTTTTATTTTTGTTCTCTTTCGAGCACGTACTTTCCTCTTAGAAGCTGTCAAATGCAATTGGGAGTCACTTAGACCAGAGTAAGTATTTATTTTTCTGTAAGTATTTTTTTGTTCACCTGAACTTTAGCGCTGATGTTGAACTTTGCATCGTTGGGATGCAACGATTTTATTTTAATTTCGAAATTCTTATTATCATCCAAAGCCTTTTTCTGCAGAGTAAGGTCTTGAATCTCTAATAAGCACGCGTGAAAAACGTTTCGGTTAGTTTTATAGCTTGAGACAACCAGAGAAATCTTTCAGCACTTGAAAAATCGAATTTTCATTGCGTACCAATTTGGGAACCTCAACACCGTCGGTGACTGATCCTCAACCTTTTTTTTCAACTTTTAATAAAACTAAGGCACTTTCCTTAGTGTTCAGTAGTTAATTTATTTGTCGCTTAACAGTGGGCTCCGTATCGGTAACGCAAGTAAACAAAAATAGCCCGGAAAGTACATACACAAAAGGAAAAAAATGCTTTATTCACGAAAACTAAAAAAGATCGTAGAACATACGTGAGGGTGATTCAGCTGGGTATCGACACGAGGCATCTAGATTTGCCTTTTGGACGTCACTTTTCGGGCCACCCTGTAGGTGCACACACACACACACACACACACACACATCGACATGCATGAACATGCATAAACATACTCCTATCTCGTACTTCTCGGGACTTTCGACAAATCGCCCCTCTCTGGCGGAATGCGGTCCCGACTTAATGCCGATATCGCATAAAATATGATACGAAAAGAAAGGTAAATAATAAGATAAAAACAAGTCGGTAAATAATACAGCGTTCGGTGGAGACGATTAAAAATAAATGTGCGAAGCGGTCATTCAATTATTCCACGAATAAAAATTCATCCTTTACGCGTTTGTAAGCATTTTGTAGTAGTCGAAAATAACACTTGTCAGGATTTCCTCGAAACAGACGTTGCGATTAATCACAACGTCCGCGGGCGATGCGAATTATCAATGTGTATATATGTATGTTACACACATGTATGATACACATATACGTGCACGACCAACACATTCATGCAATAAGAATTTACGTATAGCGTAGCTAATCAAATCTGTTCCAGAGAATCGACATTCGAGAACGTGGAATCTTGTTTCCTTCGCGGCAACTATGAGCGAACGGCATCGACATTTGATCGTTTCTCACGACGCAGAGATAAAAAAAAGTCTAGAACTATGCGAGCGATGAAATTACGTATCGATTATTTCTAAGCGTTTTATTGAATGGGCCCGCCGCGGTAATTACATCAAGTGATTTTTAAATGACGGTTCGCACTTTCATTTTGACATATTTATTCATTAATACTGTTTTTGTATATCTTTGGAATTTTAAACTGGCCATGCTGGCGCTCTGTAATTATTTTAAATAAAGATACTATTGATTTTATTTTGAAAAAAAGCGATGCTGGAACGAAAAAAACGAGTAGAGTAATGGAATAGCAATAAAAAAAATCGGGCCAATTATACGTTGATTTTTTTACCATTTGTGAATAACTTCTTGGCGTTACTGTTACTCGGAATAGATATTCGGAAAAAGCTCGATACGAGGGGTTCAAAAAAAAAATTTCGAATTGCAAAATAGTGAATTTTCGACGAAACCTTCGAGTGAGAATCTAGGTATGATATGAAACGCCTGCCAAACGGTACGTGCGTATATAGATGTTATTCACCTGTATGGGTGATTCTATATCGAGCATAAAGAAGTGAGGTGTAGTCAGAGGCATGAAAAAACGAGCATTTTCAATAATTTTTTTTAATAGTAATCAAGTTTGTTTTACAAACGTTGTTACACAGACTTTTTATGCTACATTTCAACTTGACTTGTACAAATTTTCAACGAAAAATATTGATTATTTATAAAAATATCGCCAACTTTGTTGGACCGCCTCCGGCATGTAGTGCTTTGCGATGACCATCATAAAATTTTACTGGATCATCTGAAATAAAAAAAACCAAAACGATCGATAGTTCAATAATAAATCTAATCCTTAATCGAAGGTTTTTTTTTCAAAAATTAACAAAACGGCGGCTTCCGATAGATAACTTTCGATTTTCGACCAAAAAATCGCTCGTTTATTTATTTATGTATTTTTTTTAATAGAAGTTTTCAACAAAAATGAAAATCCTCCGGTTAAGGACTAGTTTTTAATGCTATCAAGAAGCACACCAAATTTCATCAAAATCGATCCAGTGGTTTTTGAATTATAGTGGTCACCGACTTGAAAAACATATAGTTGCGAGAAAAACGCGTTTAAAGTTTTTGAATCTGGATACGGTATTATATGTTCGTAAAATTTTGAGCTCAATAGATGAAGGTAAACTTTTTTAAATGTATCATGACCGGCTGAATCTGAATATCACAATTTTTGCCGAAAAGTCGAGCATTCAATTGTCGATAGCCAATTGTTAGAACAATTTTTTAAAAGATTAAAGTTTTTCGGAATGAATTATTCTTTTTAAAAAATATTTTGGACAATTTTAAAACGAAAGTATTTTTTATAAAATTTTGCTAAAGTTCATAGTTTTTGAGTAATACATTTTTGAAAATTTCTGAAAGAGTTTTCCAATTTTACACCTGATTTGTGTATAGAAATACTAATTAAAAAATGACTTACATCGAATCATCAATGCCCATACAATAGGGCTTCTGCCGATGTGGAAGCGTCCAAAATATGAATTTATTATTGTCTTCGGAGCATTCTGCCTTCCCGGGTATCATCGTTAATAATAGGGGGGGGGGGGGGGGGTCGAAGCCGGTTGCTGGCAGCGGCCATCCTCTACCTGCCATGGGGACCCGACGCCCCTTCACTAATTGTGGGATATCCCGGAAACTATTCATCGGATTGACTTGCAATTTTCAAGGAATTTTTTCGAAACATCATACTTCAAGAAAATGTAAAAAAAATCGATTTTTTTTTAAATTCTGACTGCATCGCACCCCTTAATTCGGGGGTTCGACGATTTTCGCTCCCGCTTTTTATTTACTTGATTCCTACCGTACTTACGATCTCTCACGATCGGTTGATCCCGTTAATAATTGCTGCGCCCTCAACGACAACTTGTGCGAGAAATAATCTCTACTGTTCGGCTGAGAATCTAGCGCAAGAAATAATCGTGACATGTCGATTGGGAGCCTACAACGTGTATCCTTAAGGACCTTTGTTGTTGGCACAGTTGGCCAAGCGCCCTTTACTGTACTAACCGCTAATTCACCCGTCAAAGCAGTGACTTTCATGATATATATCGGTAAACTCTCAGCACTGTCTCTACGCACGCCCCCACCACCGCGCCACGTCGGTGGGGATGAGGCCAAGGCTGAGTGGTGGGGGACTCACTGCCCCCCACTCATGCGGCGCGAGCACGCAGCTCTGCGTCGCAGCTGCAAAAGTTCGAGCTGCCTACGGCTCGATCCCCCAACGAAACGGCGCGATGAAACGTGACCTGTGCCGCTCCGGGAGTAATAAAGAAGCCAACGATGCGACTCTAATCAAAATCGGCCCAGTAGTTTTTGTGCTTATCGCGCTATAAGTATATACCTTAACGTACATATTATGCGTCCCCAGTGCACGTACTTAGTATAATGCAGGCTGTTATTGTTACAATTACATTGTTGTTCTCGTTGGTACACGTATATTAACACATGTAGAAATTGTTGCAGAGCATGGTGTAATGCTTGTGCAGCCGCGTGCACACGTGATTAAATGCTATATAAAATTACGTTGCGATAATAACGTTCACACACGTCTCGTGTGCGTACGCGCTCCGCGGATTAGGGAGCTCTCCGCTTCGTGCATGCATGCGTTCATGCACATGCCGCGGTTTCGTGCCCCCGACGGCATGCACCTGAAGCTAACAATTAACGACCGCTTGCAGAGAAATCCGCTGTGTGGTACAACGACGCACGCTACTGAGCACGTGAAAGGGAATGAGCGAGAGAGAGAGAGAGAGAGAGAGAGAGAGAGAGAGAGAGAGAGAGAGAGAGAGAGAGAGAGAGAGAGAGAGAGAGTGCAAATTTAAGAGGTTTGCGAAATTTAAGAGTTTACTTCTAATCGCAGATTAAAGGTAAACTTATGATTACAACGACAGAACTGCTAGTGAAGCTTCAAGGGGTTACCCCCACTTGCGATTTTGAAAAAATCGATTTTTTTATTGCATTTTTTTGAAGTATAAGTATCTGAGAATATGTCCTGAAAATTTCAAGTCGATCCGAACAAAATTGACTGAGATATGAGCGTTGAAAGAGAAGAATCCGTGAATTGAAGAACTGAAATTGAAGCTTTAAACGCGTTTTTCTCAAAATGGCATTTCTGAAGTCGGTGACCAATATTACTCGAACACTAAGGAACCGATCTTCTTGAAATTTTCCAAGCTTATTTAATACATAAAAATGTAGTCTTTAATCGTTCGATTTTTTTTTTCGAAAAAAAATGGCCGTTTTATAGCCAAAAAACGGCCGTTTTTTTTCGTTAAAATCGAACCATTAACTTTGACTGTCCGCCATTTTGTGAAAAATGAATATTTTTTAAAATCCTTCGATTAAAGACTAGTTTATACTTATATTTGACTAAATCCATCCGCATTTTTCTTCAGATGATCCACTTCGCCGCAATGTTGGTCACCGCAAACCGTGTATATAAAAACATTATTTCATTGACGGCCATTTGCCACTAAACAATGTAATATTTTTCAATAAAAAAATTACTGAAAGTTCTTCAAGATGTGTTCTTTAAGATGGTATATTGATCGATTAAAAAAGTTTTGTAGTTTTCTTTTTAAAAAAATCATGAAAAAGGCCTTTTTTTTGCGCTACAAGTGGGGGTAACGCCTTAAACGCGTTTTCCTGGAAACTATGTTTTTCGAAACGGTGTACACGATTTCTCGATATCTAATGAACGAATTGACTTGGAATTTGGTACACTTATTTAGTGTAAGAGTAGTTTAGCCTTGACCGGCGTATTTCTTCTCAACATTTTTTGTTCATTAGTTATTAACAATAATAATGTCATTTTTCTTCGAAAAATCGCGAAAAAAATCATAATCTTGTTTTTCAATGATTGAAACACGATAACAACGAAAAGCTCGGTCAAGTCTTAGCCAATATTAATTATTTCAAGAAAAAAATTGTTTTTTTCGTTTCGAATCAACCGGGCGGCCAGAATCGAGTACACCATTGAGGCCCTCACGTTCGAAGGTCCTTCACGAGATTGTTGATAACTTCATTAATTATTAATATTTTTAAATGAAATTTAGTACGTAACTTTATTAATATACATACAAATAAATGCCCAAACGATTACCCAACCATCCTTCTTGATCCTTCAAAATTGACTTTATCAAATAACCTCGATTTTCGAGTTGTCACAATAGGCTAGCCCCTTAAATATACATTCGTTTGACACGCACATCGCACAGCCCTCGACCATAGGTCGAGCTTCCCAGTCCAAAGGATCACTCGCCATTCGTGCCTCTTCGCTTTCCCCTCGCTCGAATAACCGACGTGTGAATCGTATTTTGCATTTTTTCCTGATTTACACGCGATTTTTTTTTTTACGACAAAAAAAACTACCGATGTTGCCGTGCTCGTGCCGCGTGAGTCTCGTTGAAAAAAAAAGTCGTTGGGTACGTCCCCGAGGCGATGTTGAAGACCCACCTTTCTCCCACACTAAAATGTTTCCAGGTACGTCGAATTTTCGAGGAAGAGCCGAAGTATGACCAAATTTGAGGATCGATGAACTTTGCAACGATTGGCTGTTGTTCTTTCACGAAATTTTGGAGCGCGGGCTATGATCGAATTTCCGTTTTTCCTCGAGCTTCTCGCTCTCATTGCTTTTTCGTATTTCAAAATGTAAATCTTATACTGCGCAATATTAGACGGTGTACGGACGATCGTGTATCGTTTGTATCTCGTGCGCCAATCTATTTACACTCGAGTACAACGTTTGTACTTGCACGCGTCTCGCAGGCACGGCTTTTTCAATCTTCAAATAAATCTTTTCTTTTTTATTTCGAGAATAAACACGAGTCGACCGTAATTCGAATGATGGAGGTTCGAAGAACGAGATACCAGGAGGAGGGAGAAAGAGGGAGAGGGAGAGAGAGAGAGAGAGAGAGTGTGTGTGTGTGTGTGTGTGTACACAAAATTGACGGACGGAAGCGGATTCTCTTATTTCCCTTATCGATGTTTCGTCACCGTATCACATTTTTATTCTTTCCCCACTCGAAGCTCTACCATATCCCATGAATGGTGCCACCCACGCGCAAAGGCCCATCTCTTTTGTGCCCGTTCGTTCGAAACCATTTATTTTGCTACGTGACGGATATACGCGAACTCTGTATCGCCTGAAAATCAAAGAAATCGCGTGAAAAAAGAATATACGAAAAATATGTTTGCTGAGAGAGGCTGAAAAGTTCTCGGCCGAAGCATTATTGGCTCCATACAGAGTATAGGGTGGGCGTAATGAAATTGAACGCAGCGCCCGCAGTGGACAAAAAATTGCAATAAACTCGGCTATTTATCCGTCAAATCTGTATGGGCGTGGGATTTTTTCTATCAAATTTAAAACATTGCGTTGTTGAAAATTGGCTACGACAGTTGCTGTGTAATAAATTGCAAAAAATACCGACAGGTAATGGAAATATTCTCTACGGCAAATTGGAAGTTAGAACAACGCAACACTTGGATAGCTGAAGTTTTATCTTTAAAGAAGTTTAGTTAGACGTCAAAGAAATAGAAGTTTGCCTTATGACACGAGCTTGAATTGTTACATTTGAGTGTCGTTTTGTCCTTAACTCTGATACGTTCCTGACGTGTTCAGCAGATACCATCAGTTTTCCTACGACTGAATTTGAGGTTGGAAAAGAATGTTGTAAGTTATATTCTCGGCGCCGATCTTTAAAATTACGCTCATTCCGATCTGAAAACCAAATTCTGTTCACTATATTACAAAGTGGTGCAGCAACAATATATGTTTGTCAAATTTTAAATAAAGCAATACATGCCTTCATTTTTCTCGTCTTATAACAAAATTACAAGGAAACAAAAATATACATTTCACGGAAATTCCACTTACTTTCTTTCACTTTACTGAGAGGAAACACTTCTTGCCGTTTTTGCCGGACAAATTGATTTAATAAAAACAAATTAAATGCAATTGATGCGCGATTTTAATTTTTATAATTTATCACAACATCATAACCACAATCACAGTGCTTTGAACATAGCCGACGAAAATACGAACACTACGCGGCGCTAGTGTTGCGCACGGAGCCAATAGCTCGTCCTATGCGTTGATTAGTGCCTCGGGCCGAGAACTTTTCAGCCTGACTTTCTATACAAGACTGCGCGTGAACGATCATACGCGAGCTCGACGAAAATTTATCCATAATTTTTTTTTCGATCCACGTTAAAATTCTACAAACGAAAATGATACGCGCTTTTTTGCAACTATTTTTTCTATTAATTCTTCAATCTACGGTATACGGAACCAATATTTTTTCAGGCCACCTTTGAACGGCCGATTTTCCAATTGTTAATTTTTTTTCCCACGAACGGAGCGAACGGTATCGCTGCCAAGCGCATCTCGAGACATTCCGACCCGCCGCCTTCGGTCTTTTCGCTAATTTGTCTACCCGTGTCCAACGTCATCCTTGCCAATGCTTATATCGAGGGCCATCTTTCACTTTCATCGATTTTTGTTTTTGACCACTGCACAATCATCAGGAAGATGCTTCAGTCATTTTCAATATTTCGCTACGTTTTGGTTGGAATATTGTTCCGAATGAAAAATCGGCAGGTTTTCAGGGGAGACGGGCGAAAAATATCGAGATATTTTTTAGGACTCGCGTGCGTGGTGAAAAATGAATGGCGGTCGAGTCGACGTGGAAGGCCTCGTATACAGAGCGGATAGTGGCAAATGTTGGGCTAACTGTGTGTGTGTGTGTGTGCGTGTGTGCGTGTGTGTGTGTGTGTATATCGCCAAGAGAGTATCGAGTTTATCGAAAGGTTGTTCGTCGTGTTCACTCACTTGGGTGTCCACTCCAGATTTCTCGGTACACAGCCAAACACACAACACACACGTCTTATTCCTCTTGTCCGTATCTCGCAGTGGTAAAGCAGCATTCTCGTCTCTATCGTTTCTCTGATCCTATTTTCTCTCTCTCTCTCTCTCTCTCTCTCTCTCTCTCTCTCTCTCTCTCTCTCTCTCTCTCTCTCTCTCTCTCTCTCCCCCTCTCTGGCTTTCCGACTTCGTTAAGGGGCTACACCTATCTAGAAGCCCAATTTCGATTTTTTTCTCGTGAAATCGGTTGGTGAAAAAGAACGCATTTTTTTACACAAAGGTACATATATAAAGAGCTTTAAAAAAATCACAAAAAATACAGAAAAACAACAAAAACATGGCCAGCTTAAACGGTCAAGCTGAAATCTAAAAACCAAGCGGATTATTCAAGCTACCAATAAATACGAGCCGTTGACGATCGTTGATTTTGAAAATAATTTTTTTTACCAACGTGACGACGAATTGAAACTCGAGCATACAAAATCTATGAAAAAAGTCGTCATTTTTACGTAAGTATTAAAGCATGAAGATAGATTTTGAAAAAGTGAGATCGTCAACGACCTCTGAATGTTTCTGACCGTATCTCCTGCACTGAGAAAAAGAAATCGTTGAATATCCAAAATGCATTTTGTTGTCTCGAAATTTTGTTGTTTTAACAGTTTGCTCAGACATGCTAAGTGAGCTACAGGTCACACCACTATACTGTTTTACCACTAACTATACTGTTTTGTTATGCCAATCAAAAATCAAGTTGAACGTATTTAAAGATACATTTTGTTAAACCAACCGAATTTTGAATAGATGAACGAATTTTTTTTTTCAGTGTGCAAATTTGGAAACAACTAGTGGCTCTCGAGATATCGTGTCCACTGCCTTTAAAAACAGTAATTCGACACAAACGCGTTTGAAGTTTGAAGTATGCTGCTGCTACCGCTCGCCCAGCCGACTGTTAGAAGCTCATTCAATTTCAGGAATATTTCAATTGAATTTTCAGGAAATATAGCTAAGAGATGATAGTGTCAAATAAAAATATTTTGGAAAAATGCCATTTTTTGACCCACCTGGGTAAAAGTAGCCCGTTAAAACGTTAACAATAAACGAATCGCGCGTTAATTGAATATTTGTAGATTCTGACTAAAGCAGCCCGGCGATCTTGCACCCTCGAATATCGTGAAGTAAAAAAAAGGCACACTTCGCTCTCGGAGTGGAACAATAATAAATATCTGAAAAAGAAATATCGTCCCGAAGGTTTGGCAATTCGGAAATTCGGTGACGATGATTTGGCTGGTGGAAGAAGAAAAAGAAGCATTTCGAAATTCGACAACGAAATATAGGTTGTCTCAAAATGGCCTGACATTTTAATTTATTAATAGAACGGTCTATTCATTTGAAAAGTATACGAATATTTTTATTTTAGGTAACATAAGGTACAAACATGGCGGTTATGTGTGAAACACAATATCCGATAAATGGCCGCCTCGTCCCTGTTTGCAAACGTTCACACTTTCGACGAAATTTTCAGTAACATTTTTACATAAATGCAGACTAATTTCAATAAGGCCTCAGGCCACAGTAACGGATATAAAATCAAGTGCAAATTTAAGAATTTTCTTTCCAATTGGTTTCCAAACGATTGGCCAATGGTCTGTGGATCATTGGCCGTGCCGTTTATGCCATTTATCGGACATTTTGTTCCGCACATAACCTCCGTGTTTGTACTTTATATTAGAATAAAGATATTCGTGCTTTTCAAATAAATAATACGTTTTGTTGGTAAATAAAAATGTCATTCATTTTGAGACACCCTTTATTTGGCAACGAGAGCGTAGATTGATCGGAATTTATGCGAGGCTACGAAGTGAATTTTTTCCGCGACGCTTATGGAGAGAAGATAATGCGAGAAGGGAAAATCTTGCGGTACACTTTGTTTGCTGTAGATGGCGCCTGGATAGCAAAGTCGGGGGAGACACGGCTACACGCTCTCCGTCTCGATATATCGCGCCGAGTGTCTGTAGATCGCGTGGAGGGCGAAACAGTCCATTAAATGTTTACATGTTTGTACAAGGTTATATACACTCCTCGGTTACGCTCGGCGTATCTATGGAAATGCGTGGCTCAATATGTGTGGACCCGAGATAAAGACGTTTGACGAAAATTTTACGAAACGTTCAAACACTCTGCTCGTTCGTCTCGAACTCGGAGAACATTTGTGTACACATTTGAAATATACGTGTCTATTCCGTCGAAAAGCGAGAAAAAAAACGAAGAAATGTCTCGTCTACTGGGAAAAATATAAAAACGATACGTTTTACACGTGTTTAATTTTAAGTTTGCGGTTCGTACGCGGTCACGCGTAGTGTCGCGTGGAGTTCGTACTCGCCACGTATCTTTGATCCACTCGTGTCGTCTTGGGGTCCCACTCGCTCTCTCGCGTCACTGTCCGCAGCCGGCGATTTTAGGTTTCTTATTGACAGTCGTGAAATACACTTGGTGTCAGGCAAAAAATACATTCGGGCAATATTATGTTTACGAAAAATACTTACTTTTTTGGGAGTCATTTTTTGTTTGAGACGTTTTCTGCGCGGGGATTAATAAAAAACAAAATTATGGAAAACTATGTAATTCGCAGTAAAACGAATAATAGTACCATATTATTCAAGTATTAAGTGTGTCGATGATTTTTAAATATGTAACATGTTAGTTGAAAATATTAAACGTGGTATTTTTAAAAAGTAAAATGTCGATTATATGTAAATGTTAAGTATGTTATTTTTCAATATTAAATATGTTATTTTTACACATAAAATATGTTATTTTTAAATATCAGATGTATTATTTTAATATTGAAATGTCAATATTTTATAAACGTTGAATATGGCATTTTTGAACATTAATATCTCGATGATTGTTAACCGTTATATACGTCGATGATGGTTGCAAATATTGTACGGAATTATTTGTCCCTTTTCACATTTCTGCATCTTCGTGAATTGTTCAAGCACCCAAATGCATATCTTTTTTTCAAGCGAATGCAACGATAATTTTTCTCCCAAAGGAAATTTCCCTCCACTCGAAAGTCACGCTCTATTTTTCAGAGTCACATATGTCGGAACATGAGCGAATTTGTTTAAAAAAAAAAACGTCGTTTTTGCATGTGCTTGCAGGTTTCTTTTCAAAGCATTTTTTCCAAAAATTATTATTATTTATTATTATTTTTGTAATTTATTAGTCAACATAAGAAAAAACGATTATCGTTTCAATAATAATGTTTGTTATAATCGGTTTATATAAAAAAAGATCATGACAATCGTTTTTTAAAAACGATAACAATAATCGTTTTGTTTACAAACGATGACAAAATAATCGTTTCTTTACAAACGATGACAAAATAATCGCTTTTTTTTTTACAAACGATAACAGTAATCGCCTTTTACGAACGATAATAATCGTTTGTAAAAAAGCGTTTAACAGTAAGAAGAATCGCTCGATTTGCGAGCTCCCCAGGGAGCAAAAAAATCGGATCCCTCGCTACTCTTAAGGGATAACATCACTCTAGGATTTTGGAAAAACGTTTTTTTTTGCTTCAAAAATACTTCGGGGTGGAATACATCAACGTAGATGGACAATTTAGTAGACGCCATTTTTTTTAAATTTGATTTTCAAAAATCCCTACGTAATCCCATAGCTAATAATATATAGATTATAATTTTGTTCGTTTTTTGTTCCAGGTTTTATACTTTACGAGAAAACCGTCCACCCGTGAAGCTATTTGTAAGAAACACGTTTTTCAAGATGGGCTCTGTCGCCGCCATTTTGTATGAAAATTATAATGATTTTTTTATGTACTTCAATATGTGTTAAATAAACCCTCTCTAAAGAAATCCTATACCTTTTCTCATACTGCCAAAATAAATTGTCAAAGTTAGGCCTTATTTTCTGCCGCCAGAGTGGCGTTATCCCTTGAGAGCATGTACGAGATCGACATAACCTCACACCATTCGAACCCAGTGTTCTCACAGATGGTCAAGTTCTTTAGGAAACACAAAGCCTCCCGCTCTGTACAATTCCCTGACGCGGAGCCTTACGATTTCTTTTCGCCTCGAATATTCTTCATTTCTGAGTAATCTCAGTTCGAATATTTCAGCTATCCAGAGAGATTGTTTTGTCTATCAAACGAGTCCAACTGCCGTCTACCCGAGTCACCGTATCAAAACGTCGATCGCATCTCGCAAAATCCACGCAAGTGCACATTTTTCCATACCCGCAAATACAACGCCGATCAGTCGCAAATTCTGCCCGCAGATTTGTGCACGAGTTCAAAAGCGAAAAAGAAGAATTTTTCTCCGTTAAATTCGCGTTCCTAAACCGGTAACTTTTGACGCAGACCCCCCCCCCCCGCTGGTGTCCGTCGCACTACAGTGATACGAAGGATCGAAAAATGCTGCGGGGTAAGGTGCGATATTTCGAGTGAGTGTCGAAGAGAGCTAAGAGACGAGTGAGAACAAAAGCGTGGTTGGTGCGCGCGCGCAAAGTGCGAGATGGAAACGCGCGCGCCCTCGGAATGTAGGCGTCGAGGAGAGACACTGCCGCGCCGAACGGAGAAAGAGCGACGGAGCGCAAGTGGCGGGGTGGGGGGAAAGAGGTGAGAGCGTGTATACGGTATGTAGCGGCGGTTGGAGTGACGGCAGCGCCGCCGTGCGACGAGAGAAGGAAGTGCTTGAAGTGGAGCGGCAAGGGGGGGCGGAGAAGACGAGCTCTCTCGGAAGACGCTCGGGAGTGCAATGAGAGCGGTGAAAGAAAAAAATGTGTCGTTGGAAAGACGAAGAAGGTATTTTTCGGCTGCGGCGAGCAGAGCGAGAAAAAAGATGGCCGCGTTTGTGTATCCTGTGCGCGCGCGGTTGCGAAGCAAGTGGAAAAGAGAGAGACCGTTAGCTTACACTGCGGCAGAGGAGAGAGAGCGAGAGAGAGAGAGGGAGAGAGCGAGTGAGACGGAGAAAGCGAGAACTCAGCCCGCGGTTATTCCTCCTTGCCGTTCGTGTTTCTCCTTCTTTCCTGCCGCTCGCCCCTCCGTCGCTCCCACCGCAAGTGCGAGAAAATAACATTTCGTATCGTGCAACGTACGTGCGGACAAAGGACGAAACGAACGCTAGCTCAAGTGGAACGAAGACAAGCGAGAGAGGAATCCACGTGCTAGTGCTCGGCGGCTCAACGGCTGCGTGGAGGGGAAACCGAGCTTTGGTAGGGCAGACTTCCCCTCCCCCGCCGCTGAGCACCGCGCGCCCGTTTAGTAGATGCCCGACCGTCGCGTGAGGCTGATCGTTCGTACCTCCACCAAGCGCGTTCGTTCGTCGTAAAGACAGAAAAAAACCGTACGAAATGAATCAACGTAACCGAGTACCATGAGGATTATTATTAAAACAGTGAATACGGAAATCTTGAATTCAACGAGTGGATTATAAATGTTCGCTCTTCGATTAGCACGATAATGGAGTGAAAAGTAATATACGTGTGCACGTCCATCGGATACGCGGATTTTACAGCCATTCTCGAGTAGTTGCCTCGGAACGTATGTTTTTACGCTTTTTAAATTCCCAACGACGACGCAGAGGTGAATTGATCTCGAAAGGAATATTGTGTATCTAGACACGCGCTTCGATGCTTCTCTTACTGCCAACTACATAACGATATATGTATATACATATATATAAATATAGATAAGTGTAGTCGAGAGTATTCGCGCTTACAGCAGTGCTAGGCTTCTTTCTCTCCCATTTCTTCGCGACACACAAGTGCTATGAGGAGAATTACGAGACTCTCGTTGTTCGTCGTCGGGAGTCGATGCTCCGTAAGATAGATCGCGTGTGCTTTTTCAATAAATTGTGCTTTCGGTGCTGTGTGCGTGTGTGTGTGCTCGTGAACACGTGCCCTGCTCCAAGGAGAGTTCTCGACGCTGATCATTCCAGTGAAGTTTGAAGTTCGAGTGGATTTTTTTTTGTTTCTCTTCGGATATTCACATATTGCGGCGTATGTGGCGTGCGGTATCGTGAATTGTAACATCGGGCAGCGTGACTCGCGAGAGCGAGTGGCCCCCAACAGTGAGGGGCTTCGTTGATCAATTTTTTTCGCGAGAAAGCCGAAATTCCGATAGGTCGAGGTTTTTCGTGGCTCTTAATAAGCGGGAGTCGAGGCGTCGGCGGCAGTGGCTCCGAGTCGCCGACGATCCTGGCCGCGCCTCTGCGTGTGCGTGCGTTCTCGAGGGCGTCTACGCAGGAACTGAAGCGAACCTTCGGGCTTCTGCCGCAGCAGCACCACTAGCCAACGCGCGGACTAGCGCGAGAGGGAGACGGAGAGAGAGAGAGCGAGAAAGTGGACGCACAGGGGTGGGGAAGGATGTACCCAAGCGCCGGCATTAACGCGGCAGCTGTGGCCGCGGCAGCTGCCGCTCGGCACCCGGTAAGTGTTTCGATGCGTTTCTATATGTATTTAAGAGGAAAAAAATACATGTAATACGCACACGCAAGCCGTCCCACGCCGCATCGATCTCATGCCTTGTTCACTTTTTACGCTTTTTTCCCTCTGGGACCTACAGAAATGCTGACATGGCGATGCAAATTGGGTCCGTTGCTTTGCTTTTCGAAGCGTGGATTATTGCGCTTTTGATTCGGAGTAGTTTTTCGCGCTCTACGCGGGGATCTTTTCGCGGATAGGATGAAAAAGAATGGCAGTGTATCGTTGGAATGCAACGGCATAAGAATTTTTCTTGTGGCAAATTTTTTTTTACATATTTAGATCAGAAAAGGCATCGGAATGTTTTCAAGGGCCTACATTCACCTACAGGCACGAAAAATGGCCAAATTCCGAAAAAAATCTGGGTAACGGACGGTTAAGAAAAAAACATTTTTTTGACGCAAAGGTATTGAGAGCTTTTAAAAAAATCACCTAAAAATACAGATACCGAAAATCGTGAACAAATGGAATTTCTTTTGGCAGATTTCGCCTACAAAAGTTCTTTAATTATTCATGATCATTAAAATCATTAAAAAGATGATCTATGATAACTAAAGAAATGATTTTTTTTTATTTCTTCATTTTTATTATTACTCGAAATATTTTTTTTTTGCAATCTGAGGTTGTAAATGTGCAATAAAAAATACAAAGAAACGTTCGAATGATCTTCACGGCCTCAATCGTCCAAAGAGAAATGTTGTCAATGAAAAATAATTATTCTTCGTTGCGTTCCAACGATGCAGACTTCAAAATCATGATACAGTTATGACGCTGAAGTTTGCATCGCCGGAACGCAACGAAAATTCATTCGTTTTGTTTACTCAATTTTTTTGCGTCGCTTTAGGCTGTGAAAATCGCTCGAACGTTTCTACATATTCTCATTAGAAATTTACGACCACAATTTGAAAAAAAAAACTTAGGATAAAGATTTTAAAAAATAAAATAAAACATTTAAAATATATCGTTGCATTCCAACGATGCAAACTTCAACGTCATATCAAATTTCCGTTCGACCGAATTAGGCTATGAAAATAATTCGATCGTTTTGATCTATTTTCATTACCGATTCCCGACCGCAAGTTGCCAGAAAAAAAATGTTTCGAATTATATTATAAATGAAGAAATTTAAGAAAATCGTTGCATTCCAACGATGCAGACTTCAACGTCCTAAAAAATTCGTATTCACATTGCACATTCCTAATAAAAATCTTGTAAAATGGTCGAAAATTGTTCGTGTTCAAAATAGCCCAAACAAAAATTCGATCGATTCGATAAATATTAATTTTCATTGCGTTCCAAAAATGCAAACTTCAATATCGTGTGAAAGTTTTTGCTTGAGAAGATCGTAGTTAAGTCGCCTTCGTGTGGAATGCCTCGTGTATACGTGTGTTGTTTTTTTTCTTCTTTTTTTTTTCGTCTTTCGTATCTCCTTTCCCGAGCCTCCCTGACTCGATTCTCCAGACTTTTTCTTATCCTTGTTATTATTCTTTTCTCCCGTCTTTTAACGAGCAAAGCCTCACGCGTATCTCGGGCGTGGCGACGCGTCGAGGGCTATGCGGGCCAATCGATCAATAATTGACTTTAGAATCAGCATTTTTTTAATCATTATTTTATTATTAAACGGTTAACGACGTCGAGTGGGTGGCGTACTTTGCCCGATGTATTTTCTTTCAAGCGAGTGGAGTATGTGGAGCGCGAATTCTGAAATTCCGGAATTTCGGTATTTCACAACGTCGGAATTTCGCAACTCTGGAATTTCACAATTCCGGAATTTTGCAACTCTGAAATTTTGCAACTCCGGAATTTCACAGTTCTGGAATTCTGCAACTCCGGAATTTCGGAATGCCGGAAGTTCGCAATTCCGGAATTTTACAAATCCGGAGTTTCACAAATCCGGAATTTCACAACTCCGGAATTTCACAATTCTGGAATTTCGGAACCTCAAATTTCTTCAAATTTCGGATATTTCGGGACGCCGGAACTTCACAACTCCGGAATTTCGCAATTCCGGAATTTTGCAACTCCGGAATTTTGCAACTACGGAATTTAGCAACTTCAAATTTCGCAACGGCGGAATTTCGCGAGACCGGAATTTCATAACTCCGGAATTTCCAAATCTGGAATTTCGGAACTTCAAATTTCTTCAAATTTCGGATATATTTCGGGACGCCGGAATTTCGCAACTCCGGAATTTTGCAATTCCGGAATGTCACAATTCCGGGACTTTGCGACTCCGGAATTTCGGAACTTCAAGTTTCTTCAAATTTTGGATATTTTGCAACTCCGGAATTTCGAATATTTCAATTCCGGCATTGAGACGAGTAATATCGTTATGTCGATATTCATAAATTCTACACACTGGGTGATATTTTGATTATTCGCTTTTCTGAACGCGCCCAATCCAAGGCTGGCTTTCCACTGCAGGTGTGAGCTAAGGATGTGTACGAGAGCAACGATGCTGAAGTTTGCATCGTTGGGCTGCAACGAATTCAATTTATTTTGATAAATTTTGCCCGCGAATGTCCTCGAACCATTTTTTAAGGAATTTATTGAGCGATCTGGATTAGAAATCTATAAAAAAAAGATCGCCTCTAATAATAAGAACATGAAAAATAAAATTTTCCAGCGTTCCAACGATGCAAACTTCAACACCATCGAGAGCAATCAATATGATCGCTTCATTTTTCATAACTTGGCACACCAAAAAGAAAATATCAATTATCTGATGTTGTTTATTCAGCCAAGTTTATCTCATTTCATAATGACAATTTGAAGACCAGAGCGTGTGTGGATTTATAACTAGTTCTTTTGTTATTGTACTCTCAAGTTTTGTTTTAGTTGATTTTACTGTCTAAAATGTCCAATTGGAATATTATGGGAGAACTATGATCAAACATGTTTAATTATGAATAATTGAAATATTGATGTGATGAATCTTGTTTGATTTGCGATACAAACCTTCTTTCTTCTCCAAGCAACCAAAAAAAGTTAATTTTTCTTCCATTGCTTACGTTTTTTTTGCCAATTTAGGGTACGAAAAACACAAACGTTTTCTTTTTATTATCCTCGTGAGAGATCCACGATCTGGATCGATAAAAAAAAAATATCGTTTGTGAAACAAAAATACAAATACATAAAAAGATGAAAAAAAAACTTTCGTTGCATCGCAGTTCTATAGTTTCTACGTTCCGGAAATCCAGAATTGGGCTTCTAGTATCGGAACCCGGTTCCAGAATTGAAAATCTTTCGATACTGCATGCTATAGGAGTATCTCACGAATGTGTACGGTCCAAATATTTTTTATCGAGTTTTTTTTATTTTTTCCGGAGAGAGAGATAGAGAGAGAGATAGAGAGAGAGAGAGAGACAGAGAGAGAGAGAGAGAGAGAGAGAGAGAGAGAGAGAGAGAAGGGGCAAAGGCCCTCTCGTTGGTGCGCGGTTGTTCGAGCAAACGAACTCGGAAACTCGACGACTCGTTCAACGATGACTCGTCTCGGCTCTCACGCGATTAATGCTTTTTCCCACACCGTTAATTTTTTCGGTTCTTTTTCTTTTTCAATGCCCTTCGTCATCGCCGCCAGTGAAGCGCGCGATTGTTCCGGAAGGTCGGGGGGGGGGGGGGGGTCTTCGATGATTACGATGTTGATGATGATAATGATGATGGAGACGAGGAAATGAAAAATTCGAGGAGAACAGGCACGTCTAGCCATATATTGCAGCAGGAATACGAAAACGATTATGACACCCTCGAAACAATTGAAACACCAAGCGATTAAGGAGAATTAGTAAGGAAAAGAAAGAAAGAAAAAAAAGAAAAAAAACACACAGAGACAGAAGGAATGAACCATTATAGAATGGGCATTTTAATGGGGTGGATCACGCGAGTAAAAAAGAGCTGAATGTTCAGACAAAGCGGTAACGATAGACGTGGGGGAATTTAAAAAAAAAAACGATTACCGTGCCTTGTATTTGTGTGGTCATACGATCGCATATCTCGATCGCGTGACATCGAGCTCTCCGCGTAATGTCTGTTTTTACACTGCGTGTGCTTGTCATTCAAATAAACTTAATTATAGTTTTTATAAAATAACAATAGTCGTAATAATAATAATTATTATCATGATTTGTAATAATAATAACTAGTCAAATAGCAACAATAAATTATGTTGAAGTTTGCATCGTTTGAATGTATTTATATTGCATCTTTAAATGGCTGAAGTTTGCATCATTGGGCTGGAACGATGTTAATATCTTTTGGCTGAATTCGCCTACAAAAGGTCCTCGACCATTTTTTGAGATATCTATTTAGCGATCTAGATTGAGCAATGTATATAAAAAAAAGCATCGCCTATAATAACAAAGATATGGAAGACATAAAACGGAACTTTCGTTGCGTTCCAACGATGCAAACTCAAACGTCATTTATTCCTCTTATTTGTATATCGCTAGTTTTCACGGTTCGGCTTTGTGCGCCGTTTGGAACGTCGACTTTTTCCAAAAGGGAGACAGAGAGAGAGAGAGAGAGTCGATCGCGTATCAGTGCCAACGCGGATAACGCACTCGCACACCTCGCAAATACCTGGCGAGTTCGGGATTTTTTTTCCACTTCGGCCGTTTTTTTTTCGCTTCGTTTCAACGTTTCCCCGGTCCTTTCGATTATACGCATACGTGTCTATCGGCGCGTGCAACCAGTCCATCGAGTTTTATATGTATTTAAAAAAAAATGAAAAAAAATGGGAAAGAAATTGAAAACAAAAACAACGAGTAAATAGGATTTCTCCGTTTATGTCAAAATGTGCATACACGGGCGATTCCACGGCCGCCACTACCCGCAACGAACGATTTTCCTTTCAACTTGTCCCCTTTCTGCCTATGAGGTTGAAGTTTGCATCGTTGGAATGCAACGAAAATAATTTCTTTTTATTTTACAAATTTCCTGTGGCAGATTTGACCTACGAAAATCACGCAAGCAATTTTTCGGATCCTTATTTAGCGATCTAAAACAAATTCGCAATATATGATTGTAGATAGTAATGGATGGAAGAAAGTGAGAAGAATTCTGCATTCCAACGATGCAAACTTCAGCCCCGTTTTCTGCCTATGGAACAATCGTCTTAAATAAGTTGATCGAGGGACGAAAAAGAAAAAAAACCCAATTACTCGATCTGTTTCATTGAATATGTGAAAGTGACTTCGCGCGAATAATCCCGTACGTTTTTACTCCGTTCCTCCTCTCACCCTCTCCGCCTTGTTTTTCCACCTATGGCGAATCCCGAACACACACCACTGCAACGAACGATCCGGAGGTTCGCCCTAGAGCAGTGATGTGTTCGGAATTAAAAAGGAAAAAAAAAACAAAAAATCGAATCACCCACGCACGCGTGTATATGAGAAGAGATTCGCGGATAGGTCAGGCAGGAGGAGGAGGAGTAAAAAAAGGGAAAATGTTTGGCCGACGAGGAAATTTTCATTCGACCGTAAACAGGGGCGATCCCCGACGGGTGTAAAGGCCACGCTCTGCTGGGGCTGTTCAGTCGAACTGGAAAAGCTCCACCGCGTCGATTCGTTACGTTCATATATATATATATATATATAAACACGTGCATTTATTTTCCAGCGAAAATAAATGCACGTGTTCGTGTATCTATGCGCCACAGCGAACAAAGCCTTCCTGCAACCACGTTATAACGCGTAGCGCAAGGACGAAAAAGCTTCGACCCTACATGTGTATACGAGCCGCGTATGTACGGGCTGTTCCATGGGTCTGAAGTTTGCATCGTGGTCGAGTAAAAGAGCCGAAAACCCGGCACTTTTTAGCGTAGAATATGAATTTTTGACTGTAGGTAGATAGTTGCATACTGAGGTATCCCAATAAAATTTTTCCTCCCCAATTCGCCCTGAGAAATAGGGGTTGAAAACTTAAAAATCACCGTATCTTGATAATTAATAGCCCGATCAAAAAAGCTTTCAAACAAAAGTTGTTGGGAATAATAAAATTCGTACGAAGTTGTATGACATCCAACCTCCTATCTTTGAAAATGGCGGCTCAAAAACGATTGGAGAATTCTGGGTCAGTGGCGCTCAGCGTTTTTGTGCCCCTATTTTCAAAGATAGGGGAGTGGACGTCGTATAACTTTATGCGTATTTTGGCACTCCGGACCAGTTTTGTTTGAAACATTTTTTGATCTGGCTATTAATTAGAGAGATACGGGGATTTTTAAGTTTTCAACCCCTATTTCTTAGGGTTGCGGCGAGTTGAGGGGTAACATTTTATTGGGGGTACTTTCAGTATGAGATCATCTATCTTTAGTCGAAAAGTCATATTTTACGCTAAAAAGTGCTGGGTTTTCGTCTCTTTTAATGGACTATCGTTGAAACGCAACGAAAATTAATTCTTTTTCGTTGCTTAAATTTTCCATCGCCGCTTTAAGCGTTTCGATGTATTCTTATTAGAAATTTATGACCTCAATTTGCAAAAAAAAGGTTTTGGATAATGATGAAAATAAATGTGAGAAGAAAAAAAATCGTTGCCGTCCAACGGTGAGAACTTCAACGTCGTTGTGAACTTGGCACGGTGTCAATTTGAAAAAAATGATTTTCGAAGGCTTTGGTTCGTAATACATTGTAGTAAACTTAGTTTCGCTTGTAGTGGCACAGAAAAGAAGTAGAGTACGAAAAAAAAGGAGATGCCCCGGACCTCCATCAAGCTAGCAGAGCAAAGTCCTTGAAATGGATTCAATGGTTATCAAAATTTTGTGCTTTTTATGTGCTAATTTTGTGCTCCATTAAAAATTTTTGTGCTCTTATCGTTTAGCGGGAAATGAGAAATCAAAAGAGCACCTAATGATATTTTGCCATATGTAAGAATCAAATTACGTGATATTTATGTGCTTTTTATGTGCCTTACGAATATCGAACAGCCAAACCTCTATTTTGTTTTTTTCGCCCGATAATGAGAAATCAACAGTGCTCTGTCTGTTTAACATCAAGCTAGCAGAGCACCTAATGATATTTTGCCATATGTAAGAATGAAACCACGTGATATTTATGTGTTTTTTATGTGCTTTACGAATATCGAACAGCCAAACCTCTATTTTGATTTTTTTTCGCCCGATTTAGATCCTCAAAAAACCCTCCAATGAGAGCATATACCATTTTTTGTATATTCTGAAAAGAAAATATACCATATTTATGTGCCTTTTATGTGCTCTACGAATATTCAAGAGCCAAACGGCTGGAACGAAAATTACTCCCAAAACCACCCCTCCAAGACCCAAGCTACCCACAAATACGAGTATTGGCTATATTGCGATATCGCAAAATCTAAGTAGTCCACATTTATGTGCTTTTTATGTGCTCTACGAATATCCAAGATCCTACAGGGAAAATAGGGTTGTTTGTTTCCTTATTTTTGATTTTTTTTTCTTTTCAATAAACTCTAAGTGAAAAAAATTATCTTGAGCGGGACGATAACGACCTACGTTTGCGAATTGCAGGTTAACATTTTCTACGCAATCGGTCAGAATGAGTCGAGAAGTCTGACGATCCTGCGACAACGACGGAAGCAGAGCATTATTTATTTAACAACGATAACATCGGTGCTCCTACCGGTTCTCGGAGCACAAAGTGCCACAAAATGCCATGATAATCACAAAATCTCCTGAAAATCACGAAATTTCATGAAAATCACCACGTGTCATGAAAATAAAAAATTGTCATGAAAATAGCAAAATAGCACGAAAATCTCATAATTTCATGAAAATAAAAAATTGGGGTTGTTTGGGTTTGTTTGGTCTTGTCTGGGTTTATTTGGTCTTGTTTGGGTTTATTTGGTATTGTTCGGGTTTATTTGGTCTTTTTTGGGCCATAACCCAAACAACCCCAAGCAACCCCAGCCAAATCCAACCCAACTAAACCCAATTAAACCCAATTAAACCCAACTAGCCCCAACTAAACCCAATTAAACCCAATTAAACCCAACTGTCTTCTTAACACCAACTAAACCCAACTGTCTTCTTAACATCAATTAAACCCAATTAGACCCAATTAAACCCAACTAACCCCAACTAAACCCAAGTAAACCCAATTAAACACAAACAACCCCAAACAAACCCGAACAACCCCAACTAAACACAAACAAACCCAATTTTTTTATTTTCATGAAATTATGAGATTTTCGTGACATTTTGAGATTTTCATGACCAAGTGATTTTCATGACCAAGTGATTTTCATGACCAAGTGATTTTCATGACACTTGGTCATAAATATCACTTGGAAAATCACCAAGTGTCATGAAAATAAAAAATTGTCATGAAAATAGCAAAATATCACGAAAATCTCACAATTTCATGAAAATAAAAAATTGGGGTTGTTTGGGTTTGTTTGGTCTTGTCTGGGTTTATTTGGTCTTGTTTGGGTTTGTCCCGAAACCCAAACAAACCCGACAAACCCAACAAATCCGACCAAACCCAGCCAAACCCAACCAAACCCAACCAACCCCAATTAAACCCAATTAAACCCAATTTGTTTGGGCCATAAGTCAAACAAACCCAATTTTTTTATTTTCATGAAATTATGAGATTTTCGTGACATTTTGAGATTTTCGTGATATTTTGCGATTTTCATGACAATTTTTTATTTTCATGACACTTGGTGATTTTCATGAAATTTCGTGATTTTCACGAGATTTTGTGATTTTCATGGCATTTTCAAGCACATAAATGTGGACTACTTTGATTTTGCGGTATCGCAATATAGCCAATACTCATATTTGCGGGTAGCTTGGGTCTTGGAGGGGTGGTTTTGGGAGTAATTTCCGTTCCAGCGGTTTGGCTCTTGGATATTCGTAGAGCACATAAAAAGCACATAAATATGGTATATTTCCTTTTCAGAATATACAAAAAATGGTATATGCTCGTATTGGAGGGTTTTTGAGGATCTAAATCGGGCGAAAAAAAATCAAAATAGATGTTTGGCTGTTCGATATTCGTAAATCACATAAAAAGCACATAAATATCACGTGGTTTCTTTCTTACATATGGCAAAATATCATTAGGTGCTCTGCTAGCTTGATGTTAAGCAGACAGAGCACTTTTGATTTCTCATTATCGGGCGAAAAAAACAAAATAGAGGTTTGGCTGTTCGATATTCGTAAAGCACATAAAAAGCACATAAATATCACGTATTTTAATTCTTACATATGGCAAATAAAAATTTTTAATGGAGCACAAAAAAGCACAAAAATTAGCACAAAATGTTGATAACCATTAAATCCATTTCGGGGACTTTGCTCTGCTAGCTTTATGGAGGTATGCCCCGGAACGAACATAAAGAAATTTAAGACATTTTTTTTTCATTTAAAATCGTTCGTAATTGATTGTAGTAAACTTATTTACGTTTTCCATTTTCATTCAGCTTGGATAAAATCACGTTTCGTTTTTGCGTTATTTCTTGTTTGCATGCCCTCTTGTTTTTATTTTTTAATTTAATTCTTTTTGTCTTCGGACATGTTTAGTATCATGACGTTGAAGTTTGCATAGTTGGAAAGTAACGAAAATAATTTTTTCTTATTTTACAAATTTTAGATAACTTTTTAAGATAATTTCTAGATAATTTTCCCCATAACATGAGATCGACATATGGATACTAGACGATAATGGATGTAAGAATAAAATTGTGTCACAAGAACAAACAAAAAACCGATTGAAAAGTCTATTTCGCAAAGTTTCGAAGACGTAGAAGTTCGTTGGAAATCAACGACAATTGACTCTTTTCAATTGCTCAATTTTTTTTTCGGACCGTACCAGCTGTAACCATCATCCAAACGTTTGTATATAGTCCCATTGAAAATTTACAATCTCAATCGACGTCAAGACTTTCCACAAATAATGAAAAAAAACACGAAATTAAAAATTCGAGAAAAAACATCGTCGCATTCCAACGATGAAAACTTTCGCGTCATTGACGGCAGTTTGACACGGAGCGATCGGTAGAATCGAGTAGAACTCACAGTTACGTGTAATGGGGAGGGGGGGCGGAGAGGGGGTGGGGGGTGCTTGTAGCGAGGCAAAGAGACGAAATCAATGCGAGGGATAATTCCACGGGCTCGAAAAGCGCGAATCGGATAAAACTCATGCATAAGTCATGCGTAACACTTTTGCACTTGCAACGAGTGAATACACGATCGGCGAGGGGCGAAAGGGGCGCCTATGCTCAATGAAAATCTATCAATTGGAATTGTGGGACTTTGGGAAAATGTTAATTTTCTGATAATCTCTGTGGCTCGTTTCTCGATACTGCATACATACATGCATATATATATAGTGTATTGTAAATTATCGCCATTATTGCTAGGGAAAACAGCCATTCGATATTTCCATTGTTACATGCTAATTCCTTGTTAGGCAGCCGCGTTACGTCCTTTTGGGGATTATCAGTACATTTTTTTTTTCGTTCATCTCGCTAATTAATTTAACGAGCCAACGTTTCAGTCCAACGTGGCCCTGTCATCGTATTGATCTCTCGAGTAGCGCTCTCGCTTTATTTATTGAGGAAACAATCGGTGAATAATTCCGACGGTGATCTGCAGCTTTAGCGTTGCAGCTCTCGCGCCTGATTTTGTTTTCACTCAAAAACGATAGCTGAAATGATCGAATAATTCGGGAGCACCGGAAAATCAGGTTTACAGGATAATGTCAGCATTTGGGAGGGAGGAGATTTTTAGTCTATGCGGTTTATAAATTTGAACAATAATAATGACGCTTTTTGCACGTGTAACGCTCGGGTTTGTGTTTGCAAAAAAAAACGTGAAAGCGTACGGCGTTAAAGTTCGCATCGTTGTGATGAAACGAAAGTTCTTTTTTTTCTTTTTTAATGTGTTCGTTGGCATAATAATCCGCTTTTTTTTCATTTCTCGAGGCCGTGGGTCTCTACGAAAGATAGGAAAATTCATTTGAGTGGCTCACTTATCGTGAGCTTGCGCAAGAAAATGCGAGGAATTGAAAAAAAGTTCGTTGCATTCCAATGGTGCGAACTTCGACGTCATGAAAGCGTTGAGGTTTTATGAAATTATGGATTTTTTTTGGTATATTTAAGAAAAACGAAGTTGAACGCTTTAACTTAACGATATTGAAGATTGCATCGGTGGGACGCAACGAAAGTTAATTATTTTTGATTGATGAAATATCGTTTTGGCCGATTTAGGCTATGGCAATCATTCGAATGTTTTAACGTATTTTTATTAGAGATTTACAAGCACAATTGCAAAATCAAGAATTTTCGATCAATAATAAATCATTGAGGATTTAAAAAAACCGTTGCGTTGCAACGATAAAAACTTCAGTCATATACCTATATACTCATAGCATCGCCATTGAAAAAAATGGCCCGCACGTGGAAGCAACTTTTTGAGCGAGATACAATTCTGAGGCAGCAATGTGCATGCATCTCATTACAATTTTATATAATATGCTTGTTTTTTCCTCCTGAGATTGTTTTTTTTCTTCAACAGTCACGAAATGCAGGTAATGAATTCAATTTACGGGGTTGAAGTATGCATCGTTGAGATGCAACGAAAATTCTTCTCAATTTTTCTCATTTTCATTATTATCCAAAATTATACTTTGCAAATTTGTCGCAGATCGCTAATTAGGTATGCTAAAAAATGTTTGCGTCAATTTTGCAGCTGAAAATCTGCCAAAGAAAATTTAGAAAATGAGAAGAAAAAAAAACATTTTCGTTGCATTTCAACGATGCAAATTTCGTGATTTTATTTTTACTTTGATTCGACGTGAGAAAAGCATTCGTTGAACTCGTCCGTAGAGATTTGACGTATCGTAAGCCAGGCTCATTCATCGGATTAAATTACACAGTTGTTCCTCTTTTTTTTCGCGCCGTTTTCGAAGAAAATTCCTCGAAAGGAGAACCGCCGAGGCGGAGATTCCGCTACGAGGAACCATAAAAAAAAGTCAGGTATATCTAAATATTTCATTTCAGACGCCAGGTTGTCGAGTTTCACCGAGCTCGAGTCTCGAGTTACTTAAGGAGGGTCTTTTCCCATATGGATCGTCTGATTTTTATTTTTATTATTATTATTATTATTTTTCTATAAATTGAGAACGACGTGACGGGGTGGGACGAAAAGGAAGCGGGACGAATGAGAGAGAGAGGGAGAGAGAGAGAAAGAGAGAGAGAGAGAGAGAGGGGCTGGAATGTTACGGTAGGCAATTTAGTCCACACCAATGTATAATAGAGGTTAGAATGGGTAATACAGGTAGAAGGACGAGGGATCGGTGGAACGAGACACACCGAGGGCCTGACTCCGAGGGATCGTAACTGAATTATTGCCGAGTTGCTTGAGCTTGGGGTAAATACAGGTGCCCACCTGGTCCTCTTCACGATTCTGCTTGTATATCCGTTCGACCCCCCCCCCCTTTGTGCCGTGTCGAAGAATTAAGGAATTACACAAAAGCTACGTATACAAAGATATACGCGGATGCCCTACAAGTACAAAAAGGGCGTATCCGTAGCGTCGTCGTATACTCAAAACTATATACTCGGGATCAACAACCGTTTTTCGTATCTCTTAAGGGGCTAGGCTGTTGTGACTACCCGAAAATCAGGTTCAGGGTGAAGCCAGCGAAGGACACGAACTTTATAAACTTTTGTTTATAGAAAAATCAATTTTGACAATACACTGTACTTCTTATTTAAATCAAGCTTTGGTCAGTTAGGAATATTGTATTGTTATATTAAATTATATATTATATATGTTTATAATATATATTATATAATTATATATTAATATAACATTATATGTATATATATATATATATATATATATATATTAAAATGTAAATTTTAAGTAACAATTTCGTAAAATATGAAGAAGGCGCGAACTTGGAACTCGTCCCGTGAGCACTCTTAGGGTGCTGTGTTGCAAAGAGTACACAGTGCGAACCTTTCATAGAAGCTTAGAGTGCGCATGAGAGCGGAGCAATGGTGTTAAAGTTTGCATCGTTGGAATGCAGCGAAAATTTTTTTTAATTTCTCATTTTCATCTCTATCGAAAATTATAATTAGCAAATTTGTTGTAGATCGCTAAATAGGAATGCTAAAAAATGTTTGCGTGATTCTCAGAGCTCAAAATCTGCCAAAAGAAATTGGGTCGATAAAAAATATCATTTTCTTTTCATTCCAACGATGCAAACTTCAACGTCATGCGGAGCAGTGGTAAGGAATAGCAAATATGCTGTTTTTAATGTATGGCCACAGTAATTACCGTAAGCAAGCAAAAAGGCGACGTAACCTCTCAATAAAACACACAATTTGGATCACAAGTTTCAAGGATAATATTCGTTGGGTGCAAATTAATCGCAAACCTTACGAAACGTGTTTAAAATTGTTAACAAGTGAGATCAAACACATCGAAAATTTATTATCAGTCATAAAATTGGAAATACAGTCCGACCCCCTAATAAGAACGCTAAAGCCCCCAAGGGGAAGAGTTTTCGAGTACCGCCACCAGGCGCGCGCTCCGCCCTCGCTGACTCTTTCTTTGTCTCTCTTTCTTTTCGGCATGCGAGGTTCTGAATAAGAACGGCCGCTCGAACGAGTTTCAACTCATAGCCCATGCGCAAGACGTTCTATGTCGCATTTGTTATTCTTAATGAATAGTTTTTTTTTCAATATTTTTCATACATATTAGTACTTGAATAATAGTGGATGATCACCAACGATATAAGATGTCACAGAAGAAACGAAAAATAGACTGTTTGTGAAAAATAGTTTGTTGTAGACCCAGTCATAATATGTACCGCAAAGTAGTACTAATTCTGCAGAAAAAGAAGACATTGAAAAACCCCATTTCTCCGAGACTTCATATTCAAGGGAGGAATTCGGCTCCCTTGAAAATATTTCACCTCCAGTTGAATGCCCCGTGGATCAAAATGACTCAACACAACGAAAATAATTTGAATCATTTATCCGAACGTTTGGCTATTTTGTACGACAATCTTTAAGTATACAGACGTTACTTGTTATAGATGGAAATAACATTTTTATAATTGACTCGAAAAATGCATGCGTTCGATTAACAAAAAGTGTTGATTTCGTATTGTATAGCAACATTTCTTCATAGTATAAGGAGAATGGTTTTAAACGGAAATGTGCATTACAATATTTATCTCATTTTGATCTTCTAAGCTCTCCTTGGCTGGGCGTTCTTATTCAGAAACCCGCACGCGAAATTACTCGAGTTCGGGGTGTTTGAGTCGGAGTGGGGAAAGCGCTCGAGCGAGAAAAAGGGGAAGCGTTCTTATTGGGAGGTCCGACTGTAAATATCTTAACGAAGCGAGTTGTTGTCCAACACATTGACCTGACTTATGTCACTGACGGATTAGGCGGTGTTGCCAAGACATGAAAAAAATAAAAAAATTGAATGCACTGCGTACTCATTGCGGTAGCGCGCACTCTTTGGTGGCTCTACTCTATTTGAAAAAATTAATTTTGAAGTAATAAGTAGGATCGAAAAATTGTTCGGACATTTATTTTCATGTACTTTAACAAAGATGTGTGGGAAATTTTATAAAAAATATTAATACCCGAGGAAATTATGAACAATCTCGTGAAGTACCTTTGAACGTGAAAGGCTCTATGGTGTGATTGGTTTTGGCCACTCGATTGATCTGAAACGAAAAAAAAACAGTTCTTTCACAAAATAGATACTATTGGTTAAGACTTGACCGTGCTTCTTTATGGCATCGTGTTTCATTCGATCGAAAAAAAATAATTTGAATATTTTTTTAAATTTTTTTAGGAAAAATTGCATTATCGTTGTGAATAACCAATGAAAAAAAAATGCTGAGAAGAAAACGGTCGGTCAAGACCAAACGACTATTACACTGAATAAGTGTAGCAAATTTTAAGTCAATCCTTTCAGTAAATGTCGAGAAATCGTGTACACCCTTTTGAAAAACACAGCTTCGCGAAAAACGCGTTCAAAGTATCACTAACAGTTCTATTATTGCAATCACAAGTTGACCTTCAATCTGCGATTCCTCCATCATATGTTGGACCTTCCTCTTTAATTTGAGTCGCCTCAAGTGACTATCGATTCTTTGAAATTTTCACCATCGTCTCTTTTAATTTCTTGAATTTCTTAATCTCTCTTAATTTCCACCTTTTCATTTCTAGAAAAGCCCTCTGGCCACAAATCATTTTTTATCATTTTTTTTCTCAAAATGTTTTTTTTCTTCTTCATCGAACTCGCGCCACATCCATCACGAAGAACAAAATGAAAAAGCGAAAACCCCACTACGTTCTTTCCTTCCACCTTGCGGATGATCAAAAAAATGTGTTTTTTGGTCCGAGAGAAAAAAATGGTTTTTTTTTGTTGCTTTCTTTTTACTTCCTGTGTGGCTTTGAAACCGAACGAAGAAACCGTCACTCGGTTTCAATAGATTTTTATTATGTATGAAGTGGGAGGCGGGTGAGTATCCGCATCGCTCGCGTATCTGAATGTCTTGCGCGATTTCCGCGCGTGCTATTTTACACAATGTGCGCTAATTACCCGCAACACGTTTCGCTCATTCGACGATGTGATTCATTTGCGTTAGGAGCGCGGGCGAGTGCACTCCTGCGTAATTATTTCGATGACGTTGCAGTTTGCATCTTTGGAATGCAACGAATTTTTGTTTGTTCATTTTTCATTGATTTATTTTTATGCTCATGCATAAAAACGTTTGAGATTTTCACGGCAAAAAAACCGATCGATTGAAAAGAATGGATTTTCGTTGCGTTCGAACGATGCAAGCTCGGGTACCGTTTATTTCGAAACATAATACGCGTAAATTTATACACAGGGCGTTCCGTTATGAATGGATAATCTCGCAGCTGTCGATAGGTCGGATCACGCCCTGCTACATGCTAAAATTTCAGTTTAGTAAAAGTCCCACGGTTTTCGAGATAAAAATAATCTGCTTTTGGTTTTTTGCATGCCATTTCTACAAAGGATAACTTTTTTTGACCCGGATTGAAAAAAATACTTTTGGTTATTTGTTTTATCTAGAAAAGTCTCCTTTTTATGAAAAAAAGGTCTTATGCAGAATTTTCATACAAACCAATTCGAACATCCGACTTTGATAGCCTGCGGTGTAAAAAAAAAATGTACTACGCTTATCGTGCCAATTACTTCAAAAAGTTGCTCAGTTATTGGCGATTCATATCATTTGTAGAAATGGCACGCGAAAAACCAAAAGCAGATGATTTATTTTCAGGAAATAACACAAAGCCCAAAATCTGGAAAACCGTGGGACTTTTACTGAACTGAAATTCCAGGATATATTTAGTAGGATATGATCTGACCTAGCGACGGTTGCAGGATTATCCATTCACAACAGGACACCCTGTATGCATAAATATACATACTGCGTTCGTCGGATATGGAAATTCTCCATGGAATAGACAATCGAACAGGCACTACATTTTTTTCTGTCTCTGTTTTCCATTTCTCGTTTTCGGTTCGACAAACTGTTATTGCGCGTGTACCCATGCATTTATGCATGAGTGCACGAATTTACACGTACACGTGGTTCTTATCTACATGTGTATGAGAGTGTACAGGATGACTCACAAGAAGGGAAACACCTGACATTGCGTTAAGGCCTTAGGCCACAGTAACGGGTATAAAATCGTGTGCGAATTAAATTTTTTTTTTTTTCGTATGAAAAAGTGATTTGCTTGTAAAATTAATTACACATCTATTTAGCATGAATATCAAGCTGTTAGAAAATATATTTTTTTTTTTCGATGTACAAAATGGCCGACTACTCGAAACTTCTCGAAACAGCTTTTTTCCAATTGGCGTGGCAAATAACTTCAACAATTTTAACTCGATTTACTTCAAATTTAAAAGTTATGTTCCTAATTGCATTTCGTAGAGAAGTACTTACGAAATTTCTGATTGATCGAAAACTTTTCATTTTATGAGCAGTTATAACGAAATTTTTCATTGAGAATTCATTTCTCAAGTTCAAATACCTACAACTTATGAATAAAACAATATTTTTTAAATCCCCTACGTACTTCTGTAGGTATTGTAATGCAGATTGACGAGAATTTTTGTTTTTTTTTTCTAGGTAAAAAATTGTGGATGCTAAATGTCACGCCGCGAAGCGCCTAAAAAAGGATATCAAAAGAAAATATTAGTAGTCGGCCGTTTTGTACATAGAGAAAAAAAATTCTAACAGCTTGATATTCATCCTAAATAGATGTGTAATTAATTTTATAAGCTAAACACTTTTTCCTACGAAAGAAAATGGTTAAATTCGCACATGATACCATACCCGTTACTGTGGCCTAAGGCCTTAAGGGGGAATATACCTTTGTGAGGGCTAAATCGAGGGCCATTTTTGACAATTTATAGAAGAAAAACAAAACAATATTTTTGAATTCGGTTTTTATACATGTTAGTACAAGTCTTGAAGTAAAAGAAAAAAATATATTTTCAAAGACAATGGCGGCGCGGTAGTCGATGAAAGAAAACTCCTTTTTTTTATAGTCCTCTACGGGCGTATTCGCACTTCAAGCTAGAACAAAAAACGAAAAAAAGTTTTGAAAGTCGATATAAAAAACTAGTCCGGTATGTAAGGGTTTACCAAAATATTGAATTAACAAAAAAATAGCGTTAATATGATTTTTTTTTCTCATAAAAAAATCGGTCGAACGTCGATCATAAAATTTTTGAATTTCAACTTATCATATATAGAAAATGTTGTCGAGAAGCTACGGATAAAATGTCAAGTCAATCGATTGAAAACTCGAGGCGCTACGCATACGCCCGTGTCTAAAAACATAGTTTCGAGCAAAACGCGTTTAAAGTCTTAAGTACTGGAAAAACATGAAAATTTCGTGTTTACCTTTAATCGGCGATGGACCATACAGTAAAAGCTTTTAAATATCATTTTTGGCTACTTAAGGGACCTTTTAGCCAATAAAAAAAAAATGCAAAAAAAATGTACAAAGGTATATTCCCCCTTAACGGGTCAGGATACTCTTGGATCCAGGGTCAATTTTCAATGTTTTTTAAAATGAGAGAACTGCCGTGACGAGGTCAGGTTTTTACGGTGTTGAAGTTCGCATCGTTGGTATCCAACAAAGCATAAATCTTTTCAATTGTTAACGATTTTTTCGGCTGTAAAAATCACTCGAACCTTTTCACGTGTTCTTATTAGAGATTCACGGCTTCGATTTGTGAAAAAAAGCTTTGGATAAGCGTGTAATAATAAAGAAATGAAAAAAGAGACAAAAATCGTCGCACTCCATGGTATTGAAGTTTGCATTGTTGGACTGCAACGTAAATATATTTTCTTCGTATTGCCGATTTCTTTTTGGCACAATGAGACTGCACAAATTATTTAAACATTTTCGAGGATTGTTGTTAAAAGTGTGTAACCAAAGCCTGCAGGAAGAAAGACTCGATAATAATAAGAATAAAGAAATTAAGAAAATCAAGAAGAATCTTCGTTGCATTCCAACGATGCAAACTTCAACACCATCGCACTCCAACGATGCAAACGTCAACGTCATTCAAAATCACACTTCGTATCGTTAAGTCCAGCAGATATATTCGGGTGTTTCGGCTCTCGTGAAACACCCTGTATCTACTCCGCCCAGCAGAACGACTGATACTTCACACTTCGCGTTCTCGCTGGTCCCGTGTTTACTCTCATAAAGTGTTTGATATCTGCTTATCATCAGTATTTTTGCATCGCAAATATAATGATTGATAACGAAATTCGTTATTTTCACATTCGAGCTTTTAAGAAAGCCACGGAGTCGTGCTCTTCCTTTTGTCTATATACAGGGTGTTAGGAAGGTCGATGCAAAGTCTCAAGGGGGTGATAGGACACATCGTTAGGAACATATTTAACCTAGCTTACGTTAGTCCAAAGTCTGAGGATTTCGAGTTATCATGGTAAGTATGATTTTTGGCAAAATTCCCATAATTAGGTACTAACTCGTTCATCATTTTCAAACAGACAATAATCGGCAACTAAAAACTTATTTGCGTCTTGGATTTGTGTGTATTCAATCAACAAACACCAATCCAATCATCCGTATCCCCACAACTAACTAAATGGGACGTGTTGAGTAATTAAAAAATTGTCAAAAAATTAAAAATACCTCTTATGCTGATGCTATTTAAAAAAAAAATAGCATTAACAAGAGTTAGTACCGAATTTTGGGAAATTTTCCAAAAATCGTACTTACCGTAACTCGAAATCCTTAAACTTTGGACTAAGGTTACCTAGGTTAGATATGTTCCTGACGAGGTGACCTATCACCCCCTTAAGGCTTTGCATCGACCTTCCCAACACCCTGTATGTGCGCATTTATATATATATATATATATATATATTTCAGGCACATTTTCAGGCGCGTGTAAAAATGTATCGCAATCACGAACCAGCGATCTTGTGACGACAGTCGCGTCAATTCGGGATCGTGTGTTTACACGAAATTATCGAATTCGACGGTAGAATAGAAGAGGAGTATGAGAAAGGCGACGATCGTCGCATCGAGTTCATGCCACGTGTAATTAGGGCGGGGCAGGGTGGGGGGAGGGGTACAACGTTACGAAACTTTTTTTCTTACGCCTAGAGCTCCTCGTTGTTCGATATTTTTTCAACTCGTTCTGTTTTCGTATTTACTTAATGATTTTTTAGAAGAGGCGCGATTGAGTTTCGATATGACTCGCTTTTGCTCTCGTCTCTTATCGTTCGTGTGCATAGTATCGCGGTCACGCGCAAAACACGTGCATCCGCATAATCACCTGTTTGTTCATTCATTTATTCATCTAAAGTCCCGCTCGTTTTGTCGATCTATTCGTTTATTCACTTGTGAAAATAGTATTTGTGAGATTATCAGGAAATATTATTTGTGAAATTAATTACGAAATATTATTTGTGAAATTAATTGCGAATTATTATTTATGAAATTAATTGGGAAATATTATTTATGAAATTCATTACGAAATATTATTTACGAAATTAATTACGAATTATTATTTATGTATTTCATTGGGAAAAATGATTATGAAATTCACTAAGAAATATTATTTATAAAATTAATTTCCCATGATTATTTATGAAATGAATTGGGAAATATTATTTGTGAACTGCATTACTATTGCATTATTTATTAAATGAATTGGGAATTATTATTCATGAAATTAATTATGAATTATTATTTATGTAATTAATTGGGAAATATGATTATGAAATTCACTACGAAATATTATTTATGAAATTAATTTCACATGATTATTTATGAAATGAATTGGGAAATATTATTTATGAAATGCATTACAAAATATTATTTATGAAGTTAATTACGAAATATTATTTATTAATATTTTCACGGGAAAATAGGTTCTCGTAATGCAACTGGCATTTCATTCAGGCGGTTTGAAAAGGGACCCGCGAGCGATATGCTTTATCTCCGAGGCTTTTTCGCTTCGTTCAAAGACGGTGTGACCAATCAATTAAATTACATGGGAAATATGAAAATAATGAAGTAGACAATATAGTAGAATCGACGCCGGTCCCGCGTTGAATACTTTATCGATTAACATTATAATGTTCTTCCCAGATATAATTGTTAGTGGGCCGAAGATTCATTTTTCATGATTCTGTCGCATGGTATGAAAATAAAAGTGATACAGTTTACCACGAGCGTCGACAAACTCTATCTTCTTCAACACGCCGAATATATGTATGTATAGTGACGATCCACCGTCGGCAATGTTTGCAAGCAAGCTGTACAAATATTGTTTCAGTCGCACGAACAAATAGACGATCGATCACTACGACGCGAAGCTCCAAAGAAGCGGGTAGAACTTCTTTTCCTTCTCCCACACCGTAAAGTATCGAAGAAAAATATTTTCTTCATATTGTCGCATTTTTTATTTGAATAATTAGCTATACGCTTCAACCTTCAATATACAAGCAGATGGTATTGAAGTTATGACCCTGAAGTTTGCATCGTTGGAGTGCAACGAAAATTCATTCGCTTTGATATCCCCATTTTTTTCGGTCGTTTTAGGCTATGACAGTCGCTCGAACGTTTCTACCTATTCTCGTTAAAAATTTACGGCCTCAATTTGGAGAAAAAAACTCAGGATAATGATTTTTTTCAAATAAAAAAAAATATTTAAAATATATCGTTGAAATGCAACGAAAATCGTTTTTTCGCATTTCCAAAATTTCCTCAGGCCGATTTAAGCAGCGAGAATAACGCAAAGGTTTTTTAGGATTCTTATTTAGTCATTTAGGAACTAAGTCTGCAAAATGTTTTTTCGTACGATGGAAATGAGAATGTCAAAAAAAATTTCGTTACATACCAACCGATGCAAACTTATAGATTGTGCATATAGACATTGAGAGAAGGCGGGGAGAGAGAGAGAGAGAGAGAGAGAGAGAGAGAGAGAGAGAGAGAGAGAGAGAGAGAGGAGGAGAACGTAAAAAAGGCCTCGCCGAATCAGCAGGCAACTGGTAATATTTCGTGTCGAAGGGGAATGCAATAATGAAAATTGAAACGAGGGGCGACGTTATAACGGCACTCGGAGAAGGGAAAATATATATCTTTCAATTTTCACGAGCAGAAATCACGAGAAGAGTAATTCGCGCCAACATTTTCTCTCTCTCTCTCTCTCTCTCTCTCTCTCTCTCTCCCTCTCTCTCTCTCTCGTTCTCTGCAGCTCGTAAATCAGCATTGGGTTGTGTAGGCTCAAATGCTACCGTTTTCTGGCGCGTTTCACGCGCGAAAAGTGGGAGTGAAGGAGGGGGGGGGGGCGAGAGAGAGAGAGAAAAACTGAAAAGAAAAAAATCGTTTTACGATCCAATGGAGTGAGCGGGCAAGTGCGCAATTAGACTGCTTCGTTTCCAACCCCCCTTCAGAAACGGAACGATATCTATACGCCTATATCCACAGGCATACGCGAGTGCCACACCGAGCTTCGTCGAAATCGGGTTCGGGTGGATAATCGCGTTTGGCACAGCTCCCGAACGTTAAACGCGCTCTTTCAGGGTAGGAAGAGAGCCCGAGTAAAGGGAAATCCCCGTGCCAAGCGCGTCCGATAAAACAGTCGGAGCACTCGCGTGCTTCATATATTTTGTCGCCTCTTTGGCAAAGACCCGACAAAAAAGCAAATCAATGCTCCAGCGCGTGCAAGATCATTTACGGCTAATTAAGAAATGATTTGTGCGAGCAACTGCAAACGTTTAACGTTTAGCCCATGCAGCATCCCTCCTCAAGGCGTCAGCCCACTGCGATGACCCAAAAATCAGGTTTTGACAAATTTAATTTTGAACGGACGAGTAAGATGATTATGGAATCGTTCGGACGTTTATTTGCATGTGTCACCTTGTAATACATTTTGTATTTTCATATATGTGTCGAATCGGTTGGACTTTTATTTAGGGCATTGAAGTTTGCATCGTTGTGATGCAACGATAATAATTTTTTTTCTTTGGAATGCGCGATTTTTTTTCGCGCCATCTAGGCTACAACAATCACTGGAACACTTTCGAAGATTTTTATTGAGGGTTCCATAACCTAAACTGCGAACGAAGGGTTTAGATAGTAATGAAAATGAAGGAATAAAAAAAAATAAAGGAGAATTTTCGTTGCATTCCAACGATGCAAACTTCAAAACATCATATTTATATGTGGTTGAAGTTTGCAACGTTGGCATGCAACGAAAATGAATACTTCTCAATTCCTTTGATATCTTTCGGCATATTGTGCCTCCAAAAATCCTTCAACCATTTTCAAGCTATTTGTTTGCCGATCTGAAATATAAATCTATAACGAAAAATTGCAATAATCGATACACGAAAAAAAAAAATTTTCAAAGAACTTTCGTTGCGTTCCAACGATGCAAACTTCAAGAGCACAATTGTTTTTACAGCGTTGGTATTATCGCAAAGACCACATCAATATTCACTTCAATTTATTCAACGCTATGCTGTTGGCGTTTAAATCGTTGGAATGCAACGGAAGTTCTTTCTTCTTGTTACCTTTTTCTCCATTTTTATTGGTATACGAAATATTTTCAGGTAGATTAGGTTGTCTAATGGAGATATTTAAGAAGAAAGTTTTAAAAAGCTTTGACGTGCCAAAATAAAAAACAATTCACAATTAGAAGAAGAATCAAAATTTCATTGCACTCTAACGATACAAACCTCAATATAAAACAACACTGCACTTTTTAAATGTATTTTCTCTTTTCGATGCTTTTTCGCCTGGTACTATTTCCGCTCGTCGATGTCGCTTGTGACGCTCGACAGATTGTAAAAAAATCGTAACGCGAAGAGATTTATATATATATATATATATATATATATATATATATATATATATATATATATATATATATATATATATATATAAAGCATATATATATGCATAGTCGTCGGCGATCGCGGTCGATTCGTCGAGAAAGCGACCGGCAGGGGGGCGGGGTGGTAGAACGAGAATCGATGTGCTTTGTAACGTTCAGTTGCCAAACCTCCGATTTGGAAATTAGCCAGGAAAAACGTAGCCAGGGTTCTCGGTATAGGTCTTTGTTCTCGTTTCGGTTTTCGTCTTTATCGACCAGTAGACAAAACATACTATAGATGGCGTATCGCCATCGTAGATCGTGGTGGATATATATATATATATATATATATATATATATATATATATATATATAGTCGGACCCCCAATAAGAACGCCTAGCCTAGGAGAGCTTAGAAGAGTAAAATGAGATAAATATTGTAATGCACATTTCCGTTTTAAACCATTCTCCTTATACTATGAAGAAATGTTGTTATACAATACGAAATCAACACATTTGTTTATCGAACGCATGCATTTTTCGAGTCAATTATAAAAATGTTAAAATGCTGAAGAGAAAGAGTCAGCGAGCGCGGAGTGCGCGTCTGGTGGGGGTACTCTAAAAACTCTTCCCCTTGGGTGCTTTTGCGTTCTTATTGGGGGGTCGGACTGTATATATACACACGAACACTGATGCCTTTATGTAAATGGACACGTTTCAACGTTGCTTGTCTCAAATATTTTCGACGGTTCATAATCATACGACCAATTGATATTTCGTTTTATTTGAATAATTACAACGATCGTGCATCGTTAAAACGCAGCACAAAAGTTTATTTTCATTTCCGTTATCACGATTTCATCGCAAATTCGGGTTTGCAGAACTTGAAAAAAAAACAATCATAAAAAATTTCGAGCCTAAAACTGCCATTCTCGTAGGCTAAAACTGCCAAAAGATATTCGGATGATAACGAGTTGAAGATTGAAAAAAAATGAGTTTCCGTTCTATTCCATCGATGCAAACTTCAACACCATAAGATTGCATCGTTGGGGCGTAATGGAAATGATTGATTTTTCATGGAAATTTTTGTTTCGACGGATCAAATGCTACGGCAAACTTTTTTCGAGATCCTTATTGGACATGTACGACCTAAATCTATAAAAAGGATTTTCTATAGTAGAGAAAATGGAAAAGAATGAAGACAGAAAAGAATTGCAAACTTTGAGGTCTCACTTTCGCGGAGGTCCGTATTTTGTGGGGGCCTAATAAGGGCCCGTTTGAATTGTCGGTAAATTACAGTGGCGCTTGTTGAAAATGAGTTACGAGCTATTTTTATACCCAACGATAAACTGGAATAATAAAATTTTGCCGAAATTTAGTAGATTAAGACATTTTTATATTTTCTATGGAAAATCACGGTTATGAAAATTCTTCTGCCAGTCACATTCTTGGAAGTTTTATCGTTACTATTTTCCTTCAACATTCGTAACCTCGTCATGGAATCTTTCGAATTTTTAGCACGCCCGAGCAGTTCAATCAGACGTCTAGACTAATCTAGCGTATAAATTATTGGATAGACATGTGGCCGACGTGTAATCTCCATAAAATGCCGTATAATCGAGGCAATTTTTAGAATCGTAATTTTACGTTAAAAGTTCGTTAACTTGGCTCGAAATTTTACCCTTATTTAATTTAGATTACCGGTATGTATTTTTACTTTATTATAGACAAAACTAAGTTAACTGTTGAATATTCGGGTTTGTGAAATACCGTCTTTACCGTTTGATTTACTTTTATTTTCGTTCGCGCATCTTCGATCTCAAATTACCCGTGTAACGCTGTAGAACCATCACCGCGCACGGTTTCGCTCGTTCACGTGAGAGAGGAGGACGCGCTCTCGTACAACAGTTGTTTTGTTCAATTGCTTTTTATTGTTTGCCCCCTGCCACTCCGAGCTGCCACTCAAACTATTGATCATATCCAAAAATGTTTCACATGAAAGTTTCAGCGTTCGAGAAGACCGTCTACTGTACCACCCTATTTTTTTTATCGGTGGAGGCGCTGAACCCACGTCAAGGTCAACTCCACTTATTAAAATGGAAACATGTATTTTTTTTTTTTTCGATGACCTTGTGTCCTCGGTCGCTGAATTCGTCTTAAAATCGGTAATAACGTCATCGAAAAAAAAAATACATGGTTCCATTTAAGGCGTTACCCCCACTTGTAGCGTAAAAAAGGTCTTTTTCATGAATTTCTTTAAAGAAAACTACAAAACTTTTTTAATCGATCAATATACCATCTTAAAGAACACATCTTGAAGAACTTTCAGTAATTTTTATTGAAAAATATTACATTGTTCAGTGGCAAATGGCCGTCAATGAAATAATGTTTTTATATACACGGTTTGCGGTGACCAACATTGCGGCGAAGTGGATCATGTGAAAAAAAAATGCGGATGGATTTAGTCGAATATAAGTATAAACTAGTCTTTAATCGAAGGATTTTAAAAAATATTCATTTTTCACAAAATGGCGGACAGTCAAAGTTAATGGTTCGATTTTAACGAAAAAGGCCGTTTTTTGGCTATAAAATGGCCATTTTTTTTCGAAAAAAAAATCGAACGATTAAAGACTACATTTTTATGTATTCAATAAGCCTGCAAAATTTCAAGAAGATCGGTTCATTAGTGTTCGGGTAATCTTGGTCACCGACTTCAGAAATGCCATTTTGAGAAAAACGCGTTTAAAGTTTCGATTTCAGTTCTTCAATTCACGGATTCTTCTCTTTCAACGCTCATGTCTCAGTCAATTTTGTTCGGATCGACTTGGAATTTTCAGGACATGTTCTCAGATACTTATACTTCAAAAAAATGCAATAAAAAAGACGATTTTTTCAAAATCGCAAGTGGTGGTAACCCCTTAAAAAAGTGGAGTTGACCTTGACGTAGCGTCAGCGTCTCTACCGATAAAAAAAAATAGGGTGGCCCAGTATGACGGCCTTCTCGAACACTGAAACTTTTGTCTAAAACATTTTTGGATATGACCAATAGTTGAGTGCTATTGCTATGTAACACTTCATGCGCCTCACCCTGTACATACAGGGTGTCCTGTTACGTATGAATAATTCTGCAACTGTGTGTGTGTGTGTGTGCGCGCCCCGACGAACTAGCCTAATCTCTTTAATATTGGGGCCTCTGATTTCCTTCTTTCGATGTGACGCTGAGAGGGATATATATATGTTTGTGTGTGTGTGTGTGTGTGTGTGTGTGTGTGTGTGTGTGTGTGTGTGTGTGTGTGTGTGTGTGTGTGTGTGTGTGTGTGTGTGTGTGTGTATAGATTAAAAGAGAGAGATAGCTGACACTCCAGTACGAAGCGTATAAGGAAATTTCTCTCAACACTTCATGGGACTCGGTTGCCTCGAGTGGTGTACGAGAGTAAGTGAGTGAAAATTGGATCTAGAGGGTCGTTGAGAACAAGAAGGATGAAAAACGCAAACCAACAGCTGCATTGTCAGATCGCGGTTCATATACTCGTATATATTCGCGGGAACGTTCTTTCCTGGAAGAACGTCCCTGCGAACAATGAAACTCCCTTGTGCGTCGTAATGCGTGGGAGACGTAGGACGAAAGAGAGAGAGAGCGAGGGGGGGGGGGGGGGGAGGGAGGGAGAAAGAAAGCAAAAGCAGGCAGAGAAAAAGAGAGTTCAGGATCTGCTGCGAAACTTTGCCGGCACCATTGTCGAGACCGCGACCAGTTTTTCACTCTAAGAGCAGAAGTAGCCACCGACAGCGAACTTGGACTAAGAAGGCCCTGTATATATATAGCCCTACAACAGAACCACGCTCGTTCAGTTTTTCTTCTCCTCGTTTGTCAAAAGACCCTCTTCGTTGGTTTCTATTATACGAAGTAGGCACCTCTTATGCCCTTTTTTTTCTCGTAAATGGCCATCGTGGCAAAGAACGAGAGAGGGATAAATGTTTCTCTCGTGAAAGAGAAATACCTTCGTCTGGCGTCCTACGGTCCATTCGAAAGACTCGATAAATAAAGGCGACCGATCAGCGAGATCGGCGATTCGGAATTACACTTTCATCGGTTAATTTATCAAAGCGCTGATAAGAGCTTTGTCGCCTTCTCGCCTGTCTCTCTGTACGTTCGAACTGCAGCCACGTTTGCCGCATAGAGAGAAAGAATTATTTTATTCGAATAAATTCGTTCAAATCGACTGTGTATTTCGATCAAATACGGATTCATTGAATTGTCTGCTTCCAGGAATGCTCGAAACGAATTATATTGCAGTTTGCGTCGTTGGGAGGCAACGCAAATATTTGTTCCCTTATTGACCAATTTTTTGGTGGTAAATTTAGCCCATAAAAATCACTGTAACATTCACGAAAATCCTCACTAGGGATTCATAAATTAAACATGCAAAAGAAGAGTTTGGAAAGTAATAAAAATAAAGAAATTAAAGAATAATGAAGAATTTTCGTTGCAGTCGAACGAAGCAAACTTGAACAGCATTGAAACGAATGAGAAAATTGATTCGAAACAAATGTAATCGCAGTGAGGCCGTAAGCTATTTTACTTTAATAGATCGTAGTTAAAGTTTACAAATTTTACTTGCTTAAAATATTGAAATTATTATTTTTTTCAGTAATCGACATTCACCTATCTGGGCAATGAGTCATGAATCAATTACTCAATTATATCTTATTAATTTAATTAGTTGCCAATTGATTACTCAATAACAATCTCGTTAATCGAAGTAATTCATAATTTAACTGCTAAAGTCGAATATCAAAATTATTTAACATAAATCCTAGTTAAACATTTCTTTTTAGTTTACTGAGAATGTTATATTAAATATACGTAAAGCATTGAAATCAATTGAGTAATCATTATTAAACTGTTCGAGAAGGGAATCATTGAATAATGACTTAATTAAATGCAATTAGTTTAATCAGGCATTGATTGAGTACTCGATAATAATCTCATTGATTGAAGTAATCGACTGTTAAACTATTTGAGTAAATGATGAAAATAATTTTGCCGGTCCCTAGTTGAACTTTTTTTTCCCCGTGTGTCCGTATGGGTATCGAGGTGCCCGTAAGCAAGCCCTGTAGCTAAACGTCTTACACTATCAACAAGCATTGACGCACGAGGACGGGCCACCAGGGCGACGTCACGGAGCCAAACAGGGCATGCCAAAGGGCTACGGGGTTGCGAAGACGTCGACACCTTCTCGGGGCCGCTTGAATCCCCGTGCGAATTATATCGCGCAGGGGTCGTCGACGTTGATGTACACTGGCTCTATGCTTCTCTCTCTCTCCCTCTCCCCCTCTATCCGCGCTATTAAGCACCTGGTGCGACGTCCCGGCGCTGCAAATTAAGCCCCGGTGTGGTCCTGACTAGCGACCCAACTCCGGGCAATCTCAAGTCCCGACGCCCTGTAAGGCAACACACAAACGCACACGTCCACCTTGCTAATCACCGGGAAGTAACGTTTCGTCAAACGCCGATACGACAATCGAGTTTTGTTGGCTATTTAAGGATGTCGAGTCCCCAATCGCAAAAGATAATAAAATTCTGAAAATTTGGTACGTTTTCGTATGAAGTATTTCAGAGGTCGTGTAAAAATTTCACGACATTTAGGAAGCTCGTTATTGAACAATTAACATTCACAAACTAAATGTCGTCTTATGGAAACTGATGTAAGTTTGCAATAAGTTTTTTTTTACCTCTCAATTTTGTAGTATCTACAATATACTGAAAGCAACGGAAACAAAACGAAGTTTATTGATACATTTTTGTTTTAATTTCTTTTGAAAATTGTTCTTAACGAAATTTTAATTTTTTAATAACGAGCTTCCTAATCGTTGTGAAATGTTAACATGACCCGTTAAATACTTCATACAAAAACATACCAAATTTTCAGAATTTTCGTATTATTTTTTATTTCAACCCCTAAGGAGGTTGAAGCAATGATGATAGAGTTCTGAAAATTTGGTATGTTTTTACATGAAGTATTCAGGAGGTCGTGTAAACATTTCATGACGATTGAGGCGTTACCCCCACTTGTAGCGCAAAAAAAAGGCCTTTTTCATGAATTTTTTAAAAGAAAACTACAAAACTTTTTTAATCGATCAATATACAATCTTAAAGAACACATCTTGAAGAACTTTCAGTAATTTTTTTATTGAAAAAGATTACATTGTTTAGTGGCAAATGGCCGTCAATGAAATAATGTTTTTATATACACGGTTTGCGGTGACCAACATTGCGGCGAAGTGGATTATCTGGAACAAAATGCGGATGGATTTAGTCAAATATAAGTATAAACTAGTCTTTAATCGAAGGATTTTAAAAAATATTCATTTTTCACAAAATGGCGGACAGTCAAAGTTAATGGTTCCATTTTAACGAAAAAAAACGGCCGTTTTTTGGCTATAAAACGGCCATTTTTTTTCGAAAAAAAAAATCGAACGATTAAAGACTACATTTTTATGTATTAAATAAGCCTGCAAAATTTCAAGAAGATCGGTTCATTAGTGTTCGAGTAATCTTGGTCACCGATTTCAGAAATGCCATTTTGAGAAAAACGCGTTTAAAGTTTCAATTTCAGTTCTTCAATTCACGGATTCTTCTCTTTCAACGCTCATATCTCAGTCAATTTTGTTCGGATCGACTTGAAATTTTCAGGACATATTCTCAGATACTTATACTTTAAAAAAATGCAATAAAAAAAATCGATTTTTTCAAAATCGCAAGTGGGGGTAACCCCTTAAGAAGCTATTTATTGAATAATTAACATTAACATGTTTTATCGGGACTCAAGATCCTTACCGGCGCTTCGTTCGAATGTACTTTCGATATATGTCTATGGAAGACTTTCAATCGAGTTACTCGTTGGCAATATGCAATGGACGATTGATCGTTTCCAGTGGTTGCGGTGAGATTGTCACGTGGCCAACCATACTTCATAGGGCAGTAAAGAATACGCACTCTATAAACTTTTATTTATGGAAAAACGAATTTTGGTAACACACTTTGCATTTCTTATTCAAATTAAGCTTAAATTTAGAAACATTATTTTAAATATGAATCTCAAGTAACAATATCGAAAAATACTTAAAAAGGCGTAAGGGGTCTTCTCACTTTAGACGCAAAAAAGGCTATTTTCATGCATTTTTTTGATAGCTTTATGTTATAGATATTGATGTAAAAGGTGTTACACTTAATAAATACACTTTCGAAATACACAAAACAAAAGTTTTTATTTATTTAAGTCACTATTTATAGACGAAAATGGTAGTTAAAGAAAAGTCCTAAAAATTTGCAGGTCTGCGCTGTTGATGAAATCTCGGAGATGGATCATCCGAAACAAAAAAATCAAACGGTTTTAGATTCAGTACGTTATTGGCTATAGCGCATATCATACGATTTTTATATATGCATAAATAACAAAATGGTGCACATTTTTCGAAAAAAAAAAAAAAAAAAAAAAAAAAAAAAAAAAAACGCGTTTTCACCGTTTTTTTTTGGCAAAAGATGGTAAATATCAAAATTTAAAAAAATAAAAAATTAGATTCGAATATTTTATCAACGAGCTGTCGTAAAACGTTGTTCCGAGAAAAACGCGTTTAAAGTTTGTTTGGGTTACGTAAATAAACCCGACAAAATTTTTGATGTATTTCGAAAGTGTGTTTATTAAGTGTAACAACTTTTATATCGATATTTATAATATAAATCTATCGAAAAAAAAAATCATGAAAATAGCCTTTTTTGCGTCCAAAGTGAGAAGACCCCTTAAACTTAGAACTCGTTCCGTACGCACTCTTACGGTACCGCGTTGCAAAGAGTACGCAGTAAGAACCTTTCAAACAAACTACGAGTGCGTATGAGAGCGGAGTAGTGGTAAGCAATAGTAAGAGTACGCGCTCTTTGGCCGCGTAATCGTATCCTTTTGAAAATGCAGCTCGATTCGCCGAGCTACGACTATTGGTCGATTTTTGGCAAAATTTCAAAAACGGATCATCCGTTTTCACAAATATTATCACACTTCTTTTCTTTTTTTTCCATAGCTTCTTTTTTAGCTATTTTTCTTCAATTGTACAAAAATCCTTATTACAACCTCGTCATAAGTTTGTGTCACATAGTACCGACGCTACAGCCATGTTGAATTTCGGGATTTTGGCGATTCCGAGGAAATGATGGAGTTGAAGTTTGCACTGTTGGAATGCAACGGAAATGAATACTTCTCAGTTGCTTCAACTTCTTGTGACACTTTCAGAACTTGTCCCCTATCGACTCTTTGGAAATGAATATTTCTGAGTTCCTTGAATTTCTTTTGACACATTTTGCCTCCTAAAGGCTTCGACCATTTTTTAAGATATTCATTTTGCGGTAGACAAGATAAAACTAAAAAATAAAGATCTTCTATAACAACAACAACAACAACAACAACAACAACAACAACAACAACAAAAACAAGAATAATAATAATACAAATATGGAAAATCAAATTATACACACTTCCACAAAGTAAGAAAAGAACTTTGATTGGTTCCAACCATCAAAAGTGGCCGAAATACTTTTTTATAAATGCGTTGCCATCTTGAACTACGTGCACGCAGTTCTGGTAACGCCATCTGCTAGAAAACAGCGACATACTTACTTAAGGATGTTGAGTCCCTATGAAACATGTTAATGTTGATTGTTCAATAAATAACTTCTTAATCGTCATGAAATTTTTACACGACCTCCTGAATACTTCATGTAAAAACATACAAAATTTTCAGAATTCTATCATCATTACTTCAAGTTCCTTAAGGGTTGAAATAAAAAATGATAAGAAAATTCTGAAAATTTGGTATGTTTTTGTATGAAGTATTTAAGAGGTCGTGTTAAAATTTCACGACGATTAGGAAGCTCGTTATTAAAAAATTAACATTTTGTTAACAACAATTTTTAAAAGAAATAAAAAAAAAATTATCAATAAACTTCGTTTTGTTTCCGTTGCTTTCAGTACATTGTTGATATTACAAAATTGAGAGGTAAAAAAAAAAACTTATTGCAAAGTTACATCAGTTTACATAAGACAGCATTTAATTTGTGAATGTTAATTGTTCAATAACGAGCTTCCTAATTGTCGTGAAATTTTTACACGACCTCCGAAATACTTCATACAAAAACATACCAAATTTTCAGAATTTTATCATCATTTGCGATTTGGGACTCAACATCCTTAACGTTCTAAGTATATTTTTGGAGCTTATCCGATGGAAAATCATTTTTGCCGATAACGAATATCACAATTTTTTTGTCAGTAAACTCGAAATTACATCGGCTAAATGCGATAAATCCACCTCTGTGTGGATGGGGGGGGGGGGGGGGGTGCGTGTGTGTGCGTGTGTTTAGTAACTACGCTACACCAACATCTGCACGCACGTATGCTAACTGTCGTCATGTCGCTGCACTCGGGCGCACACACACACACACACACACCCACGCACGTCCGTGCATACACCGAGAAGCGGTCTTGTTGGCAATAATGAGGAGTTTGCACAAGCCCGGGAACCCGCGGGACGGTTCTTCAAATAAGGATAGCAATGACAAACAAACCGAGGTGGATATAGAGGAATCGAGGAGACAGATAGACCGAGATGGAGAGAGATCGCGGGAAACATCCCCCTGGGCGGACATTCGGACACACACACTCTCGCGGCTGGAAAATCTCAACGTATGCTTTCTATTCAGTCTCCTATCTCTCCCTTGCTATTTCGTGAATGGCGAATGATTATGCCGTTGAAGTTTCATCGTTGGAACGCAACGAATGTTTTTTCATATTTTATCTTTCACGTATTTATTATTATTGAGAATGTTTTCTTGTAGATTTATATTGTAGATAGTTGAATAAATAGCTTGAAAAACGGTTGAAGAATTTTTGGAGGCATAAACTGTCGATCATATTGAAGTTTTCTTTATCCAATTTTTTTTCCCTTATAGCTCATTTTTTTAATGGTCTGTTTGGCCTACAAAAGGCGCCAAGATTTTCAAAGATCCTTTCGAGGGATCCACTAATAACAGCTGCAAAGACGAAAATTTAGAGAGTAAGGAAAATAAAGAAATGAAAAAACAAAACAATTTCCGTTGCATCCCAACGATGCAAACTTCAACCTCATGAACGATTAACTTCGAAAGATGTGGGCACAAGAAATGTACAAAATTCCTTTCAACTACTGATTTTCGTTATACAAAATCACATTTTGCAAATTTGTGATAGATCTTGAATTAAGAATCCTAAAAAATGTTTGTGTGATTTTCGTAGCTCTAATCTGCCGAAGGAAATTGAAAAGAAATCATTCACGTTGCATTCCAACGATGCAAACTTCAACTTCATGCTTTTTCGTAAGTTTACGCGACTCTCCAATTATTGACAATCATTTTCTCGCCTCCGCATTGTGGTATCTCGATGCACCGAACGAATGTACATGACTCTCGTATTATGACATTGCAGTAACGATTATGCAAGAATCTAATGATGTTGAACTTTGCATCGTTGAAATGCAACGGATATCAATTCCTCTCAATTGTTCGATCTTTGTTTGCCTGCGTAAATCACCCAAACGTTTTGACGTTTTCTTATCAGAAAATTGCGCCTCTAATTTACAAAAAAAAAATGCCTTGCACAAGCATGGCAATGAAGAAATGAATAACGACCAAAAAAATCGTTGCGTTCCAACGATGCAAACTTCAACGTAATCCCTTCCGGGCCACGGAACATACAGGGTCAATAAAAAAAAAATGGATTATATCAAACTCGCGCGAGATACATTTTTCTTCAAATTTCACCCCCCGATAGGGAGGGGTACTTTCCGGGACATGGGAATGGTTGAATTTTTTTACGGAGGCGCCCTTCGAGCCACCTTACACACACTGCCGACAAAAAAATGACGTTAAACTTAGGATCGTTGGAACGCAACGAAAGTTCCGTTTAACAAATTTATTTTCCATATTTTTATTATTATAGGCGACGTTATTTTATATATCCCTCCCCCCCCCCAAAGGGGGGTGAACCTTAAAACGCCTATGGTCGTCAAAAACATTTAAAATTCATTTTACGATGTTTTTCAAGCGATTACAGTTGAAATGTGCAAGAAATTGTAGAAAATTAAAGACGTGAGAAAAAAGTAGAATAAAGTCGTTGCGTAGGAGCGATGCTCCCGTGAGATGGTGTTGAAGTTTGCATCGTTGGAACGCAACGAAAGTTCCGTGTTACATTTTGTTTTTCATATTTTCATTATCGTGAGCGATCTTTTCTTATAGATTTGTAATGTAGATAGCTGAATAAATATCTTGAAAATTGGTTGAAGAACTATTGCAGGCCTAATCTGCCAAAAGAAAATTGAATTCGTTGCAGCCCAACGATGCAAACTTCAGCCTCATAGCTTCAGGTCTTGTTTGAATGGAAGGGTCGTGGTAGAGACCCAATCAATGGGGTGGACTGTCAAATAACTGTATTACCTTTTGCCTGTTTGTGCTCTCTCTCTCTCTCTCTCTCTCTCTCCTCCCCCACCCCCTTCCGCACACATTCTCCATCTCTTCCATATTTACCATTAGTTTGCCTTCACGTTCGCCGCGTCGGCGTCCCTTCTGCTTTCTCTGAGCAAATCGAGCGAAATTTGTGTGTGCGTATGTCTGTGCGCCGTCTCTCTCCCTCTCTGTTTGCCTCAGTGTGGCCTGTGCGACGTTGAGGAACCGTACAAACACGAGTCAGCGCAAGAGCCTTGTACTCTTACGTGTACACAGACCGATTGTGATTGGACTCGCCCCCCCCCCCCCCCCCTATTCCCCCTCTCTCTTGCCTCGTCCGCTCCTTTCACTCGTCCTTTGCTCAAACGTGTACCTGAATAAACACAAAAACCTACAAAAGTACACACAAACTTTCGACGCGTATGCCCAGGAATAAGCGCGAAAGTATTCGAGCCCCTATGTGTGTATTCAGGCGACGACGGTGCGAGATTGTTCACACATACGAGACTGTGCAAACGGAAAAAGGGCATAGGAAGGCGATAGGTATATAGTCACGTGTATATGGGCAATGTAACGAGACGTGTATATATATATATATACACACACTCACACACACACATATATATAACGTGTGTGTATTTACACGTGCATATGTATGTATGTACGTTTCACACGCATCCCCTCCCCCTTGTATTGTATCCGTAGGGCAACTATCAACCTCCGTCCTGATCCTCCCGCCAAGCATCATAAGCGATATCGTGGCTAATATTTGCCTGGCTAAGTACACAAATACAATACAGTCGGGGAGCTTATCCATCCGGGTCGCAGCGGTTCTCAACCATCGAATTTGAAAAATAAAGATCCTCGTATCGTGTCACGAAATAGAAGAAAAAGGAACACGTTTCAGCCGTTATCACCGTCAGCTTCGGTGAAACGAAAAGGAAGAAGAAAAAAAGAAAACCAGATTTGGAATGTCGCTAGATAGCTCAAGGCCTTAGGCGACAGTAACGGGTATAAAATCATGTGCGAATTTAACAATTTTTTTTTGTATGAAAAAGTGATTCGATCGAAAAATTAATTACACATCTGTTCAGTATGAATATCTGGGTGTTGGATTTTTTTTTTTTTCGATGTACAAAATGGCCGACTACTGATATTTTCTTTATTTCGGCGTGACATTTAGCGTCCACAATTTTTGACCGAGGACAAAAAACAAAAGTTCTCGTCAATCTACATTAGAATACCTAGCGAAGTACTTACGGAATTTGAAAGATATTGTTTTATTCAAATGTAGTGGGTATTCGAACCTAAGAAATGAATTTAGAGTGAAAAATTTCGTATAAAACTGCTCATAAAATGAAAAGTTTTCGATTAATCAGAAATTCCGTACGTATTTCTCTGCGAAATGCAATTAGGAACATAACTTCTAAATTTGAAGTAAATCGAGTGAAAATTGTTGAAGTTATTTGTCACGCCAATTGGAAAACAGCTGTTTCGAGAAGTTTCGAGTAGTCGGCCATTTTGTACATTGAAAAACAATATATATTTTCTAACAGCTTGATATTCACACTAAATAGATGTGTAATTAATTTGGTGAGTGAATCACTTATTCATACGAAAAAAAATGATGTTGACATTTGCATCATTGGAATGCAACGAAAGATGAGCTTCACTTAAATTTCTTGCATTTTCTTTCCCTACCTTGGGGCACGAATATTACGTAAGTCATTTTTCGTATCTTTGAGAGAGATTTACGATCTTGAAAAGTGAAGAAAAGAATTATAATGGAAATGGAGAAAAAAGGAATAATGATAATAACTAAGGATAAATAATTAATTATTACCAATTAATAATAGTTGGTAATAATAGTTGGTAATAATGATTGAGAATAGTGACTAATCTAAATGATAGGTGACTAATCAATTTGATCGATAATATTAATTAATAATAACGAATTATCAAATGACAAGTTATTTTGTAATAGTAATGACTTGTTATTTATAATATTGGTTCATAATGGTAATGTTTTTCCTGAAGCGATGAAATCTTGTGGAAAAATCTATTAATAACGGTAATAAATATACGAACTCAATATCACTGTCAACTGTGATGTGGCACATGTGCAATAATAAACACGGAGACGAATTACGCAACGAAGAATGCAACGAAGGTTCTTTTTTACATTTTTAAAAAATATTTTTTGGACATCTTTTTTTTCGAGGTTTTTATTGTAAATCGCAAAATAAATTATCTTCAAAAATCGTCAAAGGCTCTGGTGGCGAAATCCGTCGAAAGACATTGAAGGAATGCAGAAATATTAAGGCGTTACCCCCACTTGTAGGGCAAAAAAGGTCTTTTTCATGAATTTTTTTAAAGAAAACTACGAAACTTTTTTAATCGATCAATATACCATCTTAAAGAACACATCTTGAAGAACTTTCAGTAATTTTTTTATTGAAAAATATTACATTGTTTAGTGGCAAATGGCCGTCAATGAAATAATGTTTTTATATACACGGTTTGCGGTGACCAACATTGCGGCAAAGTGGATCATCCGAAAAAAAAAAATGCGGATGGATTTAGTCAAATATAAGTATAAACTAGTCTTTAATCGAAGGATTTTAAAAAATATTCATTTTTCACAAAATGGCGGACAGTCAACGTTAATGGTTCGATTTTAACGAAAAAAACGGCCGTTTTTTGGCTATAAAACGGCCATTTTTTTTCGAAAAAAAAAATCGAACGATTAAAGACTACATTTTTATGTATTAAATAAGCCTGCAAAATTTCAAGAAGATCGGTTCATTAGTGTTCGAGTAATCTTGCTCACCGACTTCAGAAATGCCATTTTGAGAAAAACGCGTTTAGAGTTTCAATTTCATTTCTTCAATTCACGGATTTTTCTCTTTCAACGCTCATATCTCAGTCAATTTTGTTTGGATCGACTTGAAATTTTCAGGGCATATTCTCAGATACTTATACTTCAAAAAAATTCAATAAAAAAAATCGATTTTTTCAAAATCTCAAGTGGGGGTAACCCCTTAACTTCCGTTGCATTCCAAGGATGCAAACGTCAATCTCACGAGTGTACTCGAGATTGGCTGTAGCGCGAGAAGAGCAAGACACGAAGAGAGTAGAGTAGGCTGTGTTGCACGCACTTGTGTATCGCTATATTATATAGACTGTTGGGTCAGCCGACGCGACGTGGGCACCGGACCAGCGCGCGGTTTGCGAACTATCTCAATTTGCTGCCGCAACCACGGCGACCACATAACCGCGACTTCCCTCATCCCGTGGCCACTTCGATCCCCTCCGTCCCACGATCCTCGCACTGTGCCTCATTTCGTCCCTGACAATCCTCTTCCTCACCATTCATATGCATATGTACCTCAGAGTTTTTCGAATAAAGAAAAAATCAATCTTTCCTGGTCCTTTATGGTATCAAAAAAGATCACGCCGAATTTGAGCTTTCCAACTCGAGCTATAGCGCTGGATATTTTTTTTGCCAATTCAATCAAACATGGGGAATTCGTAATTTAGGCTGGAAACGGAATAATCCAATCAATCGATCGATATTTATTACATCCGGACGTATATTCTAAGAGGACGATGTTGAAGTTCGCATCGCTGAAATGAAACGGAAGTACTTTTTTTTCGTCTCATTTTCTGATCTTTTTTATTATCCAATATTTTATCCAGCCAATTTGAGTTTCAGATTTTTGTAAGGATCTTGAAAGAATATTTGAGTTTTGTTTGAGTAGTCTACATTCGCCAAAAAAAAGATCGCGCTACTGAACTTTCGTTGCTTTCCAACGATGCAAACTTCAATGGGATCTAGAGGAGCACACTACCAATTGACGTTTTTTTTATATCATGATATCGTTCGAAGGGCCAAGAGAGAGGAATGATTATGGGTTTTTTATGATGTTGACGTTTGTTTGGGTTTGTTTCGCAACACAAATTAATTTTTTTTATACGTTTGAATTTTTTTTGGCTGTGGAAATCCGTCGAACGTTTTCATGTATTTTTATTAAAGATTTACGAGCTCAATTTGCACAAAAGGAGGCATCAACACGAGCATAAAATATAAAATGACAATTGAGCATAAAATATAAAGTGAAAAATAAGCTTAAAATATAAAATGAAAAATGAGCATAAAATGGTCATATGAAAAATAAGCATAAAAATAGTCATATGTAAAATGAGCATAAAAATAATCAAATAAGAAATGAACGAAAACATCGTTGCATTCCAACGATGCAGACTTCAACGTCATTTTTTCCCGGAACATCCTAATTATTGGTGCCTATTTTACGTGTGCACGCCTTTTCCCCTCCTTCCTCTCATTTTACGCGATAGTTCCTCCGGAGATATTCCCACAGAATCGCACCTAGTGCGGGCGCGACGCACTATCCATAAATTTCTAACTTTTTGCCGCTCAAAGATCCTGCGTCCATCGTACCGAGCAAATATTATCATTTTGGAAAAATTCGTTCTCGGAATTATCGGAAAATAATCTTTGAAGGACCAAAAGTTGATTCGAATCGAAAGAATCGCATTTAAGTTTGCATCGTTGGCGCGCAACGATTGTATTTTCCATTTATTTATTTTCATTATTGCCCAAAATATTTTTGCAGGTCGAGATCGTAAATCTCTGTTGAGACCACGTCAAAAAATTTAAGTGATTTTCACTGCCTGAATTTATAGAAAAACATTTCCGCAGGAAAAAATGGCGTTGAAGTTTGCATCGTTTGAATGCAACGAAAATTCTTTCAATTTCTTATTTTAATTGTTATCCGAAATCTGTGTATGCATAAGCAAGGATCCGAAAAAAATATTTGCATAATTTTTGTAGCTTCAAAGTTGCCGAAGGAAATTTGGAAAATTAAAAACAAAAATCATATTCGTTGCGACCCAACGATGCAAACTTCAACGTCATAAAAAAATAATTTCCGTTGCATTCCGTTGCATTCCATGGATGCAAGCTTCAACGTCAGTCGAAAGAGGGTATATTCGGTTTTTAGCGGTGTGTAAAATTTGTGTTGCGAAGGTGAGCGCCCCGGTTGACACAATTTCGATCGCATATTTATCTGCATGTCGAGCACTCTCTTCCGTATTCGACGTTTCTCTCTAACGAGTCAACGCACATCGCGCTAATCTGTCGCTCGTTAAATAAAAAACACACACACACACATGCACATATGTATTATAATTGGAAACTTTTGTATCACGCGAAATATCTGTATCAAGTGACATCTATATATCTCCTGTAAAGTGATAAGAAATCGAGCGACTTGAATGTACGTAATATTAACCCAAGAGTGAAAGGGGCGGGGGGGGGGGGAATAATCGTTGTGGCATGTGCAGTTCAGAATACGTGTAGACATATACCGGGTGGCCTGAAGAGTGACGTCCAAAAGGGAATTCTATATGCCTCGTATACCCATACGAATTACCTCCATGTAGGTTCTACGATCTTTTATTTTCGAGGAAAAAAAATCCTTTTTAAAATTGTTTTTTTCCTTCATGGCAGTGAAGTTTTCATCGTTGGAATGCAATGAAAATTCTTCTTCATTTTCTTCATTTCTTTATTTTTAGCGTACGTAAAATGTTTTTCTCCCGCTGGTGGCTATAAATCTAGAATAAGGTTCCTCGAAAATGTTTCAGTAAATTTCGCACCGAAAATCGGCAATACAAAGCAAATATCTATACGGAGTTGAAGTTTGCATCGTTGGGATGCAACGAAAATTCTTCTCAATTTCTTATTTTCATTATTATCCACAATCATATTTTCCGAATTTGTTGTAGATCGCTAAATAAGAATCCTAAAAAATGTTTGCGTCATTTTCGCAGCTGAAATCTGCCGGATAAAATTTGGGAAATTAAAAGGTCATTTTCGGTGCATTCCAATGATGAAACTTCAACGTCATGAAAAAAAAATCTTTTTTCCGAATATCTTCGTGAGGTTGAATTTTGCATCGTTGGAATACAACGAAAATTGAAATATCTCTGAATTCTTTTAACTTCTATTGGCAAATCTTGCCAACAAAAATCCTTCAACCATTTTTGAAGACTTTTATTTAACGATCTACAATGTAAATCTATATAAGAAGATCTCTATAATTATAAAAATGTGGAAAATCAACACATCATATATTTTCTTTCAACCGTTTCGGCCTGGAAGCACCTGCATATGTGAGATTCCAGTAGCGGAATTATAAGTGCACTTACATCGTGTTACACGTTCTCGGTGATGCTCTAACTAAGAAACTCCATACCGCTATGTATAATTATGGGTACTGAACGCGAGAACGCTCGCGGTCTCCCTTGCTCTCTCTTTCTCGCGGTGTACCAGTATTACACTCTGAGGTCGTGCTGGGAATCTCACAGCAGAGGTAAAACACAGTCATTTCTTTCTGTCTCGAATTACTGCCTCTCTCTCTCTCTTTCTTACTTTCTCTCTACCCCTCCCTTTCGAACAACAATCCTCACGGTGAACCAGCAAATTCATTATTTTTTTCGCAATAAATGAGCTTCTTTTAGTCACTCTAAAACAACTCGAAATTTCGAAAATTCAATAAAATATTATCGTCGAAAATTTTAAAGAAATCTCTCCGTCCTCTTCATCCACCCTTATCGACGTTCACAATTGTCCGTTTGAATTGGCTTTTCGCCAAAGAAATTTTTCACCTCAAAAGGGGGAAGAAAGGAAGAAGGAAAACTTACTTCGTTCAACAATCGATATTTCGGCATGAAGTTGCACACGTCATTTTTTTTACTTCGTTCAGAAAATGCAATGAAAGTTTTTCATTTATAAACACTTTATCTCCTTAAGGGACAATGCTCGTAATTTCAAAGATATTCAAAATAATTAAGATCTGAAAGCGTTTACCAGTGGCGTATTAATCTATGTTGCGATTGGCATATTCGAAATATTCAAGTTTTTAGGGTTTCGATAAAAAGATTTCCTCTTTTTGAAAACCTTACATAAGGATCATCTTGTACATCCCGGTGGGCAAGATGATCGCTAGGGTAGGGGCAAGATGATCCCCCGGATCATCTTACCCCTATTTTGGGACTTTTTTTTTGTTTTGGAGAAATTAGGTAAATATAAATGAAAATTTGCTCGAGCTTACAACTTTATTATATCAATCATAGGTATACAACATAAACTGAACTTACAAGTCAAATTACCTTTATATTATAAGTTTTATCTCACCCAACTAGAATTAAAATAAACCAGTCTCCTATAGTCTGTATTAAGTCATTTATGTATATCAATTATTACTTTTGCGATCAATTATACATCAGTAGTGTAGTTTGAACATAAATAGGCAATCTATTTAACAGAAATAAAGTACGTACGTTATATGCGTACCAGATGGTCCATAGGGATCATCTTGTACACCTAGAAGGCAATCATCTTCCCACAAACTCAACTTTTTTATTCGTTGCTCCGTAACGTAATCTATAAGTAGTCCACTGTTACCACGCCAATGAAAACCCAAATTGAGCATATTATAAAACACAACAACAATTGCAAGTGACAGTATACAATAAAAGTTACCTAAGCTTAAAGTCAATCTTGCGTCAGATCAACAGGTCGCAAGTTTTATTTTTTTTCGCGTCAAAACAAACGCGTCGCGCACACTGCCATTATTAATTGACTAACGCAGGGGCGTACCGGGCGCCATGTTTTGCCAAAGAATGCCAGTAGATAGCCTTAATAGTGTTTCGTCGCTATTGAAAATGATCATCTTACCTCATGAGATCGACTCGTACACCTTTCTCGTACCTCGTACTTCGAAACTTTCTTGATAAAGATGATTTTTTTTTCTTCCGGCTACGTGTACGCTGCAACTTTTCATTTTTTTTTGCACTCTAGGGATTTTATCCGCGCATAGTCCCGTTCGTTTTCCAACTTCCTCGATTTTCTTCTCATATTATCGTTCTCGCGGAATTTCCTCCGTGTCCGCGCGTACGTAGTGATGTTTATCCTCTCTCGGCAATTCTGGTCACGTCTTCATACGACTTTCTAGAAGTAAAAAAGTAGAAAAAAAACCTATACGCGCGAACATATATATATATATATATATATATATATATGTATGTATAGGGGAAACAAACCTATACGTGTGCACTCCTGTTATAGCCCGATACATCTTCGACTGTCCGTTCCTACTTTTGTTACCGAGAATAAAAGTGTACCCACATCGCGATCGAGCAACTCCACAATTGGACATTGTCGCATGGATTCTTCGGAAGACAATATGCCTCGAGTTTCTTTTTCTAGTTTTACCATATACTTTGTAATTTGGGGAAAAAAATTGCTCGTCATTCGGAGCCCTGACGATCCGGAAACTAATGTTATCTAGAGGCGATAAGGTCGCGTTGTCATCAATTTTCGCCGTGACCTCGTACATCAGACAAAGTTGGTAGTTGTATATGGCGGGAATCGTTTGAGGTTGCACGCCTTGGTGATCGGGAAAGAGACAGACACGACATGCAAAACGAGACGAAAATTGAGGAAATAAAAAGTGGGAGAAATAGGTTCGAAAAATGAAGATCGTAAAATGAAATGTCGATGAGGGCAATTTTTTGTCTGAATAAATATGCACGATGATAACAGTGGTGACAACCGCAATAGTGGTGATGGTATTGAAGTTTGCATCGTTGGAATGCAACGAAAATTGTTTTTTCACCCTGACATCCTCGACTTTTATTATTATAGATGGTTTTTTATAGATTTAAATTGTAGATTACTAAATGGATATCTTCAAAAACGGTTGAAGGATTTTCGTAGGCAGAATTTTTCCAAAAGAAATTGGAGGAATTCCGAAACATTAATTTCCGTTGCATTCCAACGACGCAAACTTCAACCTTACGTTTCAGGAGGGTGGCGTTGAAGTTTGCGTCGTAGGGACGCAACGAAAACTCTTTTCTATTTGTTTAATTCCTTCATTTTTATCGTGGTCTATAATTTTTTTTTACGATGTCAACCCTTCGTCGGCACACTTACTTGAAGACACATACTTGCCACACTGAGTCTAACGCAGCCTATCACTCGAATGACCCTGAAAAAATTCATGAACATACTTTAAATATTGCACAATATGTGCGAAAAGTTAACACATAAAAAATCACAGGGCAACGCGCAAAAAAAATCTTAAAGAAAAAGGAAAAAACTTGGCGCCGAAGTTGGACGCTTTCGTACCCTAAATTGGCGGAAAAATTCGAGAAATAAAAGAATTATGACTTTTCGTTGCACTCGAACGAAGCAAAGCTCAACATCATTCAGGCGGATACGAAAGCTTAGTAAACCGAAATTTTTCCGTAAATTTGTGCCATGAAAACCACTCAAACGTTTTTTCACGATTCTCAGCAGAAACCTACAGTCTAAATTTGCAGGTTAAGATTTTGGATGATGAAGAAAATGAAGACAACAAAATTCAAAAACAACTTTCGTTGCGTTTCATGCGAACTTCGACATCGTCAATGAATTTAAACGTACATCAGTTTTGCATCGTTGGAAAGCAACGAAAATTCTTTTTTCTTCTTTTATCTTCATTAACATCGGAAATGTTTCCTCGCCAATCGATGTTATAGATTTTCAATGAGGAATTGAAATGATCCTGAATAACGTTTGAGTGATTTTTGTAGCACGAATGGGCCCAAAAAATTTCCAAACTAGCTTTTGGCTAACTTCTGAAAAAGCAATCTAAAAAAAATTAATTTTTGTTGCGTTCCAACGACGCAAACTTCAACACTATAATCAGGGATCCAAGGCAAGAGGGCCGAGGAATAGTTATGTGCGCATTGATATCGATGTTGATGCTCCAAGGGGTTGGTGATAAGAAAGGCACGAGGAATAGAGAGAAGGTACCTAAGACCGCTATCAAGAAAGTGGAGAACGGTGCTTGAACGATAAATTCAGTTTGTCGACGTCGTAATACCACCCTCCATATAAGTCGGAAGTTGGAGAAGTAGCGGTAGGGAGCAGGGTGACAGACGGAATAGCAGCGGCGTGGGCGTCAGGCGGGAGGTGGGGGGGGGGGGCGAATAACTGATATATCTCTTGTCTCCTCTCGTCGCTAGTTCGATCACAACGACCCGATTGTCATCGAGGTCACGAGGTGATCGCTCACTCGCCTTTTTCTTTTTTCTCTTCTTCTTCATCTCTCTCCAAGTCTATTTTCTCCTTATTTTCCGACCTCCTCTTCATTGCCCTCATGGAAACGATAACACACTTTTTTCTCTTTCTCTCTCTCTCTCTCTCTCTCTCTCTCTCTCTCTCTCTCTCTCTCTCTCTCTCTCTCTCTCTCTCTCTCTCTCTCTCTCTCTCTCTCTCTCTCTCTCTCTCTCTCTCTCTCTCTCTCTCTCTCTCTCTCTCGTGCTCTTTCTCTCTCTCCCATCAGCGATCTCTCACACGAACTCGTGTCTGTGTTAATTTTCTTGCGTCACTCTCGATCTTCGATCTCGTGCGATTGGGGGGGGGGGGGCAGCACCGGAAGTGCTTGCGCATAACTTCGCATTCAGCCTCGATAATTTTATCGCAATCTTCATCCGAGCTTGTCGACGTGTACACGATTAATTGGCCCTCCACGAGGGAAGTGCACGAAATTGCAACGAAGAATTTTATCCCCCCTCCCCTCTGATCGATGCCCCACCCCGTTCGTTGAAGAATTTATCCCCTTTTCGCAAACGCGCCAGTGCGAAAAATAGATTATGGGAAAAAAAAAGATTTTGCACGATCAAATTTTGATGAATGCCAATAACAAATCATGAAGGAGGAAATCGACTGGAAGCTTGCGACGTTGACACGCAATGGAAGTTAATTTCCTTGCGTTGAACAATTTTTTGTGAAATATCTTCAGGCACGATGTGGAAGTTTGCATCGTTGGAATGCAACGAAACATTTTTTATATTATTTTATTTCTTTATTTTATATGTCATGCATAATCTTAGCCGGCGAAATTGGCCTTTAGATTTCTCATGAGGGTATTAAAAAAATGTATTCTCGTAAATCAAATGTACTCAGCAATAAATTGGGCTATTGAACTTTCTTGCGATCTCGAAGTTTGCATCGCTCGAACGCAACAAAAATTAATTATTTTATCATTAATAACATTTTTTTGGACGAATTAGGCTGTGGAAATAATTCGAACGTTTTTGCGTATTTCTATTGCAGATTGACGAGTTGAAAAAAAATTGCAAAAAATGCTTCGAATTATAACAAAGATAAGGAGGTACATGAAAAAAAATCGTTACATTCCAACGATGCAAACTTAAACGTCAGACTTTCGTTGCGTTTTAACTATGCAAACTTTTCAATATCGTCTTAAGGCACGATGCTGAAGTTTGCATCGTGTTGGACTTGCAACGAATTTGATTTCTTTCGCCAGATTTCCCCCACAAAAGTTTTTCAACCATTTTTTAACATATTTATTTAGCGATCTTCTACATAATCATTTTTATTTTTCTTCCTTTTATCATTATCCAAGGTCATTTTTTCTGCAAATTGAGGTCGCAAATTTCTAATACGAATTTGGTTTCTACGATGCGAAAAGTCTTTTGCTCGGTCGTCGAAATGGCCCGAGACGCATGACGTTGAAGTTTTCATCGTTGGAATGCAACTATATTTTTTGTCTCTTCATTTTTTATTTTCTTATCTTTATCATTATGAAGTCTTTTTTTTGCAAATGCACGTCGTGAGTTTCTAATAAAGAATTCATTTTCGTTGCATTTCAACGTTGCAAAGTTGCCAACGTCATCGGGACGTGGTGTAACTGGAAACTGGCATGGGCCTTATTGTCGGTCGACTATAGTGGCGCGTGCAACTTCCGGACACGCGGTAGGGCGAGCTCATAGTTTCGGTTGCAGCGTGTAATCCTTGCGGACACCGCAAACATGTAATTAACACTTGCTCACCATCTCCCTCTCGACCTTCCCTCCTCCTCCCTCCTTCTCTTGCTCGGCCCCTCTCGGTCCTGTGGCCTGTCAGGCGCATCTCGTCATTACATGCCTGTGTATGTGTGTATATATATATATATAGGTACCTTTGGCTATACCTGCACGCGACGCCGTTTCTGTTCCGAAGTCCCAAAGTGCCTCGTCCCCAAGCTCCGGAGCACGCACGCCCCTCAAACGGACATCAACGCTTTCAATGCGTATTTGTAGTGCTTATGAAAAAAAAAAGCTGTCGCACGATGTGCCGCCACCCCTATTGAGCTCTTTGAAAAATTCAATCGGAGATTGTTTATTTAGGGATTTTAGACTTTTTCAAATTGGCTGTATCAACCCACTCACTATGTACTTTTAACCTGGCAAAAATTCCGTTGTCGCTCTTTCTATTCTCCAGTGCGGAAAATTGACAGGGTATCCCTAATAAACATAAGGGCCTTTAAGGGCTTATTTGAGACTTTCCTTATCAGGGAAGCCTAAAATAAGCCCTTGAGGGCTCTTATATGGCAATCTCAACAGGGGCCCGTGCGGAAATTGAACTAGGGCTTTGGTCGGGCCCATATAGAATTTCCCTAACTTTATTCGGGCCCTAATCGGGTAGCCTCACGTGGGCCCTCAGTGGCCGGGCACACTTTGCTACTAAGAGCCATTAAAGACAGAATAATAAGGGCCTTATTATTCAACGACGCGTTCACCTACAATTTTTTTCCAACCAATTATAAGTTTTCGACAAATAATGATTATCCCCCCAAAATCTGAATGCGGAGTCTTGAAAATCCAATAAAAAAAATTTGCTTAAAAAGTTTGCCTTTTTCCCTTGGTACAAAAAAGTGTAGAGTGTATATAGTATACATGGAGTATATATTGGACGATAGTTTGAGAAAAAAAAATTCTCACCACAATCTCGCGACGTTTAATTTTTTTCGTTTTTCCTTTAGCCCCTCGATTTTTCACTGTCGAACGGCGCGCGTGATTTGACAATAATGTAAAAAATTATGAATCATTTTCGAGAGAAGGAGAGTCAAAAGCCAGGATGGTCGGGGGCGTACCATACGCCGTCCACATATAAATACGCAGATCGCTCATTTCACAGCATGCGCGGAGCCCGTCCCGATGCGTGAACGGAATACATAATAAACGATGCCTTTCACTCTTGCTTCGTTTTATGATTCGATATATAGATATATAAATATAAGATCGCAATAAACCGAAGGGAGAATAAAAAGAATGCAATTAGTAAGGGAGATGGAAAATAAGAAAGAAAGAGAGAGCGAGAGAGGGGTCGGGGAGGGAGGGAGGGAGAGTCTCTCTGTATTGCAGGCGCATAGCAGGTATAGAGATACGATCATTGCTTCTTGCTTTTTTTCTTCAACGGCATTTATCGCCGGAATTTCGATCATTTTGTATTCATGCTTCTCTCGTTTCTATACTCTTATTATTTTATACACTTATGGCTTCGTGTGTATGCAGGGTGTCCTGTTATAAATCGATAATCCTGCAACTGTCGATTGGTCAGATCATGGCCTACAAAATGCTAGAATTTCAGTTTAGTAAAAGTCACACGGTTTTCGAAATAAAAATCATCTGCTTTTGGTTTTGCCATTTCTACAAATGATAACATTTTTTACTCGGTTTGAAAAAAAGTACTCTCGGTTATTTGTTTCATGTAGAAAAGTCTTCTTTTTAACCTTAAGTGTTAAGGAAACTTTATGAAAAAAGATCTTATGCAGAATTTTCATACAAACCAATTCGAACATCTGACTTAGATAGCATGCGGTGTAAAAAAAAAGTACTACGCATATCGTGCCCAAAACTTTAAAAAGTTGTTCAGTTATTGTCGTTTCATATAATTTGCAGAAACGGCGTGCGAAAAATCAAAAGTGGATGATGCTTTTTTCAACAAATAATATAAAGCTTTAAATCTTGAAAACCGTGGGCCCTTTACTAAACTGAAATTCCAGCATATAGTAGGACATAATCTGAGCTATCGACAGGTGCAGGATTATCCATTCATAACAGGACACCCTATATCTATATATATATTAAAGTAGTTAAAAATTGTAGTTAAAAAAGAATCGATTTTTTTTCTCAACGGAAAATTCAAGTATGTTAAGAAAAAGAAAGTTTTGCAAAGTTTGAGAGTTCTAAACAATTTTTTAGTCAGTGCTCAAACGCCTTTTTCATGTTTTTTTTTTCACGATTATCGGCGTATTAATGTTTTTGTATCTCGGTGCAGAAAATGTTAGTGCGTGATCCAATGTAAGGCTTGATTTAATTTTCTCTGTAACAATACACCATTTTTATGTGAATATTTTTTTTTTTACCGTAAACAATTTCTATTTGCAGATAAAGAATCAATATATGTAATTCAGTTGTGAAAATGATATCAACCACCTGATGAACAAGAACACGGTGTTTACATCACTGAACGTTTAACAAGTATGCGTGTGTTTTTTTGGAGTAATATGTTGTTTACGAGAAAGAAAACAAATGTAGAAAAAAAATGGACGAAAAATCGAAAAAAAATGAGAAGTCCTTTGCGCATTACCTAAAAAAATGTTTAGACATCTCAAATTCTGTTTGAATTACTTTTTCATAACGTAGTAACGTTTTCCGTTGAGAACTGCGAAAAAAAATTAATTTTCTTTTTTTGAACCACCCTAATATATATATATATATATATATATATAGCACCGTATTTTTTCGATCTTCCGTAAGCCCTCGTCTCCTGGCGCGATTATTTATATGAACGCAAGTTTTTCTCTCGTTTTTCTCTGTAAACAAGAACTATGTACACGGTTTAAAGGCAAAATCGTGTTGGACGTCAGCGGGAGCTCGTAATTTCTATTCCAAGCTATCCTTTTGCCTCTTTTGCGCCAACAATGTTCACATTGCATTTTTCTTCTTCTTCTTCACATTGCCGAGCGAGGCAGTGTTGGGATTTGCAAAATGCGCCAAGTTAATCATCCAAACTCGTTGCAATAATGTGTATAATGACTATCCTGCAGCACAAGGTATTAAATTTACGCGCATAAATGCGCGTGTGTGCACATCTATGTATCTATACGCGAAGCTAAATTATTGATGTTTTACGAGCTACAATGGCTTGGCAACCCGATGATATCTCTACCTTTCGTACCCGCGGGATCGCACTCGTTCGTGTCTCTCTCGCGATTCTCATCGTCGGAATAATTATCCCGTGGAAAATTGTGCGAAAAAATCGACGAGGAAAAACATGCAAATTGCGAATGCACGGCTTGGAAATAAACGTACGTACGAGTGAGCGGGCAGGGGAGGAGCAAAAATCGTCGTGACTGCGAAGACAAATGGTGAGATCGCGCGTGTGAAGTTGCAGCCCGAGTGCACTTATTCGGCCCCCTTGTCGATCGTTTTTTTTTTCTTCCTCGAGAGTGCGAGAGGAGGCAGGGAGGAGACAGCGAAAAAGCACGAGAGCAGGCAACGATCGTGTTCTGGCATTCTCGAGAATTTAATTGCTCGAAAAGGGAGGGAGGATGTAGTGCTGAAAAAAAAGGAGGGGAAAAAAAGCTTTCATCCCATAACCGTTAAAGAGAGAAATGCATCTGGCTATCTGCGGACGACCATGAAATCTCTTACGTGCTCCTCTTTTTGTTTTAGTTTTTTTTCTCTTATTTGTCTTTTTTTTCGCTGAATTTCATTCCAACCGCAAACGCTCCCTTTCCAGGCGCCAAGTATTTAATCCACTTATTTGAAGCGATTTTTTTTGTTACCTTTTTTTATTCTACCCTTCGAGTACGACGCCGTGCATGATCCGGTGATGATTATAATGATGGTTTCGTTTCAGGGACCACCGCAGCCCGGCCAACCCTTCAAATTCACCGTTGGCGAGTCCTGCGACAGGATAAAGGAGGAATTCAATTTTCTGCAGGCTCAGTATCACAAGTGAGTGATTTATCATTGTACGAGACGTTGTCACCCCCCCCCCCCCCCCCCGTCCTAATGGAAGATTCGCATTGCACTTTGTCGTCTGATGTGGGCTCGTATTATTATTATTTTCACGATTATTATTCAATTCGAATGATAATGTATGTGGGTAGGAGAAATCGCACCTCGGTTCGTTAGCAGTTTTTGCAGTGTCGTGTGAATGTTAAGGCCTTAGGCCACAGGGCATAAAATCATGTGCGAATTTAACAATTTTTTGTTCGTATGAAAAAGTGATTCACTCGTCAAATTAATTGCACATCTATTTGGTATGAATATCAAGCTGTTGGAATTTTTTTTTTGCGATGTAAAAATGGAATTTAAAAAACATTGTTTTATTCAAAAGTTGTAGGTATTTGAACTTAAGAAATTAATTTTAGGTGGAAAATTACGTTACAACTGCTCATAAAATGAAAAGTTTTCGATTAATCAGAAATTCCGTACGTACTTCTCTGCGAAATGCAATTAGGAACGTAACTTTTAAATTTGAAGTAAATCGAGTGAAAATTGTTGAAGTTATTTGTCACGCCAATTGGAAAAAAACTGTTTCGAGAACTTTCGAATAGTGGGCCATTTTGTACATCGACAAAAAAAATATTCTAAAAGCTTGATATTCATACTAAATAGATGTGTAACTAATTTTATGAGTGAATCACTATTTCATACGAAAAAAGTTGTTAAATTCGCACATGATTTTATACCCGTTACTGTGGCCTAAGACCTTAAGTAATTATTCTCAGAGGACTCAAAGTCCTGAACGTTGTCGATCTCGATCTCGATTCTTCCCGTGGGCTTCGAATGACTCTGACGTCTGCATCGTTGGAAGGCAACGATTTTTTTTTCATACCATATTCGTTATTATTCGACACATTTTTTTTTTTTTGGCAACTTGAGGTTGTTGATTTGTAATAAAAATACATAAAAACGGTTCAATGACTTTAGGCGCCTCAGTTGGCTGAAAAGAAATTCTATCAATGAAGAAGAATGCATTTTTGTTGCATTCCAGAGATGGAACCTTCAGGATCATGTGTTCAAAGCTTCAGGGGCTCTTATATTTTTACCAATGTCCTTAAAAACTCTCAGACCGAAATAATAATGCACGATCGAGAAATTTTGTAATTAATAATAATTGTTTTTTTTCAATACTTTATCAAATGAATTCATAAAATATTTCAAAAAATGACATTAAAATTTGCATCGTTGTAACGCAACCAAAGGCCCATGGCTGAATATTTTTGACACATGTAGCCTTCGAAAACCATCCAAACGTTTTCCAGGATCTTCGTTAAAGATCTTTAGTCTTAATATGGAAAAACAGATTCCGAATCATGATGAAAAAGAGGAAATAAAAAAGTGTTTAAAGAACTTTTGTCGCATTCCGACGATGCAAACTTCACATCGTTTTGAAAAATAGTTTTAACAAATGCTAAAAACAGCATTGAGAACTACAACAACAACAATAATAATAATATGAAAATATTCATGATATTAATATCCTTACGATACCGTAGCACTAAAAATTTAAGGCTAACGCTAAAAAAGGCTACTTTTACGAATTTTTTTGACAGGTTCAGATTATAGATATTGATATAAAAGTTGCTACACTTAATAAATACACTTTCGGAATGCTTAAAAAAAATTATTTATTCAAGTCACTATTTATATACGAAAATGGTAGTTAAAAAAATGTCCCAAAAAAATTGTAGGTCTGCGCTGTTGATGAAATTTCGGAGATGGATCGTCCGAAACAAAAAAATTGAACGGTTTTAGATTCAGTATGTTAATGGCTATGGCGCATATCATACGTTTCTTGATATATGCAAAAATAACAAAATGGCGGACATTTTTCGAAAAAATCTAAACAAAAACCGTGTTTTTTCACCGCTTTTGACAAAGAAAAGTTAGTAAGTATCAAAATTTAAAAAAATCCTCGATTTGCGCTACAGCTGTAATTGTAAAGAATATGTGGTTAAAATTTCATGAGGATCGGTTCAGTAGTTACGAAAATTTTATCAACAACCCGCCGAAAAATGTTGTTTCGAGAAAAACGCGTTTAGAGTATGTTTGGGTTACATAAATAGATAAAAAAAAATTTATGTATTTCGAAAGTGTATTTATTAAGTGTAAACCTTTTTGTATCGATATCTATAATCTAAATCGATCAAAAAATTCATAAAAATAGCCTTTTTTAGCGTCTAAAGTGAGAAGACCCCTTAAAAAGAATTGTAAAGTGTCCTGGTGTGCAGTTCCGAGCTTTGATGATTTCCCTTTCACTTTTACACCTCCTCAGAGAATACGCGGCTACTGACCCTTCCACTTATGGTCGCTTATAATATAATATTAATAATAATAACGGCAATGATATCGCAATAATAAAAATAATGAGAGCCCCACCCGGAACGTCTTTGCAGAGTTGAAGAAACGGACAATAGTAAATGGCAGATAAAGATAATAACAATAGCCGAATTTTTCAAATTCTTAATTTTCTCTCCCCGTCCTACATAATGATCTTTCGATAAGTCTGAATTTCTCCCTCGCTCTGCCCCTTGCTCTTATATTCGGTTTTTTAAGAATTATTTGCCATGCGGCACACATGGCGAGTGTGTACAATATGTCTTTGCCGGCAAAGGTCCGAGATACGTACGCCTACATGGGCATAGGCGTACCATTGTTGTCGTTGTGTGCGCGTTGGCGCGCGCACGTGGGCGTATCGAAATTGCTAACGCGCCGCGGGAACTCGGGCAGCTGACGCGTGCACGCGAGGCCGTATTCATAAGTAATTTACGATAACGCGAATACGCGAAGCCAGCTTGCCTTCACCCATACGCTTATGTATCTATTTAAATAAAAAAATACATATCACCAGGTACATCTGATAATTCGGATTTTTCTTGTTCCGCAGCATGAAGCTCGAGTGCGAGAAATTGGCAACGGAGAAAATCGAGATCCAACGACACTACGTCATGGTACGTGAGAAGAGTTTTTTTTTTCATCTAAATTAATAAATCGCCGGGCCGTTGGACGTACACGATTATTTTACTTTTGTCATCATTAGTTTTTTCATTTTGTACGATTTTTTTAACGGTTTATTGCCAGACGACGAGATTTTTTTTGGCTATTTTGAATTTTTGAATTTGCATTTTTATTTCACAATTTTCAGGGTACACACACGTGACGTAGATTCTATAAATTTTTGATAAACAAATGAAGCTTAAAAGAATCTAATCCAATTTTGAACAAGTAATCCGTTTTTTATTTCGCATGAATATTTTTTTAATTGTAGAAACACGCGAACGAATATACATTTTTTTTAAGGTTCAAAGAACTCATTAGGCGCGCGAGTGTTCGATGCGAACTTGAAGGCAACGTTAAGTAATAAATGCTTAATCGGCTGCCTTGATTGCGATACGGTAACGTGCGTTCGAATATGCTGTTGATAAAAACACTATTGATCGAGTTAGCAAGAAATTTTAACGAACTATATGCATACGTATGAACACCGATCGTTTTTGAGGGGAAACTTGTGCAGACATTGTTTAGGAGAAATGCTGACCGCATCGAAATGCGGGCGGTCGGTGCTCGGAAAGGGCTCCAAATCCGAAATTTTCAGTTCACCCCTCACTCTATTACGCTGGCAAAGCCTTACCCGTGTGGTTGCCACAATCGAAAACTTGACACTTGCTCGTACGTGAGACTTTGCGAGCAAGCTCCAATTCGTCGACAAAACACACTATGCAGTCACGCTTGGAGGGCGTTAATAATTGCTCGAATCCTCGCACCTGTTTCTCCTCCCAGCCAATAAATTCCAATATGCCACATGCACGAGCGACGAATACTGTATATGTCTCTAGCGGCGCATACCTGTATTTCCATATTTCACGTATTCGCGTAGGGCGTGTACAATGCCGCACGCGCAAACACGCGTACACGAGCAAATACAGGATAGTCCAGAAGTGAGGGTCAATAAGGCGGAGGTAGATTGGGCCCGAAATTTCGCGTCGAAAAGTCCTTAGGCGTTTCTGGATCCGACGAACGCCTGGCGAGTTATCGATCGTCGAAGTTTGACCAATCGGGCGCGCGCCTAGGAGCGAGGGTCCCGCCCCTAGCGACCGCGCGGTTGCTCGCGCGCTCTCGATTGGTCCGAACTTTAATACTTGATAACTCGCAAGGGGTTCATCCGATCGAAAAACGTCTCAGGACTTTTCGACGCGGAATTTCGTGCCCAATCTACCTTCGACATTGCTGACCCACACTACCGCGACACCCTGCGTACTCGGATATGGAAATCGCTGTATACCGTGTTCGGAAAGGAGCAGACTATACGGAATTCTCCGGGTGTACATAGCTCGGCGGAGATACGTGCCGAGAAACTGGTAACACGGGGAGTTAAACCAGTATCGGAATTGTGTAGAGGGTTTGCAACTACCGATGTTTACCTTCACACGTGCAACCGCGCGCTGTTTCTCCTATTTCGCGTATATACCTACACGCGCGGCGCTGCCTGAGACTCCTTCTGTATATCCTTCGTCAAACGCCACCACACTACCGGCACTGCGCGATGTTCCATCTCCTTGCTTTGGTTGCTCGTCGCAATCTAACCCAACCAGTTCTCCTACCATTCGTTCCTCGGTTTCCTATAGCACGTTTTCCTCTCCTACCGTAGACACACTAATGCGAAGTTATCTCGGACGTAGTGACGGCTCTCTTGCTACTTCGAGCTCCATCCGTGTTCTCTCTTTCTCTAACCTTGTAAATCCCTTTTTATTTTGCTTCTCTCTTTCTAACTATCGCCATTCCTTCCAGTTTCTGTCTCTGCTACACTGTGGAATTTCTGTCTAGGCTCTTCGTCACTAGCTTCTTCCCACTCTGTATCGGTCTAGGCTTCTTTGTCTTTTCATCCCTAATGGTCTCTCTCTCTCTCTCTCTCTCTCTCTCTCTCTCTTTCTCTCTCTCTCTCTAATAAAGTATCTATCTATCTATCTATCTCCCTCTCTCTACTGCGTTTCAGCCACCTAGTTTGCAGTACAACCCATCCTAGACAGCATACATACATAACCCCCTCGTTGCCAAGCCTAATCGGGCTTACCCGACCATTAAACCGTGCAACGACTTCTTAGCATTAATTGCCTCAGCGCTCTCCTCCGGCTGCGATTGACTCGGAGTTCTCTCTCTTTCTCTCTCTTCCTTCTTCCTTCTCCTTGTTGGTCGCTCTATCCCGAACTTCTGTTCGGTTGCTAACCGAGTACCTCACGACACCTTGTCCCTATATATCCATCGAGGCTGCAGTAGCACGAACGTGCATGGGTGTATACAAACATATACGCATATACACACGGGGTGTCTCATTCTAACCGCACGTCCAAATAAATCGGTAAAGCGACGTCGAGTCGAAATGTTTTCACAGAATATTCACGTTTTTCAGGGTGACAATCAATTGAGCAAATTAAAAAAACATGGCCCCAATTTACGATGTTGAAGTTTGCATCGTTGGCGTGCAACGGAGATTAATATTGCTGAATACCTTTTATTTCTTTTGGCATATATTTAAGTAAAACAAGATTTTCAATAATAACAAATACATGAAAAATAAAATATTGGAAAATACTTTCGTTGCGTACAAACGATGCAAAGGTCAACAGCATTTCCGTTTATGATGTCGAAGTTTGCATCGCTGGAATGCAACGGAACATTCTTTTTTCTCGGGTTCCAACATTTCTTACGACAGATTTGAGCTATAAAAATCACGCGATCACGTTTTAGGCTCCTTAGCGATCTATAAGCGAAGTGTACAAAATACGATGTTGGATAATAATGAAAATAAGGGATTGAAAAGAAAAAATCGTTGAGTTCCAACGACGCGAACTTCAAGCCCACCCCAAATGAAGAACCAACCGCAAAATCTGACGAGTGCATCGATGTTTTTTTTATTTTTATCTTTGATTATGGAAATATCGTCATTCGATGGTTCCCTCGGAATCGTAATTCTATTGTAAAAAACGATATTCCGTTCGGGTTGATTTTTACGATAGTACCGTTCGGGGGCGGTTGCGTGTGCCGTTGAAACGGAACGCCCCGTACACATCTACGTATACGTACGCGTTCACCCGTATAGACTTCGAACACCTGCACCTGCGATTCCCATGACGATCTGCAGCCGCAACGTGCACTGGGTGCACTTTGCGGCTGCCTCGATGCTCACCTCGTATAGATTCACAGTCTGACTTGTGCAACTCGATACTCATCTCGACGATTTCTCCCCGACGTACGCGCGATTCATACAGATCCCGTGGAAACGCTCTTGCGTAGACGAATGCTGTTTTGAGGTTTGCATCGTTCGAACGTTACGAAAGTTCCTTTTTACATATTTTTTTTTCATTTATTTTTATTTTTATTCATATTAATATTTTTTTCCATATTTTTTATTATTATAGGCGATTTTTTAGCATTAACGGCGATCTGTTTTTATAGATTTATAATCTAGATCGCCAATTAAATATCTTAGAAACGGTTGGAGGACCTTGGAGGGAAAAATCTGCCAAAAGTTATTAGGAGAAGGGCAGGGGTTTCGGTGTGAAAAAAAAACACTTTTTTGCGATTTTTTTTTCATGCATATGGATAGAGAAAATTTATTGAAATCTTTTGTACATTGGTAAGTGTCATTTCAAGAACATTCCGTAAAATTTGTACGCGAAAATATCCACAAGCAAGCCGGTGACAAAGCTTTTCCAAGAACGCCTTTGGAAAAACACGATTTGCGGTGGTCACTGTATCTCAGCTGGAAATTATCTGAAAACAAGTATCATTAAAATTTAGTCAAAGTATCATCAAATCCTCCCCCAACGGTATTTGATAATTTTTTTTTTCATTTCTAAATTTTTGGTGGTCATGCAACGTGAAAAGTGCTATTTTTCACGAAAAATTCCGACATTTTGGGGGTGGAAAAGCACCTCGATGTAAAAAAAAATCTCAAACTAACCGTTGGGGGAGGTATTTTATATGTAGAAAGTGTGTACCGAGTTTGAAATAAATCGGTCGTGTAGTTTTCAAATGGCAGTGAACGCGGACTTTGAAAAAGTGCTTTCGAGAAAAACGCGTTTGAAGTGTTAGCTACGGTTCGAAACGCGAGCTACAGTGTTAGAGGAGCGGGACTAAATAGTCAATAACTTCGAGAGTTTTGCTCTGATTGACTTGAAATTTTGGAATTATATTCTTGAATCGTTTAACTAAAAGAAAAGACAGAAAAAAAATCGATTTTTCAAAAGTGCGAACCTCTAGCCTCCCCTTAAATTCGTTGCAGTTCAACGGTGCAAACTTCAACATCACTAGGACGAACGATTTTCACGATTCTCTTAGGCCCTCATAAAATGCGACGGAGCGAAAAAAAAATGAAAATTACTTTGGCCCCGTAGATGCGATGTTTTTCGACTTTTAATTAAAATTCATTTTGGAAACTTTGCTCTGCTAGCTTTATAGAGGCGTGCGACATGGACCTGGAAATGTTGCATTTTTCGTTTCTCGCTAAAGTCGATTGAGCGGGCTCTAGTTCGATGCAAAATCGTTTGGGGGTCACGAATTTCCTAGTCCCAACTCCGTATGGGGCTGAAGTTTGCATCGTTGGAATGCAAAGAAAATTCTTCTCACTTATATCCATTACTATCTACAATCAAATATTGCGAATTTGTTTTAGATCGTTAAATAAGGATCCGAAAAAATGCTTGCGTGATTTTCGTAGCTCAAATCTGCCGTAGGAAATTTGTAAAATAAAAAGAAGTCATTTTCGTTGCATTCGAACGATGCAAACGTCAACCTCACGGATCCGTATCTGATAGTGACGCCCCAGACAGCGAGTCCACGTTGGAATGCAAATGGATTTGTTGGGGATTCACCACATATCGAATTCCGTTCGATAATGTGGGGATACTTTAGGATTCTTAGATTGGATACCTATGGGGAGTAAATTTTACATGTATTTATGTAACCCAAACAAACTTAAAGCCGTTTTTCTCGGAACAACGTTTTTCGACGGCTTGTCGATAAAATCGTCGAAACTACCGAACCGATCCTTATGAAATTTCAACCACATATTCTTTACAACTATAGCTATAGCGCATATCAAGGATTTTTTAAAATTCTGATATTTACCAATTTTTTTTTTGCCAAAAACGGTGAAAAACTTGTTTTTTTTTAATGTCCGCCATTTTGTTATTTTTGCATATATAAAAAGTGGCATGATATGCGCTATAGCCACTAACATACTGAATCTAAAACCGTTTGATTTTTTTGTTTCGGATGATCCATCTCCGAGATTTCAACAGCTCAGACCTACAATTTTTTAGGACATTTTTTTAGCCACCATTCTCGTTTATAAATAGTGACTTGAATGAATAAAAAAACTCAGTATCTATAATGATCAATATATCGATAATAAAAAAATATGGCAAAAAGTAATGAAAATAGCCGTTTTTAGCGTCTAGAGTGAGAAGACCCCTTGACGTTTGTGCAGTTTGTCTCTTCGATATTCTGAAAGCGTACAACAACCCCCTGAATGTAGCGTAATGTGATTCCGTGTTAGAAAAATGGCCCATGATTTTATTGCAGAGTAGCTAGGGCCTTTTAGGGGTGGTGTTTCGATAAATTCCGGGGCATGTCTTTTCGATACTCGAAAAGCACACAAAAGTCACTTATATGTAGCGTAATTTGGTTTCAGAATATCGACAAAAATCGTCCATGCTTTTGTTAGGTCCTTAGGAAGGTTTTTAGGGTCTATATGTGGCGAAGTTAAAAATTAGGGTTCAACTGTTCGACAGTTGTAAATCAAATAGAAAGCACTTAAATATTATGTGGTTTTATTCACAGATATCGCAAAAAGTATTAGGTGCTGTGCTAGCTTGATGATAAACCAGCAGAACAATTTGGTTTCTTTTCACTCGTTAAACGACAAGACCGCAACATCTTTGATTGCAGCCCAAAATTAGCACACAAAAAGCACTACATTTTCGTACTGTGGCTAGCTCCATGTAGGCGCGCGTGTTGTTTACATCATACGAGAGCCACCACACAAGCACACATCTTCGCGTTTTCATGACAAAAGTCAATTGGGTCCATTAGGGATTCGTGGCTCCCTGGTGGAGTATTGCATCGGTGGGTGTGTAGTTTCGAGTTGGATAATCCTCGAAAGAACTCGGCTCTATATTGTTCCTCTTGGTCGGGCTTGACGCCTTGTTTTCGCGCTGTACACGCGATCCTGGCCGATGTATCGGATAATTTATTAACGTCTCGTCTTGCACCGCCTGCGGCCATATCTCTTTCCTCTCTCAGCGCCCCCCCCCCCCACGCGGCACCTCTTCTTTCCCTCGGGTCTTCGTATCTCTTCGCGACATGTAACGCACGGTACATACATATTTATACAAATATGCTTGGCACACGTTACCGCACTCTCCTTGTCCTTTTTGTGACTATATATATATTTAAAATTTTTAATTTATATATATTATATATAATTAAATTTATATATATATAAAAGTTTATATAATATATATATAAACTTATACATATATACATATATATACTTATATCCTTTATATACTATACTGTAGTATAATATATATACTTATAAATATGCACGGAGAGAATTTTTAAGTATTTTTGACGGTGAAATCTCCGTAAAAATTACATAAAAAATTTGAAACCGGTGACAAATGTGCACATAGTCAAAAATTGACATTAGCTTTTAATATTTTGCTTTCATTCATGTAAAAATTTAAGCAAGTAGCATAATTTTTTACATTTCTTTCAGTAAAAATTCTGACACATTCTCATGTAGAATTTTAACAATGGGCTGCCTCCAAAATTCCAAGTTTCTACAGTAAAAATAACCTGGACAAACTTGAAATTTCTAAAATCCCTAGCGAAAAATTAATTCCCTATGATTAAATAAATACTCTATATACTGTATTTCTGAACATTTGTGTTCTTGATTGGTACTTATTTTAGCATATCATCTTTCCGTACCATTGTAGACGTCCTTTATCGAAGTTTCTTTTCACGTTTCTTTGTTTTCTTGCGTAGAACTGCGTAGAACACGTTAGACTGCACGAGACCACGAGGCTTTCTTGGCCCATGCTTCGTACTATAATGCGCATGCGCGGTACCGCTGTTGCTAAGCAACGCGGGTCGGCGTCGTTCGTGCTCGTCATACTGCGTCATACACAAGCGCACTCTCACAGCTTGCGTTCACGTATACGCACGCTCACACACAGAGCTCACGCGTACGGTCAGGCGACCTAGCCCTAACTGATTTTACTATAAAGAACGTAAAATTCCGGTGGACGCACGGAAAATTTCGGCTTCCTTTTTTAAATTTTTATGGAAAACACGCAAATTTCTCAATGTTCCACTGAAAAATTTCATTTATATTAGCACTTTTTTAACTTATTGTCGTAATCTTTACGTTTCATGAAATTTTACTATTAATTTCAGTAAAAATTCTGGAAAATATTTTAAATTTCTGTTACGCAAAAGTAAATTTTGATTCATTTCCATGAAAATTTATAATTTATTTCCTAAAAACCTGAAGAATTGCACATTTGTCACCGAGTTATTGTGATTTCACAGTAAAAATTACTTAAAACTTCTCTCCGTGTGTGTGCGTTTGTGTGTGTGTATGGGAGGAATGGAGATATATATATATATATATATATCCATTCCTCCCTCGTTCTTGCGGCTTCTTTGCTTCGCGTATAGACTTAATTGGCGCGAGGCGACTAGTTTAAACACGATTAATCAAACTGCCGTACGGAGGAAGGAGGGAGATTCAAGCGGGTGTAGTGCACTGCCAGCGAAGGAAGTCGTCGTGCCTCCCCCTCCCACTCCCCCCGGCCCCTTTCCCTCCTCGTGGTGATTTATCGGATCGCGCGAGCCACGAACCCGTCCCCTTTATATATAATTTATATACACATGGGTACACATGTACGTGTGGATATATATATATATATATATATATTAAAGATCTATAGACGAGTCTTCTTGAGCCAAGCGACCGGTGTTCAAACCGCTTGAGAGAGACAGAACGAGATCTTTTTCAGGTTTATGATGATATATATGCACGTGTACATATAGGCATACGGTTGAGCAGGCCTCACCTACTTACACGCTTTGACACAGCCACCCGGTTACTAATGAACACGTGTTAATAAACGTCAGTAGACACGGGAACGGACTCCCGTTGAGATGCTTAATTTATATTGGCCACGAGGTACACGTACGGAGGCGCGGGATGTTGGTACGGAGGCGGGTGTTTGTACTCGTGTGCGTGTCGCTGCGGTCGCTAACATCTAAAACGAGATCGTCACGGCTAATTAGCAGCGATTTCATAGATTCCGGATTTTACACGAGAATCGAGTTGATCGGCAAATTCCATGCGAGTAATACCATATACGTGTATGTGTATGCTAATTAAGAGCTGTCGCGACCAAGCCGAAGCGTCGTGACGATGTTGAAGTCTGCAACGTTGGAACGCAACGAAAAGTCGTTCCCTTTCGACGTTCAAATTTGCTTGGCTCGCGAAATCACTCAAACGTTTTTACGTATTTCCATCGGAGTTCTACGGCGTCTCGGTTTTCACGAAAATATGACTTTGGACGAGTATAACGATAAATAAGTGAACATTTGCAAATTTCAACGTCACATTGCAATTTTGCAAATTTCAACGTCACATTGCAACGTTGCAAAATTCAACGTCGTAAATAATACAACTCGATGACATTTTGCAAAAATCGTAGAAAACCGTAATTTCGTGCAAATAAAATTGTTCCTCCGTGTGCGTACACGTCGACCAATGTGCGAGACATGTGTTCACGTATGCTCATTTGTTTGTTTTTTTTTTTTTTAAACATTCTCACCGTTAATTCATCGCCGGTCTGACATTTTTGCGATTCGGGGAAAACGAGCTCGTTATTTATTCCAAGCTGTACAGTTCGCTCGATTTATGTTGAGGGGGGTGGGGGGTGCTTCAATTATCAAAACGTCGTGATCAATTTGTTGAATATTTTCGCTCGTATTCTCGAAAATTAATTAATTTCCTCGTCTAACCCAATCGCACCGCCTCGTTCGCCTTTTTCACTCGTCCCTTAAAACTGCCCGGCGAAACGGCCGGAATTCATTTTCGAGAAAAATTAAAAGCAAACAATCGCGAAACTTGATTACCCAATATTTTGCCCGTGCTGCAAAATCACAACCGGATATTGCTCGATTTTACGTGAAATTATTCAGCGAGATTGCCCGAATTGATCAAATGAGAATCATCGTTGATACGAATATCGATTGAAATTCACACATATACACCACATATAATAACTTTACAACGCTTTAACGTGCTTCACCAACTTTGCGCTTGCATCTCATTGATATACACGCATACCCACTAAGCACACTTTACCATTGTAATATACATACATACATACATACATACATACATACATACATACATACATACATATATATATATATATATATATATATATATATATATATATATATATATATATTGTATCTTTAATTGCGGCAAACCATGAGTATTGAACTTGATTAATTAGCGCCCTATTGGCCACTTCGTTTGCAACGTCCCCTCATGCGCGCTTGCACCCAGACAGACACACGTTTACACGAGGTGTGTAATACTCATTAAAGGGGGAAAGAGGTGCGCGATGCCGTTCGGAATGTGCATCGAGAAATGGTATTCATTAACCCTCGCTCACGCGTCCTTATCCCCCATGCACGCAGTTTCGTGCGTCCCAGCAGCTACATTACTAACACACACCACTAACACGCATACAGAGAGATAGAGGGAGGCACAAGTGATTTCCTATCCTGATTGCTACAACCGCACGTTGCTATTCAATGACGCCAGGTTAAGGATGTTGAGTCCCTATGAAACATGTTAATGTTAATTGTTCAATAAATAGCTTCTTAATCGTCATGAAATTTTTACCACGACCTCCTGAATACTTCATGTAAAAACATACAGAATTTTCAGAATTCTATCATCATTACTTCAACCTCCTCAAGGGTTGAAATAAAAAATGATAAGAAAATTCTGAAAATTTGATATGTTTTTGTATGAAGTATTTAAGAGGTCGTGTTAAAATTTCACGACGATTAGGAAGCTCGTTATTAAAAAATTAACATTTTGTTAAGAACAATTTTTAAAAGAAATTTAAAAAAAATTATCAATAAACTTCGTTTTGTTTCCGTTGCTTTCAGTATATTGTAGATATTATAAAATTGAGAGGTCAAAAAAAAAAACTTATTGCAAAGTTACATCAGTTTCCATAAAACAACATTAAATTTGTGAATGTTAATTGTTCAATAACGAGCTTCCTAATTGTCGTGAAATTTTTACACGACCTCTGAAATACTTCATACAAAAACATACCAAATTTTCCGAATTTTATCATCATTTGCGATTTGGGACTCAACATCCTTAAGTGGTGTATAGAGAATAATTGAATGGGCGTGAATTTCGCGAGAAAACTACGACGACGAGCCAAAGAAACCAGAAGAAGAGGAGAGGATGAAGACGAAGAAAAACAGTTTCCGAGCTTATCCTAGGCGAGTGTAGCTTGGCGAGCTGCATTTTATTTGTACGGTCGCGAAGATTGCGTTATGCGCGAAACGCACGCACGGAGAAAAATACGGCCTCAAATTCTAACACTGGTTGCCAGAATTCTAATATTCAGTGCTAGAAAAGTATAGCAGTTTACTGCCAGTTCGTAATTCTAAGACTTGTTCTTATAGAAGTGTAAAAATGATTCGCACACCGTATAGTAAAAATGACGCGTGCATATTACATTTGGAACTATTTTCGCATAGGCGCGAGTCCTATACGCTGTATAGTAAAAATAATGCGTGCTTTGTAAAATACCAACCTTTATTACACGCTATATTTTCATATGGATTTTACTATACGTATAGCATGAATCTTTGTATATGTATAGATTTCAGTATACGCACAGCATAAATCTTCGGCGTATAGCGAAAAATATTACCAAGTTATTAGTAAAATTTGACTCTTCATATCGTACTTTTTGTAGAATACTGGAAACTAATCGTTATTATCAGTTATTTGTTTCACTAATTCACTTGTATCAGTTTACGTGTCATATCGTTGGTTAAAATTTAAATTTCTTCATTATTGCTATACCATAATTACAATTTTTATCTTCCATTCAATACTTTTTGATATTTAATGATATTTTTTTTAGAAGCATAGTATTAATTCTAAACTTCGAGGCCCCTGTTTTCTCCGTGCGAGCGTTGCATGACGATCGCCAGTTGATTTGGGGGGAGAAAACGAACTGGATTTTATGAAAAACTTAGTATTTTCTCGCACTTGCCCTCTCGGTCTCTCTCTCTCTCTCTCTCTCTCTCTCTCTCTCTCTCTCTCTCTCTCTCTCTCTCTCTCTCTCTCTCTCTCTCTCTCTCTCGTACACTCTCTCGAAGTTTCTCTACCTCGATCGCTAAGTAACTCACTTACGGTGCAATTAATTCGCTTGGCGTAATTACCGGACTAATGGTCAGTTAAATTAAGAACCCGTGCACATAGAACTTTCTTGTATGCACACGAACGCGCTACATAAATACACTTGGATACACACTTCCTTATAATGCATGCCCGTTACATTTATCTATCCTGGGCTCTATCCGGGTATATGTTTAGTATCCGGGATCCTTCAGCCATCTCTTCTCAATCTTTTTTTTTGGTATGTCCTATAAATTAAAATATAAATAAAATTATATATATATATATATATAATTTTATTTATATTATTTTATATATATATAAATCCGTCCGTTTTCTAGCTTCATTTTTTCACATCTTTTTATTTTCGTATCTTCCATACTTTTTTCACTACAACGGCCTAAATGCGTAAAGATGTGAATTATGTATCTAATATGTATAAAAATTATGCACAATTTTGTATATATAATCGTGTAGATCCATGAAGTTTGGATCGTTGGAATGCAAAAGATTTATACCAAATTTCATCAGAATCGGTCGATTAGTTTTTCTTTTAGCTACGTGTCACGATAGTTTTGAAAATGCAGTTTAAAAGGCCGTGCCATACCTTCGCCATTTTTAAAGTTCAATAATAAAAAACAAATGCCATGTAACAGCCACAAGTAGTAATGAAGCATACCCCAAGTCTCTAGAATGGTGAAGGAATGTTTCCTTTTTTAAAAAAACATGGAAATCAGCAATTTTTTTCCTCACCTAAAGGTATCTCTTCCCTTCATAACCCCCCCCCCCCCCCCCCTCCGCCCGCGCAATCTGCATAATGCCACGCGTTGGCATGCTCAACAAAAAGGCGTAATTTAAATCACGCCTTCACGTTCTCGATAGTATGGAATCATGCAATCGTTCGTACAATAATAATTATCGTAAATAATGATCTCCTATTTAATTTAATTATTAACAATAATAATAATATATTATTGTTATATGATAACAATTATACAACAATAATAATTATTGTAATTATCTACTGTTCAATATCAACATTTTATTGTAACAATCATTATCGTACTTATCTACTATTTAATATTATTATTAACAACAATAATAATAATAATATATTATTGTTATATGATAATAATTATACAATAATCATAGTTATTGTAATGATCTACTATTTAATATCAACGCAATACAGTCATATGAATTTCCATTGAACACACAAGAGTTCACCGATGCTAATTGTACCTCACACGTGTGGATACTACGCGACTCGTGCTTAGTTTCACGCATTATATCGCCGATGCGCATACACTGCTATCGCCTATAATTGATTGAGAAATAAAGACAAGACACGTGTAGAGTTGCATGGGAGTTGCAGGGGCGGGGGGGTGAAACGGAGATATTCTGCAAACACATTGCGCATACGCGCCCATATTACATTACCGTTTTCTCCAAGTCAACGTTATGTACATGACGAAATGTTTGATTTTGTTGCAGTATTACGAGATGTCGTATGGCCTCAATGTGGAAATGCACAAACAGGTGAGCGCACACAAATTATCAATACGCATAAGAATGCAATTGTGCATTGTGTTTTTTTGTTCTCTCTTTGTTTCCTTTGTTCCAACGTGTATCCTTGGGTGCTTTTACACATTGCCATACCTACCCGCGCTTCGCTACTCATCTGTCTTCCAAACTGCCGAATAATCGTCCCCAAAATCGACGTTTCTGAACCTTGGCGAAAAATGCACAAAACAGGTCTAGAAGGTATCCACATTTCTTTAGAAAAAAAAAACCGAGTGGACTTTTCGATTGTTTGCTGGCGTAGAAGGGCAAGGAGGGGGGGGGGGGGGGGTGTCGAAAAAGATCAGGTTCTTTTCAATTTTTTTATTTCCTCATTTTTATTAAAATTTATCTTTTTTTTTGATAAATTAAGATCATGGATCCCTTGTGAGGATAAGAAAAGCCGTTTGAGTGACTTGCGTACCCTAATTCGGCGCAAAACCGGGAGCAGTAGCAAAATAGTCAAGTTTCGTTGCATTTCAGCGACGCTAACTTCAATATCATATCATGGGTTTCCATTATGGACATTTATAAGCAACGAAATGAACAAATGTCGATTTCGAAAGTTTTCGGAACGTTTAGACGCCGATAACTCCTGAATTAATTGAGATATCGACAAATTTCCCTACATAATTATTTTTCATTTTGAAGCATACAGTCGTTAATTCATATGACAAAATTGTGAATTATCAATGTCAATGTTTTTTTGCTTTTAAAGTAAAAACTATATTTTTTTAAAGATGATTGCCATTTTTATTTTTTGCAAAAATTTCTCTACAATAGAGTGACCCATTGAATGATTTTCAAGACTAGTCTCATCGTGGGCCCATTTTGCCTTCTAATTTTTCTTTTGTTTGAATTAATCATATTTTTTACAGAAGATTTTTATCATTTCAATCTCCAGTAATGCTATCAATGATTTTGTGATTTCCAATTCGGCTTTGGCAGGCCTGAAACCGTTTATTTTTCATTCGTGCGAAACGTAGCGCAAAAAAAATGATTTTGAGTGAAAAATAATTTTTTTTTCATGGGCTACAATTTTACAAAAAAAGTTCGGGAAAACCAAAAATTGTTTGGGTCACACGTAGGAGTAAATGTACATGGTGAATTTTACATTAGGCAAATGTCAGAATTTTTATGGCACACACACACACGTGTGTTGTAAATATATATATATTTACATATATATTGTGCGCTATGAAAATTCTGGGACTTGCCCAGTGTAAAATTCAACGTTTACACTTACTCTATGATTTTATTAGCTTTATTACACAAATCGTGATTCAACAGTATTGCACAGACTGTATGCGTTCGCGCTTATTATTGCTGCGGCCTGAAACGATTTAACTATGCGTGTACAAACTGGCACTCAAACCGAAACAAATGTGTATGTATATTTATATAGGTGTGTTTCGTCAATCCGCCTCGGAAAAATGATTGTTTTCAGTAGTAAAAACACATTGGAATAACAATTGATACACGTCGACAAAAATAATTGCAGGAATATGACGTGTATTTATTCGTCGTCGGTAAAATGCGTCGTAAAATGGTAACAGGCATGTATAAACGTCGACAACAATAGTTCGAACAAACGGTGAGTTATGTACGTCGCCCACAAACCGGATAACGTGTAGATACGTGACAGAAAAAAAAAACGTTTACACGTGTGCCTTTTATTATTTTGTCCCGTATTTGTATCTATATAGCAATTTTTTTTCACTTCGCTATGTATGCCGGTGTTACGGAGATCACTTGCGATTTCGGATTCAATAGGAAAGTTGAATGCAAACGAAACTGACAGGATAAAAAAGATTGATGCGGATGGTGTTGAAGTTTGCATGGTTGGAATGCAACGAAAATTATTCTTTTTTTTTTTTGCTACTTTCTCGACTCTTTTTTTTGTAGGCTTTGTTTATGTATCCCTGAGGAGGCATGAGTATATTTTGAAATATTAGTGATTTTTGTAGAATGAAATGTGTGAAAAAAAATGATGCGGTTGAAGTCTGCATCGTTGGGGTGCAACGAAAAGTCTTTTTAATTTCTTATTTTCATTATTATGGAAAATGATATGTTGCAAATTTGTTGTACATCGCTAAATAAGAAGTTCGCATGATTTTCACAACTCAAATTTGCCATAGGAAATTTGGAAAGTTGAAAAATAAATATCATTGTTGTATTTCAACTACGCAAACTTCAACGTCATAGAAAATTGGGCAATGAGGGAAAAAATATCTTCGTTGCGTTCGAACGATGCAAACATCAATACCATTGATACGCGGGGGGGGGGGGGGGGCATTGAGAACATTTATCTGTATCTGGTATTTCAAGCAGGAATTATAACGTGTTCGGAAAATACATTTATCAAAATATTTATCTGATTGTTATACGCGAATATATTTTCTTCGGCGCCTGAGTCGACGTTATGCGATCTCTTCATTTCTTTGATTTTCCGTGATGGCGATGCAGTTCAAAATGTTTGAGAAAAAAATAGACATTCTTACGACAGCGAGACTCTTCAAGTCAGTTTAGTCGTTACCAAAAACTCAAAAAGGAGACTGGAGGAGATATTTTTTTTCACGAAACATATCCACGGAGGTGATGGAATTTTATATCCCACAATGGAGAATAATAAATTGGGAAATTCCCTTTGTTCGATAGGGTGAAAGATTCACTTTTCGTTCAAAGATAAACCAAAACACAAAAGAAACTACAAATTTGCTTTCTCCATACGTAAAATTCGCTCTGCCATTCACCGTGCAATGTATGGGGTTGAATTTTGCATCATTGGTACGCAACGAAAATTCTGTTTTACATTTTGTTTTCCACATATTTGTCATCATAAACGATCTTTTTTTTTTCTTCATTTTATATTGTAGATCGCTAACTGAATATCTAAAAAAACCTGGATGGAGGCCCTTTGTTGGCAAAGTCTGTCAAAGAAATTAAAGAAATTCAGAAATACTAATTTCCGTTGCATTCCAACGATCTTCACCATCGTTGCAACGCAACTATCATATAAATAATTATAACGGCCGCATAAATTAAACAGGACCGAAGTATCGTAATATATTTTCAAAGGAGAATACATCCTCGAATCGTAATGTATTTCTTCGAATGAATTTATTTGTTGCCGAAGTTTCGTAATCACCGGTTATACTTATGATTGGCCGTTCAAACACGCATCGAAATGCCTTCCGCACACAAATTATATGTACGCGTACATTGTAAGTACAAATTATAGCTCGATTTCTACCCGATAATTTAGATCGGCTGTACCCCCCCCCCCCCCCCCCCCCCCCCCGGCGAGGGGTCCCTTATACTCCACATGCATACTGCGATAGTGAGAAATAATAGGTACGACGGTCCGTTCGCACAGCACTGGGTGCTGTACCTATTGCATTTTCGACCGCTGCATTTATGGTGTGCGCAACCGTACACGACTATCCGAAAACATTCGGAAGTACGTACGGATATGCGGGCTGTGCACGCTATACGGAGATCGGTGGTTTAAATGTAATTGCTGGGTATTTCATGATTCCGCGTATGTACCGATCATCGTTACGACGAGGCTTTTATATCGATGGTCCCTTGAGACGAGACCGCTTTTCGTAGATATATACCTGTACACAGATGTACGCGTACGCGTATATCTATATACACACATATGTACCTATTTATGGGGTCGGGATAACTGGTAATTAGCAAAGCTGTAATAACGCTTGATTGCGCGCTCGTCATGGCGTATACCTATTTGTGGCGAGGTAACGATGGTTGGATTCATTAAATTGCATCACACCTCATTTGTACACCGATACTTTTATTCGTCCACCGTATCGCTGTACATTACGCGCGACTTACTACTAATATTATTTTCGCCTCGTTGCAATCCAAGAAAAATAATACGAACGGACATTGTGTTTTTTCTGTATCACGGGCACGTCACTCGAGCGTAATAATTCGGTCGAGTAATCAGCTTGAAAAAATTGTTATTGTGGAAGCTAAGACGAATATTCCTGTTAAGACATAAGAAATGTACACAACTGTAGAAGCTAAGGCGAATATTCCAGCTAAGACATAAGAAATGTACACGACGTAGAGATTAAGACGAATATTCCTGTTAAGGTATAAGAAACGTAATCCCGCCGGTGCTGAAGGCCGACTGACGCGTCCCGTTCCCCGATTATTAACGGGCGGTATCGTTGAACGAGGAGTTCGGGTTGAGATTCGGACGCGAGCACTTGTGTCCTCCCGAAATATCATTACGTTTAAATAAAATCCACGATTGAAAATAAGACTCTCATATTATCGTCGATAGTGTCTATTCCCTTATTTTTCTCCCTACAGTTCAGAAGTGGGATTAAGATTCGAGCGCGTGTGTCGTGTATGGAAAGGAACGCGCGGAAAAAGTACGGTCGTGTGTCGTCGTACGGAGAAATTAATGATAATTTGTGCTGTGTGCCGATTATCTTACTTAAACTTTCGCCGTGTGTAAAACATTGTGAAAGGATTATCATAAGTATTATCGCGCCACTGTGTGCGCGAAGAGCGAGGGAGTCTATCAGAGAAATAAAAACGACGCTGTGTGTGTCGGTGAAGATATGGTCACTAAAGAGCCAAGCGATTATACAGTTCTAGAACTCAAAGAAATCCTTCGTGAAAAAGATCTGTCATCGGTTGGTAATAAAAACGAACTAATCAGTCGACTAACTAACTTCGATCCAAATATATGGGCGACGATGGACGAAACACGTGTTCGAGAAGGACGCGGTGCCGAGGACATGGACGATCTCATAGGGGAAGCGGCAGGAGGAGGCGAAACGTGGAACCGTGCCCCTTCAACGAGGAATTCCCCTGCTGAAAGCGAATTGACGCGACGTGAGAACGAGCTATTAAAGCGAGAGAGGGATCTTCTTCAACGAGAATTAGAAATTGCGAGACTGCGACGTTCGAACCATCCAGGCGAATCCCAGGTCAACGAAAATTTAGGAAGACGCAGTGGGATGTCGATGAACGAAAACGTACGATCGATCCGAGATTTGTTGAGCGACTTCGACGGTACCGAAGGGACGTTTTGGAAGTGGGAGCAACAAATACGGCTTTTACGAATATCATACGCACTGGACGATATGGCAACGAGGATCTTGGTGAGTGCGAAGCTGAAAGGGCGGGTACTCGAGTGGTTTCACTCCAAACCCGACCATCTTACACTAAGTATCGAGGACCTTTTAAGGAAAATGAAGGAAATGTTCGACCTCCGGCAATCGAGAATGATGTTGCGTCGAAAGTTTGAACGAAGATCGTGGCAACCACATGAATCTTTTAATGATTATTATCATGATAAAATTATCCTGGCGAATCGAGTGCCAATCGAGGACGATGAGGTCGTCGATTATATTATTGACGGAATACCTGATCGAAAACTTCAAGACCAAGCGCGTATCATGCGATTTGGTTCACAAATGGACCTTTTGGAAGCTTTCCGTGAGGTGACGCTGTCCACGAGGAAGTTCCCGGGGCAAGATCCAAGGAGACCAGTGGATCTCGAATCCGAAGGGAAGAGAGAAGAAAAAACGGCGACTAAAGAGAGGACAACGCCGGCGAAAGATAGTTCGACACCGTCGACCGAGACTCGATCATCGGGCCGAAGAACGATCAGATGCTATAACTGCCGAGACGCTGGACATCTCGCTCCCGAGTGTCCACGTCCGAAGAGACCGAGAGGATCCTGTTTCCGCTGCGGTTCGACGAGCCACCAGTTAAGCGCCTGTCCTGAGGAAGAAGCGAAGGCTGCAGCAGCAAAAGCTACAAATTTAATCGAGCCGATCGAGATTAGCGACCCATACTACGTACAATTGAAGTTTTCCGTTCCAGACGGGAGTGACGGTAGGCGCAATTTCACGTTAAGCGCGGTAGTTGACTCCGGGTCTGCGGTAAGTCTCATACAATGTCGGTATATACCAGTCACTTCACGTGAACCAATACCGCCTAATGGAGACAATTTTCGCGGAGTAAATAGCTCTCGTGTCCGTGTGTTGGGATTGTTTACGAGCATTGTCGAGATTGAGGGAGTGGAAATGGAATTACGTTTTCTAGTTGTCCCGGACGAAACAATGTCGTGTGTAGCGTTACTTGGACGCGATTTTTCTCGCAATCCATTAATTACGGTCGAGTTAAGTGAGACTATAAAGATTAAACGGAAAAATGATTCGTCCGGGGAAAATGACTTTTCCACTCAAATTTTGCGCATAGAGTACCTCGAGAGTCCCGATAAAATTAATGAAAGACTGAATATTAATCCGAATATCAAACCGGAGATATCAGAAAAGGTTCGAGAATTATTTAACAATGAGTACGTTGGTAAATGGGGCTCAGACGCGAAAGAAACAGAAATGAAAATGAAAATTTCTTTGAAAAACGAACAACCAATTACTTTTCGGTCGAGAAGGTTAACATTTTCTGATAAGGGAAAATTACAGGTGATTCTTGACGATTTGTTAAACGCTGGGACGATTAGACCGAGTACGTCACCGTATGCTAGCCCTATTGTTCTCGTGCGAAAGAAAAATGATGAATTGCGACTCTGCGTTGATTTCCGAGAGTTGAACAAAATTACGGTCAAAGATAATTTCCCGACGCCGTTAATAGATGACCACATCGATCAGTTAAAAGATAAGAAATATTTTAGCACCTTGGACCTCAAAAACGGGTTTTATCATGTTAAGATGTCCGAATGCTCGGTAAAATATACTTCATTTGTGACACCGTTGGGGCAGTTTGAATTCCTTCGTATGCCGTTCGGGTTGACGAATGCTCCGCGTGTCTTCCAAAGGTTTGTTAATGGGATTTTCGGAAAACTCGTACGGGAAAATAAAATCTTGCTGTATCTTGACGACATTTTGGTCGCCACCCAGGATATTGACGGTCACCTAAGCATTTTAAAAGATGTCTTCGAAGTCGCGAGACGCCATCAATTAAAATTTAGACTCGACAAATGCTCTTTCGTACAAACTGAAACCACTTATTTGGGGTATTCAATCGACAAACACGGCATCCGTCCGAGTATACGAAACGTCGAGAGCGTGAACAATTATCCGATCCCGCGAAATGCGCAAGAGGTACACAGATTTGTCTCGCTGGCGAGCTATTTCCGTCGATTTATTCCGAAATTTTCAATCCTCGCGAAACCATTGTACGATTTGATAAAAAAAAACGCAACATTTGTATTTGGACCGAAGGAAAATCAGGTTGTTGAAACTCTAAAAAATTTGTTAGCATCTCAGCCAATATTAGCGATCTATTCCCCGAAGCTGGAGACTGAATTGCATTGTGATGCCAGTGCGAGCGGCTTCGGCGCGATTTTATTACAGCGCCAAAAGGATGAGACATTCCGACCGGTATTTTATTTTAGTAGGCGAACTACTACGGTCGAGTCAAAATACCACAGTTTCGAACTGGAATGCCTTGCCGTCGTTTACGCTGTTAAACGATTCCACATCTACCTTGCTGGCATCCCATTTAAAGTTATCACAGATTGCGATAGTTTTCGCCTTACATTGAGCAAGCAAACAGTCAATCCTCGGATCTATCGTTGGGCCCTGTTTTTGGAGCAATACACATACGAGATCGTACATCGACCCGGGACGCGTATGAACCACGTTGACGCGTTAAGTCGTTGTCATAGTATACTCGTCTTAGAGGCAAGTTCAAACGAACGAACGTTGTCTATTCAACAAGACCGAGATCATGAGATTATAAAAATTCGCGACAGGTTGGGAATCTCCGAAGACAAATTTTACGAACTGCGGAACGGACTCGTTTACCGTAAGGATAAAAATGATAAACTCTTATTTTACGTCCCGTCGTCGATGGAAAATAACGTGATTCGTACGTGTCACGACGATGTGGGTCACGTGGGCGCAGACAAAGTTGTTTGTGGTATCAGTAAAGTTTATTGGTTCCCACGATTAAAAGAAAAAGTAAAAAGTTATGTATCCAATTGCTTGCGATGCATTGAGTTCAGTCCTTCGAATGGCAGAAAAGAAGGATATTTGCACAGCATACCGAAGGGCAAACTGCCATTTCAGACGGTTCATATCGATTATTGCGGTCCTTTTGAGAAAACCAGTCGCGGATACAAATATATTCTTTCGATTGTCGATGGGTTCACAAAATTTATAAAATTGTATGCGTGTAAATCAACGGCTTCTGACGAGTCGATTAGACATCTTCAAAATTATTGTCAGGCGTACAGTAAACCACGCCGTATTATAAGTGACCGCGGAACTGCGTTCACGTCTGACCGATTCAAAGAATTTCTAGGTGAAGAATGTATTGAACATGTCCTTGTCGCTGTTAGTACTCCGCGTGCCAATGGACAGGTAGAGCGGTTTAATCGTGTCATCACCCCGATGATCGCGAAATTGTGTGAAGAGCCAGCGAAGTGGGACAAGGTTTTGAGCAAAGTAGAATTTGCCATTAATAATACGGTATGTCGTTCGACGGGGGAGAGTCCCAGTAGATTGTTATTCGGCGTCGATCAGTTTGGTGAAGTGAACGATAGGCTTAAACTAATCGTGGAAGCAGATTCAACTGCCGATCGCGACTTAGTGTTGATAAGAGAGGCCGCCTCCGTAAAAATCGCTAAATGCCAAGAAGAAAACGAAACTCTCTATAACCGGAAGCATAGAGAAGCGAAGAGCTATCACGAAGGGGATTACGTAATGATTCGAAACACCGATACTTCGGTGGGTCGTAACAAGAAGTTGATACCGAAATACAAAGGACCGTACGTTGTAAAAAAAGAATTGCGATTCGATCGATATGTAGTAGGCGATATCGAAGGGTTTCAAGTTACACAGTTACCCTATACTGGTGTTGTCGCCGCGGATCAAATGAGACCGTATATTCGGGAGTGAAAAAAGGGACGAAAATTGGGAAAATTTAGTTTGATTAAATAAAGTCGATGCGTGTTTATTCTCACCACAAGACAGTAAATTTGTCCGAGTCTGTGAAAATAAAATCTTTAATTTCATATCTTGTATGGCCGAGACGGCCATAAAGTCAGGCTGGCCGACTGTGGAAGCTAAGACGAATATTCCTGTTAAGACATAAGAAATGTACACAACTGTAGAAGCTAAGGCGAATATTCCAGCTAAGACATAAGAAATGTACACGACGTAGAGATTAAGACGAATATTCCTGTTAAGGTATAAGAAACGTAATCCCGCCGGTGCTGAAGGCCGACTGACGCGTCCCGTTCCCCGATTATTAACGGGCGGTATCGTTGAACGAGGAGTTCGGGTTGAGATTCGGACGCGAGCACTTGTGTCCTCCCGAAATATCATTACGTTTAAATAAAATCCACGATTGAAAATAAGACTCTCATATTATCGTCGATAGTGTCTATTCCCTTATTTTTCTCCCTACATTATCAAATTTATAATATGTATATAAATAGTTTGAAAAAAATGGTAATTCCATTTCTAATGTATATATCGTGCTTTTAGTGTGACGAAAGCAAACACAAACAAACCCAGTCAAACCCAACCAAACCCAATCAAACCCAACCCAACCCAAAATATTGTGGTGAATGATCATTTCAAGGTCATATCACAGGTCGCTGGATTCGTCTGAATTATCAGCTACAACGTCTTAATAAAAAAGACCATGTTCCCGTTTGGAAAATTACTGATGACCTTGAGAACGCAAAAACTATGACCTTGAGAAAAATGAATTTTTCACCACTGCGTCAGCCCTTCGAAATCAATCAGATTACCTCGTGACATTTTTTTCGCCACTCTAAAGACAACGGAGATATTTGGGGTGGTCACGTTAAATGGTTCACCCTGCATAGTAGAAATTAGAAATGTAATTGCCATTTTTTTAAACTGCTTACGTGAACTTCAGTTGTGGGGAAAGCGAGAGGAAGCGCTTACCGAATATAATCTTGAAGTTTGCACTATTAGAGTTGTGTTGAAGTTTTCATCGTTGGAATGCAACGAAATCCTTTTTTATTTTTCCCTTTCTTCATCTTGATTACCGCCCCAACCTTTTTTTCCAAGTTTAACTTATCGAACCCTAATTGAGGATCTTCAAAACCAAAAAATGTTTCAGTGATTTTAGTAGTCAAATGGGCCGAAAGAAATGGATAGTACGAAAGAAAAATATGTCCGTTGCATCCCAACGATGCAAATTCAATGCGATTTATTCGAGTGCAGAGAAAATTAATTTATTAAATCGTTAACTCGTTGGTATCCCATTTTTTTTACAGATTTAGCAGCAGGCTACGAGAATGACTGAAACATTCGATTTTTTCTGATTTCTGCAATTCAAACTTGCAACGAAATATTTTGGGTGAGAAGAAAAAAGAATCGTTGCGTCACAACGATGCTTACTTCGAGACCATGACCTACCTAGTGGCGAAAGTCGATTTTTTTTGCCTATATTGGTGGTCGCATCGGTGGAGTGCAACAAAATTGATTTTCCATTTTTTGGGACACTGAAGTTTGCATTGTCGAAAGGCAACGATTTTTTTTCTTTCAATTGTACAAATTTTATTTGCTTAATTTAGGCTAGGAAAATGGCTGGAATGTTTTTACGTATTGTTGTTCGAGATTCCCGATCTCAATTTGCAAAATAAAAGATTTGTATGTGGATGAAAATGAAGAGGTGAAAAATAAAGAAAAAAAAATCGTTGCATTTCAACATCGTTATTTTTCCATTCCTTCAATTGTACATCTAGCCAAATTTTTTTTTGTACATTGCAGTGGTCGATCTCTACTAAGGATTAAAAAATAAAAATCATTCCAACGATCTAAATCCGTCGGGAAAATTCGAGTGATCCGAACAAAATAAATTTTTATTGCATTCCAACGATGCAATCTTCAACATTCGATATTTTTTCCTTACTTCTTGACGTTGGGGATAGTTTTGTTTGTTTTTTCCCCATCACTTCAGTAAATTCTCTTCCGCTCTGATTTTTTGTCTCTTTCGAATCCCGATAAGGTCAATAGGGCACCCGTTGGGCCGCGTGGATAAAAATAACAAATACTGGAAATTAAATGCGATTTTTTTTTCATGACCGGTGGATAATGTGTGGCTGTGTATGCGGGTGTGCTTTGAAATCGTATATCGGTTTTTATTTCGGATCTTGCACTTTCCTGTTCGGTACCCACGAACGACGCTGGCGCTGCGCCACCGAAACGTCCTCTGCGTGCTTCATCGTTCGCTGTATAAAAGCCGCCCGCACCCCCGCCTCGCGCAACTCGCCCTTTCGCTCGCGTATAACGCGAAACACTCGGTTATCGCTGAAAATGCAATTACCGCGCGGTTCACCGAAAGACCCTACGCGGTAATTGCGCTTCATTATTTCATCGGAAAACGCGAGACGAAAATTCTCACGGGAGCCTTGACAACCTGCATTTACGTTTTGTAGCTGCGTTTCAGAGGACCTGAACGATATGGGTAATTTTACCAATGCGACAGCCAATAATAGACGTCCGCACCAACTTGCGTATACAAATCGGCGTAACGCCAATGTTTCTCTAAAGCGACTGGTCTGTCAGAATATTATATATATATATATATATGGGAGTACGTAAATTACGCAACGCAAAATATCCCAATATTTGACCCCCCTCCCCACGTAACGGAACCGTAACGCCTGGCCTGAACCCCCACCCCTATTCCGTTACGTAACGGGTGCTTTGTCGTCAATAATTGCTTTTTTTTCAAAGGAATAACTAATTATGGAAGGATCAGGTTTATACTCATTTGATGAAGTATATATTCATCTAGTTTTATGCCAATTTTTGTGATTAAAAAAAAATTAACCCTGATTTGGCGACGAAAAAAATTCTCTTCATTGTCCCATCGATATCTTTATGAAAGGCTATCTGTAAATAAAAAGTCAACAATTTATCGACATCTATACAAATGTAGCTATCGTTATGCGTAGCCATGTTTAAAAAAAATTTTTTTACAAAATGCCGACCGTTGGGGCTTTTTTTCTAGCTTTAAGGTCCTCTTTTGTACTCAAGAAATCTTTAAAAATAGTAATGATAAACATTTTTTAATTCGCCTTCGTCTAATCTTAGTCACTGCGATTACAAAAATGTTTTTAAAAAATTGAAAATCGGTTGATAAGCTTTTGAGCATTCGCTGAGACAAGCTCGAAAAAAATATTTTCGAGAAAATCGCGATCAAAGTTTTCGTTTCGTTTTTCTTGATACAAACTTGTGTTTTTTTTCTAGAATATTGATTCTTGCATTAAAGTATCAAGTCGCGGGCGATATGACGGTTTTTCATCTTCATTATATTCCTCAAAATAACAAGAGCTTACACTTCATCTATTCTGAACGATGAGTTTTATATTAAAAAACTCGAACATGCAGAAATTTCGCGGTTTCGGGCAGTTTTGAAATCGTGACGCAACGTAAACCTCGACCCCCCCCCCCCCCACGTACCGTAACGCCAGACCGAATCACCCCCCCCCCCCCCGACTGCGTTACGTAACTTATAGACGCCCTCTGATTGAATTGGATATTGAACGAAAGTCAGACAAGCGAGAATTCTAACTTCATTGCTATTTATATAACCAAACCATTTCCTCTCGATTGCCAATATATATATATATATATATATATATTTACGAGAGAAAATGATTTGGTTGTATTAAAATAAGTTTAGGGGTTACTTGGGTTTCGAAGCCAAAAAAACATATTTTTTCTATTAAAACATTTTTATATATAAATTATTTTATAAAAAATGTTAAGCTCATAAAAGAGCTACGTTTCCTCAATACTTAAAAAAAATTCATCCAAAAATTTGGGAAATTCAGCCGGTGAGACCTGGTTTCCGGAGACCCCTAAAAATAGTGTTCACGTGGTGGTCAAGATAACTCATGATAGCTTTATCTGAAATTAAAGAACCAATTTTTTTCTGTTAGTAGATAAGTATAGCGCGTGATTGAACTAAGGATTTTTGAAAAAATTTAAATTTGAATTGTTTGCATGCTACACTACGTATAGCCTTGTAAAATTAGTTGTAATCGAAAAAAAACCTTCGTTCACTCACTAGTTAACGCTATTTTGAGGAAGTGTGCAAAATTTCAATAAGATCGGTGCATTCGTTTTTGAGAAATCGTGTCCACCGACTTTAAAAATAGAGTTTTGAGAAAAATGCGATTTACCTGCGTCGCTCCCGGCCGGTTTTTCCCAACGGGAAGAATTCCCAAAGGCTCTCTCTCCTAGACTTTTCCGCCGATTGACTTGACTGGGAGAATATTCTAGACATTTTTTGCTATTAGATGATAAAATTTGCAAAAAACGGATTTTTTGAAGTTTTCAATCCCACGTAACCCCTTTAGTTTGAATTTTCCCTTACCCGACTTTCATTCAACATTTAATTCAATAATACCGTTACTTCAATGAATGACGACTGGCTCTAAAAAAGAAAAGAAAGATCGTGCATCCAGCGTGTAATATCCACCCGTGCAGAAATTATCGTAGGGATCCAATTGGCTTCCCATCGCATTAGAACGTGAAGTTTGCATCGTTAAAACGCAACGAAAATTCTTTCTCAATGTTCATTTTTTCATTTTCTTCACCATGTGAAATCTTGTCGTGCAAATTTAGGCTGTAAATGTCCGATGAGGATCCTAAGAAACCAACGTTTGAGTTTTTTTTCCTAGTCCAAATATTCGAAAACAAGTTCAGGCTACTAAACTTCAGTTGCGCTCCAACGATGCGAACTTCAATATCACGCATTGCTTTTCTATCCTAAAACGTCACGATGTTGACGTTTGCATCGTTCGAATGCAACGAAACATTAAAAAAACGTAATACCTCATCTTCTTCAGCATCGAAAATGTGATCCAGCAAATTTGGGCTTCAAATTTCTTACGAGGATTCTAAAAAAAAACATTCAAGGTTTTTTCGTAGCCCAAATTTGCAAAAAAAAAAACATCAGGCCACTGAACTTTCGTTGCGTTCCAACTAATCATGATCCACCACTGGAATCCAAGTGGATCTTTGAAACATTATGAACCTTATCTCAAGAAAGAATAAATCGCTACAAAAACGTACATCACAAAGGACGCCCCAACAAATTCCTCACACGTGCACGCAATGAAATATCATTCGAGTTTAATAAGCTTCGAACATGTATCCACTACAATGCAATTGTGAATTTCGTTTCTCAAACGCAATTGTTATCGCGAAAGCGAAAAAAGAAATGAAAAATTGGAAACCAATGACAATATTGATACCGAAGTATCGTAAACTTCGAGCATGTCCGACAAGGAGGAAGAAGAAAAGCATTCATCTCATCAAACACACGGCTCAAGCCCCTCGAAGCAGCCAAACAAAAAATTCACAAGACATTGTTTGCTCCCGCCATTGGTTTTTTTTTCTTCGCCTTCTTTTTGCAATCGGCAAAAGATTTATTGTCATTCCGCCCGGGATATAATAAATCATGAGTTCGCACCTGTACACCGCGAGCTCAGATTATTTTTCGACGCTTCAACAACTCCCCCCCCCCCCCACTCCCCCCATACCGTCGCCCCCGCTCGTAAGCACCGCGCGAACAAACATACTCACAAAAACGCGTCATACAAATGTGTGCACTCGAAGTATGTCGTGTACGGTCGTGCGGGCGAGTCGTGTACTCTGATATGTAAAATGCTTCACATTTCGGAGTGCTAAGTGGGTTCGCGCCTGCTCTATCCTCTCTCTCGCGCTTTGCCACGTACTCGGGACTTCACTTTCTCGCTTTCTCGTATACGTATGTGAAAAAGAGGGAAAGGGAAATCGAGAGTGAGAAAAAAGAGGCGACTGACTATATATATATATATGTGTGTGTATGTGTGTATATGCGTTTCCGGTCAACCCTTTTCGAGGGAGAGAGCCGCGAAGCGAAGCCCCTTGGAACACCGTAGAGAGCGCTAATTCGAACCAGAAACACGGGCGCCCGGGGCTCTGGCTCGACGATAACGTGGTAATTACTTTTACGAGGTGAGCTCGCGGCTCGACGACCGCGCTTTTCCTCAATTAATAACAATGGCTCCCTGGCGATCTTACAACTGTAAATTAACGCTTTGCGCGAGATCCCGCGATCGCATGCGATATGTGTACTCCTATGGGCCGCACGCCCACGCATATATATATATATATATATATATATATATATATATCCATTACATTTTTTATTTTGCATACTTCCTCATTGTGCACGCCATGCTCAGATGAGAGAATAGAAGAATGCGGAAACGTGAGGGAAAAAGGCGGCTTTGGGGGTGAAAAAGGGGGGGTTAGTTTTCGTGGGCTTCCGGTTTGGGTTTGTTTGGGTTAATTCAGTGTTGTTTTGGAAGAGAAGAAAAATGGAATGAATTCGGTGAAAGAATTATCCGGGCAGAAATGAAAATGAACAAATTTGGAAAACGAGAGTGTTTTGGGAGTAGCCTGATTTCGGACGCGCGATAGTTTAGTCGTGTGTATAATTGTGGATAATATTACGTATCAATTTTACGACGGAGGGGCAATAGATGGGAGAGAGATTGAAAAAAAAAATTGGAAAATAATAAACAACGTTACACGAGAGTGCAAATGGTTCTCTTTGTGATTGATTGAATTGCGTCGATTAAAATGATTTAGGTATCAATGGGTTGCCCATTTTTCCATATACTCGTAATTTTATCCGCTTTAAGGTACAAAGGAAATCAACGGTGGTAGAATCGGGTACAAATGAAGGCAAATATAAAAAAATATAGGATACATTTTGCACAATCCTTCCTTTTAATATTTCAAGACAACCCTAAAGGGAATTTTGGCGACACGCAATAGTTTTCGAGTTATCGAATTTTTGAGTTTGCTTTTTTTTTAAACAAACCCAAACGAACCCACACCTAAAAGCTATTGCGTGTCGCCAAAAATAACTCTAGGGGTTGTCTTAAAACATTAAAAGGAAGGTGTGTGCAAAATTTCACATAGGTTTGAAGCTTTTTACTTTTTACCCGTTAATTATGAACGATCGACGTGCGTTTTTCAGCATTCCGGCAAATTGCACCGATCCATTGCACACGCGAACAACATTGTCTCCATTTTCGTTCTTTTATCGTTGTACGGTCGCGACGTTTCCTTCATTGGCGTTTTTCGTATCTCTCCTTTCAATTCCTTATTCTGGCGTACGCACTACACATACGAAAAATTTCGTTTCGGCCATCGTCGGTCTTGCACACGAATACTTTTATTGAAATTCGCGTAACGACCAACGTGCGATGCGCTATTGAGAAGGTCGATATTTATTTGCGTTCGATGAATATCAATCTCGCGGTATCCTCATTCAGAGGCTCGTAATTACGTTTGACACGATATGCTCGCACAATGTATGAGATAAGAAACGAGTTTTACAATTTTAATGACACGGTTCTTATTATCCCGAAACTCACGAGGATTACGTATCGATTGCCATGTAGGTCTGCATATATATATACATACATACATACATACATACATACATACATACATACATATATATATATATATATATATATATATATATATATATATATATATATATATATATATGCATGATCGCGAGTCACGCGAGGACGTCGACGTGACAAGCCGCAGGGAATAATTTATCGTATCGACGAATGAATATGTGAGTAAGTATGTGTGTGCATATAAATATATATATAGATACAGACACACACACACACATTGCAGCTCAACTTAGGCAATCGTTTCCCTCACATGGCGTTAAAGTTTGCATCGTTGTAAAGCAATGAAAGTTCTTCCTCCGTTTTTTCTTCATTTTTATTATAATCCAAATTTTTTTTTCATTCCCCGAGGTTGTAGATCTCTGGAAAAGGTAGGAAAAATTAATGTCGTTGAAGTTTGCATCGTTGGAACGCAACGAAGGTTCCGTTTTACATTTTATTTTCGATTTTTTCATTATCATGGGCGATCTTTTTTTTTCTTAATATAGATTTGGAATGTAAATAGCTAAACAAATATCTTGAAAAATTGTTGAATAACTTTTGCAGGCAAAATCTGCCAAAAGAAATTAAATTCGTCGCAGTCCAGCGATGCAAACTTCAACCTCATTCCCTCATTATCGTTGATTAGACATTTTCATTGTGGTAAACCTCACTCCTAGTGTCAAAAAAGCGCCAATTTTTTTGATTTTTTTTGTTGAAAATTTTAATTTTTTTTTGAAAATTTTGTATAAAAAAATTTGAATTAAACAAAAATTTGAATTTTTTCCGAATTCTGAATAAAATTTGATACGTTGTACACCTGTTTTGTGCATTCTTCGCCAAAGTTCAACTTGTGCTTTCGATGTTTTCTATCTTTTCATGTGAAATTTCAATTTTCGAGATGAGTACTCAACAGTTTGGAAGTCAAATAAGTGCTTTTTCGGTGTTGCAAGTTAAAAGGCAAACTTAAAAAATGACGGAGAAATGTGTTTTTTTTTCTCGAAATACATAAAAAGAATATGTATGTAACATTTGTAATGATCATGGGAGGATTGGCACCAGCTCAGAATATCGATCGGAGCCTTTTCTTTTCAGGTAAATTTAAATTGCTAGAACAACGAAAAATAAATTGAGAGAGGAGGGCCTAGATAACATAGCATATACAACAAGGGATAGATAATACAGAAAAATTAAGATTTGGAATTATTCAAGGAGAATTCAGAATTAAACTTTACCTAAAATCGTATTTTTTTAAAAAGATTATTCACTTGCAAGATCGGAAAAGTAATCTGTTGAGTTACAAACTGTCGAATAATCATCGCAAAAATCGAAATTTCACCAACATGAATCGGTAAATATTGGAAGCACAAGTTGAGGTTTGGCACAAAAATGCGAAGACAGGTCTTAAACGTATTTAATATTTTTAACAATCGGCAAACGGCCCTCGGGGACTTTTCGATTTTTAGCAGTCGCAGAAGAGCAAGGGGTGAGCGAAAAATTTGAACAAACTCGTTGTTTTTTTTGACACTAGAAATGAGGATTTCCACTATAGAAATCTATAATCAAGTATGGTGCGGGAAATAGTTGCCTGGACTGAGCTGGAATACCCCGTGTTTTTATGTATATATATACACACACACACATACACGAAAGATAAAAAGCATCGCAGATGCGTACTCTCATAGTCTCTCCCGTTGTTACGATTAACGATTCAATCATTCAATTATCTGAAAACTAGAATATTAATTATTAATTTCGTATATATAATGACAAAATTTCAAAATAAATTGACGTTTTCGTAAGTCACTTCGTGATTGCACGTTTTTCGTCGTCCATTACAATTTTCATTGTATAAAGTACCCATAATGAGTCTCTTTTCATTAAGTATGCATTCTCTAATAAGCCCGTGCACTCGATGTTAAGCTCTTGCGCTCTAGCCGCCTCGTTGCATTTACTCGTTAATGCAAATTCCCGGATCAAGACGAATCTTCCAATTTTCGTTTTCTTCTTCTTTTCCTGCCCATTTATATATATATATATATATATATATATATATAACGGGAGGAAGCCTCTTATGCTTCAACAAAGTTGGCTCTCATCTACTCGCCTCTTCTATTTTTTCCTCCCCCCTCCTCCTTACGATTCGGACTCTCGCGGATCTTGCCCCCCTTTTTTTCAGTTTAAAATGATTTTTTCCTCCCCAACTAGACTGCCCCGGTTCGCCGGGAAAATCGTTCGAGCTCGTTTTATACGTGGCGTTTGCTCTTGACAATTAATTACGCGGCTGCGGACGACCGGGCGTTTTAATTAAAATATCCGAGCGCTTATTCAACGTTCGTGCTTGTCCTCTCTGTCTGCCTCTCTCTCTCTCTCTCTCTCTCTCTCTCTCTCTCTCTCTATCTCCCTCCCTCTCTCTCTCTCTCTGTCTCCCTTTACTTTTCGGTCTCGAGCTCCAACTCGACCCACTCGCATTCACGTACGAGCGCACCGACGAGCACTTCCGGTTTCTCTATATAGATTTCCCGTATTTCCCTACTGCGCAAATGAACGTCCGAGATTTCGTCAAGCAACTCACGCAATATCCGCTCGTTTGGGTTTGCGTATGCATGCAGAGAGAGAAAGAGCAAGAGGGAGATAGATGAGAGATGGTCCCTGAAAATTTGGACCAGGCAATGAATTCAGGATTGGGGTGGTCTCGATGGAGTTGATGTTTGCAACGAAAATTCTTCTCAATTTTTTCATTTTCGTTATTATCCAATATCGCACTTAGCAAATTTGCTGTAGATCGCTTAATAAGAATCCCAAAAAAAATATTTGCGTGTTTTTCCTATCCCAAATGTGCCAAAGGTGATTTGGGAAATTGACCAAAATAAATCATTTTTCGTTGCATTCCAATGATCCAAACTTCAACATCATTGACGAACGATATCGAAGTTTGCATCGTTGGTAACGAAAAGTTCAGTGGACTAATTTTTTTTTTTGGCAAATTTGGACTATGTAAAACACTCGAATGTTTTTTACGATTTCTATAAAAAAATCCGAACTCCAAATTTGCTGGATAAGATTTTGAAGGATGAAGGAAACGGTGAACTGACGTTTTTTAAATATTTTTGTTTAATACCAACGATGCAAACTTTGATTTTCTCTTGACGTACGCATAATATCCTCTCACTTCGAGCAATCCAATTAAGTGAGCAGTAGGTAGGAAATCACTCGTGACTAGCTCTCAGGGTATTCTCTACTTTCGTGACAATAATGAAGACGAAGACTAAATTATTTCTCACCCTCTCTCTCTCTCTCTCTCTCTCTCTCTCTCTCTCTCGCTCGCTCGCTCGCTCGCTCTCTCCTTCTCTACTCTCGTCGGCGTTTACCGGTTAATTATCTCGCGTGACTTCGTACTTTGTTCACGGGAAAAACGAGCAAATTCGATCACGAGGGCTTTTCGCTATCAGGGCAGCGTTGATTGCCCTCGTAATTTTTCTCCTTCCACCTCGTGCCTTTCTCTGGGTTTTTTTTATCCCTTGGCTTCTCAAAATTAGCTCCGCGTGGTGACGTCCTGGAGACCAAGGGACTAATAATAAGAGGAAAAAGAAAATACATCTGCGTCGTTGCTTGGCCAACGTGGAACCTTCTCGTGTTACTCGGTACATGTTGCCTGAATCCTTCGACGTTTATTTCTGACTCGGTGTAGAAGCTTATATATATATATATATATATATATATATATATATATATATATATATATATATATATATATAAGCTTCTACATATATATAGTTTATATATATATATATATATATATATATATATATATAAACTAACAGATCATCTGTATATACGGAATGGAGAAATTGAGATTCTCGCCGTTGGAGGTTACGAGCGAAAATCCACACGAAATAACGAAAATAGACCCGAGACTTTTCCTTCCATCTCTTTTTGCTCCTTTTTCTCCTGCCTCTCTCTCTCTCTCTCTCTGGCTTAGTTTGTTTCCTTCTCGCTGACTCTTTGTATATTTAAATACCAGTATGTTCGTGGGCTCGTTGACACCGTGACGCGTCGTCACTGTTGAAAATAACATTCCAATTTGGAGCCATCCTCACCCGCAGCATTCATCGTGTCTTTCGAACGATCTTTTCAGGCTCTTTAAACTGCCTGCTCTCTTGCTCGGTATTTCTCTTTTGCTCTTTTCCTTCTCTCGTTTCCTCCTCTCCCCTTCGCCTTCTGGCTTGGTGAACGTATGTTTTTCTTGGCAAGCTGGGCCATTCGCGAAGCTTTTCAAATAGCTTTTCACAGTAAACCAAGCGTTAGTTACAACCCCACAAAAGACAAACTTGAAACGTTTATTGTATCTACCGACGTGCACGTATACAGGGCTACTCGTTAGTGACCACGATCCCGCGAAGGGTTGCAGGGCATATTTCACGACATCAAATGACCCAGTAACGCTTTATGCAAAAAGGAACCATTTACGAGATATTCTTTTTCTTCTTTTTAGTCAGGGGTGGGCAACATGAAAAATTGGTTAAAGAAACTGTTGTATGGAATGGAAGTTTTTGAAATTATTCGTTTGAGAGCACAGCAACGAAGAATTATCAAGAATAAAATAAGAATAGTCAGCGAATATTTTCGAATTGGGGATCCAAAGCTCTGCAATTCCAATAATTGTTCTCATTTAATTGTTGATAATTCTTGGTTGGTGTGTTCTAAAACTACAAATAATCAAACTTTGATTCCGTACATTGGTTTTTTTTCATTAGCAATTTTTTAAGTTGCCTACCTCTCATTTTAATTAGTAATAATTATGCCTCGAAAATAGGTCACTTTTGCATGAAGCAATGCTGGGTTATTTGATAGGGGATTTGATGATGTATCGACAGTTGCAGGATTATCCATTCATAACAGGACACCCTTTGTATGGCGCCAAATTTGAAAACGAAATATATTTCTCAACTCGCGGCACTGCGGCGTGACGTGAGTAAGAGACTGAGAATAAGATCAACCCCACGCGTTGGTCGCTCTCCCGCATCGCATAAATCGTCCCGAGCAACGCGAAGAAGAAGAAAAAGTAGCGGAGCAGCAGGGTGGAAAAGGAGAGAAACGAGCGACAGATCGAACACGGCGAAAAGAGAAATGGGAGCGGATCGGACGCGAGGATTCTCGCACAAGTTGCGAAAATAAAATACAGAAATAAGAGTCAAAGTACACAAGATAACCGAGAAATAAAATGTCTCGCGAGGGCGACGTCACCAGATAATGGCTCGGCGTAGATATAGTCAGCGGGAGAGGCTTGGGACCCGAAAAGAACAGGTCGATGTTCAATATTTTTTTGTGATGGGAGTATTGGGATTAAGAGGTCGGAATTTTGC
>OX632363.1:24203665-24221165 GCA_951751655.1 Ophion costatus
TATTGTGTCAGGAACGTAGTGATTTGATTTTGCTGGAGTCGTTTTGAAAAAGTACGATGTTTGAGTTGCAACGCAATAAAAGTGCTTTTTCTTTTCTTCATTTTCATTATCGTCCAAAATCTTTTTCGCATCTTTAGTTTTTTACAAACTGTAATGGGAATTCTATAAAAAAAATGAATCTCCATTGCTGCATCCCAACTATGCTGACTACGTCGTCGTGACAAAGTTTAGATCAGAAGTTCGGTTTTTTCTTTATTCTTCGTATAATCCGCAATCGAAACGAAAGGCAAATTTCATCATACGCCATTCGTTTCAATTTCGAATTGAAACGGGTACGAGGAAGCGAGAAAAAAAATCGAATCCACTAACGAGCTCTGCAACAAAATGTTTTTTATATGTTACTATTTCACCATAATATCGTATAAAAAACATATTGTTACGTTTTATCATACGAGAGAAAATTGTCCGAGCGAGAAACTCGAGCTTTGCTCCATCAATTTATTTCGCTCTCACAGCGGACAACATTGAGGAATTTTTGTTTCTTCCGCAAAGCCCTTTCATAAGCCAACGTTCAAAACCGGACGTACTCGGGTTACCGACGTACTGACCATCAAAATTCACTCGTCCCTAGGGATAACTTTTCGCTAAAAAAAAAAACAAAGTCCATGCAGTCAGTTTTGGCAGCGAAAAAAAAATAAACGTAGAAGCAATGCGTTCATTTATACTCTTTCATAATTTACGCGCACTGTAATTTGACACGAAGCTAACATGGATCATATTTATTCGTTAAACAAAGATCCTACGGCAATGTAATATTATTCAACAATTCCGACCACCGATAAAACACGATAACTCGTATTTGCCGAGCAACTCTTTCCATGTCGACGCGCATGTAACGGAGCAAAAAATAAAAAATACACAAAGCCTGCTCTTCCATCCAATAAACGTTCGCTATTCACGATCGCATTTTTCTTTCTTCCTCTCTGTTCACAGACCGAGATATCGAAGAGGCTGAACGCCATAATCATCCAGATACTGCCGTTCCTTTCGCAGGACCATCAGCAGCAAGTTGTTGCCGCGGTTGATCGCGCGAAACAAGTGACGATGGCCGAGCTCAATTCGATTGTTGGGGTAAGTCAAATTAACTTTATACGCGTTCTTATTCTCAATCATCCCGCCCCCCCCCCTCCTCGATGCAATGAATTTCATCGTGTCTTATATAAACATTTTACACTCGTCACGAATTTCCCGTTTGTGCTCATTGTTGAGTCCTATGATTGCCGAAGAGGGGGGGGGGGGGTGTTACCGATAAATTTCAGAAGCCCATAAAGCTCGGTGGGCAAACACTCGTGATGTGTATTCGACATTTGGCGGTTGGCCGGTTTCGAGGGTGCGTTTGTATGTGACAGTGAGAGACACAGGCAGGGACAGAGAGAGGAGTAGATAGAAAGGGGGTGGAGAGAGAGAGAGAGAGAGAGAGAGAGAGAGAGAGAGAGAGAGAGAGAGAGAGAGAGAGAGAGAGAGAGAGAGAGAGAGAGAGAGAGAGAGAGCGACGGTGGATATGGGCTGAGGCAGTTGCGCGTGTATGCCGTAATGGTAGATCGAGAAGAGGGTAGTTTGGAGGTTGGTTAATTGTGTTTCTCGACGCGCAACAGCCACATCCGCGGACAATAATAATTGTTAATCGATTCACGCACGCACGAGAATCCATACGTGTTGACTAGTATGTATATCTGTACACAAACCCGTGTATGGCTGTATATACAGGGTGCCCTCCTACGAATGGATAATTCTGCAACTGTCGATAGGTCGGATCATGACCTACTACCCGTGAAAGAAATTAGGAGGGCAACCATAAAAAAATCGGGGCCCATGAGGGTTTGAACATGGATTTCCTACTAGGGCTTTCCACAACACAATCGGACTAGGTCCCGACAGGAAAATAACAGGGTTGGGCAATTGATTCAAAAAAGGTCGTAGCGAGGAAAATGATAAAGGGCCCAGACGGGATTCATCAGGGCAGTGGTTGTTACAGGGCATACAATATATTTGCAAAGTTATTTTTAAGAATTTCTAGTTTTCAGACTTGCTTCCATAAATGTGATATATTTGAAGTCTAAGGTGTCGATAAAACACTAGGTTAGGTCACTTAAAATAAACATACACGTGGAATTTTACTGTAAATAATTTGTATTCTAAAAACATTCAGAATGTTTGGAAAATAAATTTCGCAATACAAAAATAGTTAAAAAAAAAATAATAATTCATGCGTGCAGGAATGACAGCACCGTTCGGTTGCTTCGACATTTTTAATTGAACTAATTTCCGTTCAATGCTCATGGCGGGATAAACAACATCCACCGAATTTTTTTGAGATCATTCGCCATTCGTAAACTTTAGATGACTTTGTTGGGTACGTGAATACATTTGTTTTTTTTCCACACTCTTGCTTCAATGTACAAACATTCTTCAGACTCGTTACGTCCGAAAATTTTGCTAATCTCCGGGACGTATCCATTACGCAGAAGTGCAACGTTATCTGGCGTTCTCGTACCAATAAATGTGGAATGATTAAAAACAATTTTTTTACAATTACTTCTCTATTTTCGAGATACTTCTGACCAGTCTCGCTTGATATGTATCCACCAATAAAGCTGATAATTATAGGGCAGTAATAGGGTTGTTCATGGCTTCGATCGGGTTCTGTTGAGGCAACCAGTCGAGTTGCAGAGTAAGGAAAAAATAATCGGAGGCTAGTCAACGCCCTGGCTGAATTCTTTCACGGGTATATGCTGGATCTTCAATTTAGTAAAAGTTCCACAAAATCATCTGCTTTTGGCTTTTTGGATGCCATTTCTACAACTGATAACTTTTTTTCACCCGGTTTAAAACAAAAATACCCTTGGTTATTTGTTTTATCTAGAAAAGTCTTCTTTTTAACTTTAAATGTTAAGGAAACTTCATGAAAAAAAGACCTTCTGCAGAATTTTCATACAAGCCAATTCGAACATGCGACTTCGATAGGCTGCTGTGTAAACAAAATGTACTACGCATATCGTGCTAGTTACTTTAAAAAGTTGCTTCGTTATTGTCGATTCATATCATTTGTAGAAATGCCACGTGGAAAAACCAAAAGCACATGATTTAAAAAAAAAAAATAACACGAATTCCAAAACCTCGAAAACCATGGGACTTTTACTAAACTGAAATTCCAGCATACAGTAGGACGTGATTTGACCTATCGGCAGTTGCGAGATTATCCATTCTTAACAGGACACCTTGTATATAGGGCGGACCATTTAACGTGGCCACCCCGAATATCTTCGTTGCCTTTAGTGTGACGAAAAAATGTCAGAAGGTAATTTGGTCGATTTCGAAGGGTGAATAATTCATTTCTGTCAAGGTCATAGTTTTGGCGTTCTCGAGGCCATGAACGGTTTTTCAAATGGAAACGTTTTTTTTTATCGACTTATGATATCACGACCTTAAGTCGATTTTTCACCACAATGATTTGGTAAAAATGACCTTGAAAATGTCAAAAACTATGACCTTGAGAAAAATGAATTTTTCACCACTGCATCAGCCCTTCTAAATCGATCAAATTACCTCCCGACATTTTTTTCGTCACTCTAAAGGCATCGGAAATATTTGGGTTGGTCACGTTAAATGGTCCACCCTGTATACGGGGTGTCCCAGAACTGATGGTAGTTCCTGAAATGGGGGGTTTGGGGGTGAAATTCTCAGTCGATTGATATGAGCATGTATGGGTCTCAGATCAACTGCTGAATTATTATTAATTTTTAAAGGCGGGCCAATCAGGTGCGTTCGCCTTTAAAAGTGAATAATAATTCAGGCGTTGATCTGAGACCCATACATGCTTATATCAATCGACTCAGAATTTCACCCCCAACCCCCCATTCCAGAGACCACCATCAGTTCTGGGACACTCTGTATATATGTGGGTGCGCGTAGTGTCCACAGAGCATAGTCCCACACTGTACTTGCTGTGCCGTGATGCGTGCATTGAAATTCAGTGGCTCGCGCCACTCGACACCCGTTGGCACTACATACATACACGCTCGTGTGTATGTATTAGGCGACAAAACATCATCAGTGGCACAGCGGGAACAGTAGCAACGCCACACTTATTTCCCAGTGTGTATTACACCGATAAGCGATTTAATTGGCATTCGGCCGCCAGGCTACCCGTATAATTGAGTTCCGAGCTTCGCCTACCCTCTCACTGTACACGTAGTCACCGTATACACACGTTTCCGTCCCCGGCCAAATATCCCCATATATATCTTGCTCACGTAGACCATCCTGTATGTATAATTACGGAATATCCATACGAGAGCCAAATTGACGGTGTGCGTACGTGTTTTGTTTTTTCAATCATGAAAAAAAAAAATCCCTTGACAGGCGACAAAAAAAATTAAATAAAAAATTATCGGTATATTATTATTTTATCTATTGTGAAAGTTTCGGAAACGGATTTTTTCGGAGATCACGACGGTGGTGTGACGCCTCGATGAGGATTGCGTACTTTCGGGCAGTTTGATGAAGAACATTTTTTGGATGATTTTTCATCAGTTTTTTTTCGTGCTGGTGGACTTGTGGAGTTTGAGAGCACGAGCGAAACGATTTCTTTGGATTTCTTCGATGTTGCTCGAAACATTTATATTTCTATTTACTTCGAATGAAATATTTATCGGACGGGGCTTTTTTCGCTCGATGTGTTAGGTTTTTTTGCTAGACAGTTGCGATCAATTGAAACATTGAATTTAATTTTTGTTCAATATAGTACCCAACGAAATTGTAGTGGACTGAGGTTCAAATGAATTTTTTTTTTTCGAACGAATTGTTCCCGAAAGCAGAAAATGAGTTCAAGTTTGAAGGCTAGAGGTTATAAATAAATATGCATTTATAAAAAGGCGTTGTTGCATATGAGATTGACGTTTGCATCGTTGGTGATGCAATGAGAGTGATATGTTTTTTTTCCGTATTTCTCTTATTCATTTTGGCAGATTTGAGCCTTGAGGATTAATCGCTCACTTTTTAGGATGCTTATTTAGAAATCTTCAGCTGAAACCTGCGAAGAGCGGATACCTTAAAACTTCCGTTGGAATCAAACGAAAATGCTTTTCAATTCATTTTTTCCGTCAGTATCCGAAATCGTATATTGTGATTTTTTTCGTAGATCGTGCTAAATGAGAATCCGAAAAAAAAGTTTGCGTGATTTTCGTAGCTTAAATCTGTTAAAGTAAATTTGGGAAGTTGAAGAGAAAATGTATTTTCGTTGCATCCCAACGATGCAAACTTGAGCGTCATATAGGGCGTGATGGGAAAGAGTGCAATTGGTAAAAGTAATACGAATGTACGATGATGACATGATATATTTATATTTTAATATTTTTTAAAAAATATTTAATATTTAATATTATATTTATAATATATTTATTTAATATTTAATATTTAATATTAATTAATTTATATTAATAATATATTTATTTAATATTAATATTTAATATTTAATAATATTAATATTTAATATTGATATATAAATATCTATTTCGTCCCCTTCAAAGTAATCCCCCTCAGATATAATACACTTGTGCCAGCGTTTTGTCCAATCCTCGAAGCACTTCTGATATGAGCTTTTTGGTATGGCCTTTATCTCCTCAACCGTACCAAATCTCGGTCCTTTCATTGCTCTTTTTAGTTTTGGGAACAGAAAAAAGTCGCAGGGGGGGCCAAGTCCGGTGAATACGGTGGCATGATTACGGTGTGAAGCATGATTATGGTGTTGTTATTGGCCAAAAAAATCACGAACAAGCAACGATGTGTGAGCAGGTGCATTATCGTGATGCAAAAGCCATGAATTGTTTTGCCACAAATCGATAGCAAAAAAATCGCCAAGCCCACCAAAAACACGTCTAACCTTTATATCCGTCAAAAACAAACCAAATATCCAAAATGGCTGATTATGCCAACATATGTTGGGGACATGAGTAGCAGTATGACAAAAAAAAAATGGTCGAAAATCGAATGTACGTAGCCCGCGAAATTTGAAAAGTCAGCTTATTTTTTGAACAAACCTCGTATATGAAAGTCACGAAATTAAAATGACAATAAAATAAAATGAATATGAAATCACGAATGTACCCACTCCACGTTTGTATTAAAGCAATTGATTATCGGTGTATGCGTTATTGCACACGCAAACCTCACAGCCTAATCATTCGAGCATCCCCCTCATCAATATACATTCGCATCCGTACACACGCGGTTATCGTGCCTTTTGCTTTGCCCACCAGTAGTCTCCCGGGCGACAAAATCTCCCATGCAACGTTACATATACCTCTCACGGCAAATACGCATGTATACGTGCGGGATTCGTGTATAACTAGTATTTAGAATTTCCGATGGATCGTCAATTTCTCTCATAATTCCTTTAGTAAAATTGCACCGCAAATTTACCCACGCTCGTCTATCGCACGGTTTGCCGTAATGCCTCGAGGACATGCATACACATATTCACATACATATATTTATCTAGAGAGAGAGGGAGAGAGAAAGCGATGTTGAAGTTTGTATTGTTGAGATGCAACGAGCATTCTGATTTATTTATTTTTTATTTCTTCGTTTTCTTTATCATCGAAAATATATTTTCCCCAATATGAACTGTAGAATTGTGAAAAAACATTCGGGTGATTCTCGTAGTCGAAATTTGGCAAAAAGAATTGGGCTAGGGAACTTTTGTACGAGGTTGCCGGTCGCACCGTTGGAACGCAATGAAAATTAATGTTTCCGAATTTCTTTTATATCGTTTGGTACATTTTGCCTAGATAAATACTTCAACCATTTTCTGATATATTCGTTCAGCGATCTACAGTGAAGATCTATCAAGAAAAAGATCCACTACAATGATACAGAGTATGGGCAAATATTCGGAAGCGGGGCTCCTGCTACAATCAGGGTAATTTTTGTTTGGGTCTCTTTGGGTTTGCTTGGGTTCGTTTGTCCCACTTTCGAATATTTACCAAAAACATGGAAAATAAAATGTAAACAAAAAACCTTCGTTGCTCTCCAACGGGTATGTTGAAGTTCGCATCGTCGAAACGCAACGAAAATTCTTTTTTAATGTTTATTTCTTCATTTTCTTCGTCATCCGAAATTTTATCCTGCAAATTTGGGCTGTAGATCTCCAAAGAGGATCGTAAAAAAAAAACGTTTGAGGGTTTTTCGTAGCCCAAATTTACGGAAAATAGTTCGAACTTCAATGTAATTTCCGACGTTGCAAACTTAACACTACGGAAGCGTGAGGGGAAGAGAAATGCTAATAAATAGATCGTATCCAATCTGCGTCGTCGCTCTGTCACGTAGGGCTTTCGTGTGATTATGAATGACGCTGACATTTGCATCGTTGAAATGCAACGCTATTTTTTTCTTCATTTTTGAAAATTTTTCATTGTCATTATCCAAGGTATTTTGTTTTTTCGCAAATTGAGGTAAAAAATTTCTAACAATAATACTCACAAACAATAATAGCCACAAAGTTTACCGGAAACCAACGCACACGGATAGATATCTCCACGCTACGTCCCATCACCACCCCTCCCAAAAACAATCGGTCATAAGCTCTCTGGTCTACAGAGCTCTAGCGATCTCCGAACCGAACTCTCTCGAGGATGAACTAGAACACCTACGCAAAGCTTTAGGAGATAATGGCTACAAGCCAGGCAACATCGAAAGAACGATCAAACAACTAAGAAGAAAAATAGCCGATCCGAAAACGGTAACAGAACCTGAAGGGGAGAATGAAGGACAAATAATAGCAACAACTTCCCTTCCATACCTTCAGGGCATAACCGATCGCATAGGCAGGGTCCTTGGGAAACATAACGTGCGAGTCATCTTCAAACCTCAGAAGAAGCTAGCACAAGTGGTTCCGAGTGCAAAAGACCAAAGACCACCATTAAGTGCACCAGGAGTGTACAAGATACCCTGCTCATGCGGTAAAGTGTACATAGGAGAAACCGGGAGGAAGATCAGTACACGGATCAAAGAACATCAACGGTGTATCAAATATGGCCACATTGGACAATCAGCCCTGGCCGAGCATTGGATGGAAACTGGTCATGCCATCCAGTTCGATAAAGCCCAAAGTCTGGCCCCATCAAACAGCTATTTTTCTAGGAAACACCGAGAAGGCTTGGAAATCCGAAAACATCCGGACAATCTAAACAGAGATGGTGGATATCACGTCAATCCCATTTGGCACACCGTCCTCCCGGTTTTTTAATTGACCGGCCGATCAATTAAAACATCTGATTGGCCGGTGCAGTGATCTGGAACGATGACTGCAAGTATATAAGGAATGCCTGAGACACGGGAGCTTCAGTATCGGAGCTCTCAGCCCTGATGATGCAGACTGTAACGTTTGCGAAACGTCGGCACAACGCTGATTCTCAACACGGCCTCCATCCGGAAGCCACATACTCTTCAAAATACTCACAAACGTTTGAGCGATTTTCACAGTCTAAATCGTCCAAAAAATAAGGCAATAAAAAAGTATTATTATTCGTTGCGTTCCAACGACGCAAACTTCAAGGTCACGATTTTGGAGGATTTTCGCGTGAAGAGATTCGTATGTGAGCCTTAAGTGAGCCTTATTCGCGTTCTATAGAGCTTCGTATAATAATCACGCGGGCATGTGTGGGTGCAAACACACACATACAGGAATTATCGAAGATACAGTGCAGGATGAGGACTATGTTCGAAATTCTCGTGGTCACATTGTGGCCGTGTTTGCGCGAGCGCGTGTGTGCATGGATAGACATATATAGTTTGACGCACGTCCGTTGACGCGGTTCGGACAGCACCCAGAACCGGTTCAGAACGATCCTTGGCTGCAACGTGACACGTTACGTACACGTGTAGCAGTGCCACACGAGGCGTCGTTGGTACCCTTGCTCTTCTCCTTCTGACTCTCTCTCTCTCTCTCTCCCCCTCGCACTCTCCAGGTCAGACACTCTCCCACCCTAGTGCGTTGGTTGTCGCAAAATAGGATGAAGGTTAGGGAAGTACGACGAGGACGAGCAAGTTGCCACTGCAATGGAAATTACACGAACGAATCATACGAGAAGAGGGAGGGGAGAGAGAGAGAGAGAGAGTGTGTGTGAGTGTGAGTGAGCGTGAGTGATTGATTGAGTGAGTGAGTGAGTGTGAGTGAGTGAGTGTGAGTGAGTGAGTGTGAGTCAGTAAGTGTGAGTCAGTGAGTGTGAGTCAGTGAGTGTGAGTGAGTGAGTGTGAGTGTGAGTGTGAGTGAGTGTGAGTGAGTGTGAGTGTGAGTGAGTGTGAGTGTGAGTGAGTGTGAGTGTGAGTGAGTGTGAGTGTGAGTGAGTGAGTGAGTGAGTGGGTGAGTGAGTGAGTGAGTGAGTGAGTGAGTGAGTGAGTGAGTGAGTGAGTGAGTGAGTGACTGAGCGAGCGAGTGAGTGAGTGAGTGAGTGTGAGTGTGAGTGAGTGAGTGCGTGAGTTAGTGAGTACGATGAATGGTAGTATGGATGGTTTCGGACAGTTTCGAACCAGTTCAAAACGGTCCGACAGCCTTGTATACAGTAAATAACGCCAGACTGGCAAGCCCGTCACTGTTGTGTTGTTAACCGAGTGCCGTGTTGGTACGAGTACACACACGCGCACGAAACAAAACGCTGAGTATCAAAAGAACGTGGCCTTCCATTATTCGATATGAGAAGCGATGCCGAAGCGCGCCCTTCTGAGTTGTAGCTGAGTGAAGTTCGTGTGTATAGGTTTGTTGATGTGCGGGACAGGGTGTGTGTCCTTCAAGCCTGTTCGAACGTATACGCATCGTGTGAGGTGGTCGGGGATGAGCGGATCTGTCATATAGGGATTGGTGGGCTGGAAGGGATCGAGGGATCGAAGTGGGAAGCGGGCACGAGCAAACAGACAGAATCGCACCAACCCTCCGCTATGAATATGTATTACTCGGTAAACAGGGGTTGAATCAATATTTCGTTTAATAACACCGCACACACGAAGGGCTGAGGGCTTCCTGGTGTGGCGTGTAACGGCTGCCCCCCCCCCCTCTCTTTCTCTCTCCTACTCTTGTTCGTGTATGCTCCCATTCGAGGGGGAATGTACGAGCAAATCCAAGAGGGGAGCACGGAACGGATGATTGGGCTGGAAATACATCGACACACACACCACTGTATTATAATCCGCGATACGAAGGATAGTACTGTGTGTATATTTGAGTGATTCCTCGACTGTGCGCTGTGTCACTCTGGATGTCTTATCTGCTTCCTCCACGCCTTCGATTATATTCAGCCTCCTCGAGCAAATCCACTACTCACAGCCAGATTTTTCGTCAATGCGATTTCTCAAACTCCTCTCGAATTCGATCTTCAAAATACGATTTCCCGAGCTGACGAAGAACAGGCTGGAGGAGATTGCGGAGGCTCGCTGCTTCATTATGACGTTGAAGCTTGCATCGTTGAAATGCAATGATTTTTATTCGTTCATTTTCCGTTTATTTATTAACATGCGTATTAAAAGCCTTCTTTCTTTGCAAATTGAGGTCGTAAGTCTCTAATTAATCTACGTGAAAAACGTTTGGGTGATTTTCACAGCCAAACGAAAATTTGAACGATAAAAAAGAATTACGCTGCCGCCAGCCGTTCGATTATCGGGCGAATAAGCGTATGTCCGGATAGCGGCTCAGTTCACGCTGTACAACGCCCCAAACAAACCCAAACACTTTTTAGGCACGAATTTTAAGCTTGCTCATAGTACTTCTTTATAGATGCGTTATCATCTTAAACCACACACGCGCAGTTCTGATAACGCCATCTGTTGGAAAACGGCGAGAATTTATTCAACGTCCTCATGCTTCTCGTTGCATTGCAATGATGCAAAGTTCAACATCATACATCATCTTGCCCGGTATTTTCCTTTGTGTATTTATTTACCCACGAAGCTCGGTGAGCTTCATGGGCCTTGCTCTTTTTCTTGTTGTACGTTTGGTGATGATTGCGACAGCTGAAGGTCTGGACGTTGTAACATTTCGGTCACGAAATAATTAAGACCCGGCCTGTCACGGGCGAGTGTGAAGTTCCGAATGACAAAAAGAGACTTGTTAGACCGAACACAGAACTGAAAATCGTCGAAAAAAAAGAGCATTTTCCATCGCCTTCATACGCTCTCAGGTTTTGTAATCGGTTCGTCATCGCGAGCGTTCTCAGCCGTGCTCTCCAAACAGACGAAGTTGCAGTTTGCACCGGTGGAACGTATCGCAAACGATTTCTTTATTATTGCCGAATTATTTTTTCTGTCAATTCAAGATATGAAAATCACTCCAATTTTTTTACGTATTCTTATTGAAGATTTACGACGTTGATCTCTAAAAAAAAAAAAAAAACGTTTGGGATATGATGAAAATCAAGAATAGTGCATTAATTCTTCTTCGAGACTTACGATGTGTGAAAAAAGTTTTGGCAAATAATAAAACCGAAGAATCGTATTGAAAAAGTAAACGGACGAATCCAAACACCTAATAGCGTAATCTCTTTTGTTACGAGATATAAAGAGGTTCCCAATGGAAGAGAAAAACCATCATCCACTCGTAAAAGTCACCCTCGAACGAGACCCCTCGTCCGAGCTTCTCCCCCGTTTATTCACTCGGAAGATCGTACGCGTACGAGAACAAATCCGCAACAGACGTGATCTCCTCGTCAAGGAGAAAACGAAAAATGCATACAGCACAAAGGGTATGATGTTTACGCGCGAGCACGCACACGCACGTGCGTATGTAGACAACAGCACGCTGGGAGAAGGACTGGTTTTAATCGACGCGATGGTACACGCGATCTGGCCAATAGGCTTAATGGAGTCCCGATCCCATATCCCAGAAGTTAATACCCGAACGAATTGCGATTGGCGTCCTCCCGTGACGCGCACATCGCGCACTCGTATAGGTGTATATATATATGTCAATAAAACCCATATACCTAAAGTCCTTCGTTGATTGCTTTGTTTGAAATGAAACGGGCGTACAGGGAGCTCCACAAGGTTGGACTCTACACTCTCCTGGTGCTGCGTCATCGATGTCGACACACATATGCATGCATATATATATATATATATATATATATATATATATATATATATATATATATATATATATATATATATATATACATTCAAGTAGGGTGCTTCTCGAAACCTCGAGATACATAACATATATGAAGGGCGATTGGATGTTAGGTACGTGAGGATTCCCCATAGTGAGATCGAAGAGGGTTGCTATATATATATATATATGTGTGTGTGTGTGTGTATGTGTGTGTGCCTGTGACATAGGGAGGAAAAGCCGTTTGGGCGTCGTTTGTTCGATGGTAGCGTGGCTACCGACCCCTATCGCGAAAATGACTATCGTCCTCGAACCCGATCGCCATGACGTCGTCGAAACGGAGGCTGAAATGGCAATGCCTACGACTCCGAGGAGAAGGGTGAAAGGAAGCGAGAAAGAGTGAGAGAGAGGGAGAGAGAGAGAGAGAGAGGAGGGAAGTGAATTACTCTCTGGTTTCGTGCATGGCCTCAGCGAACAAATGCTTTATCCTTCGTGTTTCCCGTCCCCTGTGACGTATATATAGTGCTATACGTGTATGGGCGTTCTCTCGCTTCAGTTAATCTCGCCCTCCCAGTAGGGCACAAAGTTCCTTGTCGAAAACTGCGAGAACCTAATGACATATATATATATATATATATATATATATGTGTGTGTGTGTGTGGGGGGGGGGGGCACGGTTTCACTCACCCTCTTTCTATTCAACCCTCGGTCGTTTTCGGTGTCTGCCTCTCCCTAGCTCTCGTCCTCGCCCTCGGCGTATAAGGGGCGGGCAACCCCTAAATGCCTATAAGTGAAATCCACGATAAGCAGGATTCGGGCGCGTAACGAGTTTATCGGCCACCGGCGAGGAGAGAACCCGAATCCCGACGGCATAATATCCACTCCTCTGGTATAACGCTCCCCCGCCCTCTCTCTCTCTCTCTCTCTCTCTCCGACTCGCTACGATTGTCGTTTCGGACGGAAACTCGAGGGGCCCGATTGCCACTGCTGAAAATGGCGAGAGGGATGTGTGGGGTGCGAAGAGAGAGCGAGAGGGGGGGGCAGAGAAATATAGATAGGGGCTGAAAACGGGAGCGCGTGACGCCCATCGACACTATGTCTCCTCTCGTCCGATATAAACGTGTATGTGTATGCATATATATATATATATATATATATATATATGTTTATAAATAAGGATAGCCAACAAAAGGACCTAACTCGCACGATTTAGCCGGCAAAGTGATAAGGGTTGCGCCATTTTGCTTTCTGTTATTCGACATTCGTATACAAACGTATTATACGGTATATATATCTCGTGCAAATTGTCCTGTTGCACACGTTGGACTCACGCTCCCTCAATCCACCCCTCTCTATATACGGGCGCATATTGGGGCTGGCTTATACGCAGCGTTAAATGCTCGAATGCACTATTGCCAACATACCCGGTCTGTATCGCTCCCGCGAAATGCCGCTCTCTCTCTCTCTCTCTCTCTCTCTCTCTCTCTCTCTCTCTCTCTCTCTCTCCCTCTCCCTCTCCCTCTCCCTCTCCCTCTTTCGATTTTCCGCTCGCCCAGGGGTGAACGCGGATTTGTCGAACGCAATACACGTTTCGTGTGTAGCTGTGTATGAGAGAAGCTAGACGGGCGACCGCGCTCACATGATTTTCGCGTGAGAATCGAACATTTGTTCGTACGACCGCTATTATCATACAAATTTGTGTACGAAAATGATGAATTGATTTTTATCGCGGGAACGGTATATGCAATGAGAGATTTTCGCCCATGCGATTGCATGAAATTTGATATCGTCTATCACGAGTGGCGTTTTAACGACAAAAAGAACCCTCAACCATTTTATAAACGGAATTTTTTTTTCGTCGGCACGCAATGAGAAATTCGTTGAATTTGTTTATTTCCCCGTTTTCTTCATCATTCCAAATCTCATCCAGCAAATTTGGGCTTCAGATTTCTCACGAGGATGCTTTTGTTGAGTTTCGATGATGCAAACTGCAATTCCATTTTTTTTTCACGATGCTCATTCTAAGACCTACAATGTATAAATTCGCGAAAGAACATTTTGGATAATACGAGTAAGTCAATAAAAATATGAGGAAGAACTTTCGTTACATTTCGACGATGCAAACCTTGTCTGCAATGTTCTTTGCATTCCAATAATGCAAACGAAACGAATAAATAGGCTACATCGCGTTGCCAAACGTGCACCATCGTCGTGGACGTCTGGCACATAGCTGACTGTACTACAGCCACCACCCGACACGTGCCTATTTCTGCTGCTGTTAAGGTTTTGCCCGAACGTTTGAAATGATATGGATACTAGTACTTTGAAGTAGGATCGTTGCGCTTGCTGTCAAATAATTGCTAAAACATGATTGACAACGTGGCACTTTTACTTCCAGCAACAGAGACCCGATATACCGAGAATTTTGCAACAAATGCACGCTCAGCAATTGCCACCCGGCGCTGCTCTCGGCGCTCATCCTGGCTTACCGGGACTCCCGGGACTCGGACCTGGTGCGGGCCTCCCCGTGTCGACTTCCGCTTCTGCGGCGCTTCTCGGCTTGGGTCTGACACCGGGCTCGGCGTCGACACCCGGCGGCGCCGGTGCGCATCCTCTCTCGATGCTCGGCAAGCCTGATCTTCACAGAGGCCAACCCGACGACTTGAAAAGCAACGGAGGTAAGTCGCCCACTTTTGGTCGTTATACACACGAATCGAACGATTTGAGCTCGCTGATTGAGAATGCACGTAATCGCGAAACGAGTACACCGGTTGCCGCAAACGTCACGTCCAAGCTTTGCAGGATAGGTAGATCTTGAGATTCCAAACGGAAAAGTCCTTATCGATTTTCGTCTGCGACCCACCGACTCGCAGATATTAGATGATCAGTGAGAACCAATCGGCCGCGCCGGGCCGGACAAGGCGCGGCAACCGGGTGGGGGAAGCGTCCGGCGCAATCGGATAGCGCGGTAGTGGTGGGTCGAGCGGCGCTTCGGATTGGCCATCACTTATTCATCATTATCCAAGCAACGGTGCGTCCGAGAAAAAAATCGATGAGGACTTTTCTCTTCGTCCTCTCTTTGATCTTATTATCCCGTGAAGCTCAAAGGTGACTTTTTGAACAACATCTACTCGATTCGGAATACGACGGAGCGATAAAATAACCATAAAAATACCACCTACAGCCGCGACTTGAAACACTGTGTGGTTATCAATGTACGAATATAAAAATTCAATCACAATACAGTGCCTACTATGTCCTCCTCGTAAAAACTTTAATACACTTTTTCCAGTCCTTCACAATGCACCGCGACAAAGATGAAGAATGAAACTTCCGAAAAAGCAGCACATGCGCGATTTCGGCATGAGCCTTAATTATTCGTTCCAGGAAGTCTCTTCGCCGAATCCTACACATTTTCATTCACTCCACCATGTGACATTTTTTTTGCCCACTCTCTTTTATTTTTAATCATTTTAACTTTTCACGCGATCCCCTCGCATATTCGTCGTTTGATCTGCCGCCTGAGAGCGTAAAAAGTTCCCGGGTGATTGCCCGCCCAAAAGGGAGAGAAAGAGAGAGCGAGTCGGAGAGAGAAAAAGAGAAAGGCCCTAGTGCACATGGCACGAAAGTGCGACGTTTTAGGGGAGAGAAAAAAAAAAGTCAAAACGTAGTCAACGAGCTGCCAGGAGGAGACACTCACGCCTCGACTGCAGTGATGGGGGAAAAAAGGGTCGTACAAAAAAAAAGAGCGGTGAGAAAACACGACGCATGAAAGTTTGAGCTGGAGCGGGAAAATTAATAGGCACGGGGAAAAAAGTGTGCAGGCGCGAAAAAAAGACCGCTGTTGGCGGGTCACTAACGTTGTGAGAATCACGTAGACGGGTGTTTGTGTGTATGGGTGTGTGTGCGTGCGTGCGTGCATGCGTGTGTGTGTGTAGGGGGGGGGGGTGTACAGGTGAACAATTTTCAAAGCCTCCCCTCCTTCCGTCCTCGCGAGAAGGGGATTGGGCAAAAATTGCGCGTGTACGCGTAGTTTTCAACGATGGAGGTGCATTTTTGCCCTCGACTGTTGCCGGACATGGAAAATGTGCGGGAGGGATGAGAGATAGCAGAAAGAAAAAAAAAAAAATGGAGGTCCCGATACCGGAGGGGATAGATGAGAGTTACAGGGACAGCTTTGGGGACGACGCGCATGTACACACACACACACCCACAAATGTACAGAAAAAAATCAACACCCACACCCACAAATGTGGATACCACAAAACACACTTGTGCGTGTATGTGTGTGTGTGGGTGTGTGACTGTACAAATGTACATGTGAGTGTATTCGAGTTCGCGGATTTATGTACACAAATGTACATACATTTGTAGGTGTGTGCGAGTGTTGATTTTTTTTATTCATATGCGCACGCGCACACACACACACACACACACACACACAAATGTATGTACATTTCTGTACATACATTTGTACATTTACACACCCACGTGTACATTTGTACGCTCACGCACACCCGCAAATCTATTTACGCTTCTGGGTGTGTGTGTGTGTGTTGATTTTTTTTTTCTTCACATAGGCAGCTTCGCGTTTTTTTTTGCGAAAATCGCGTGCATAAATATGCATGCAGATCATTTATGCGGAAACTCTGTCTCTCTTGGACGCTTTTGCTCTCACGGATGATTGCCAACCCCATTCGAAATTCATCCTCACCCCACGGAGCTACTTCGTTATATTAGTATTCTACCCTTTTTTTGATAGGCGCCCTACACTACAATGGTACAAGTACAGTGGGGACACCGTACTTGTACCATTAAACGAGTTGTGCACACACACACACACACACACACACACACACACACACACACACACACACACACACACACACACACACACACACACACACACACACACACACACACACACACGCACGCACACACACACACACACACCCAAACGCATTCACGTCGTTTTGCCCATCTGGTCAATGTACACATGGCCTCTCGTGTAATAATACTTTTGGCAACAAAAAAAAAGCGATCTCAACGAAAAAATATGCTACATCGCGTTGCCAAACGTGCACTCGAGGGAAAACGGGCGTAAGCCCGTTCGAGTCCCCAATGTGCGTGCGATTCGATCTCGCGCTCTCTCTCATGCTATCTTTTTTTTTTTAATCACTGTCGACCATTTCAAACATTGCTGAGGCGATAAAACATTTTCAACGAGCTCTCTCTCTCTCTCTCTCTCTCTCTCCCTCTCTCTCTTTCTCTCGCTCTCTCTCTCGCTCGCTCTCCCTTTGCCGATTACCATTCGACGATTTTTCAGCGTTTCCTCTCAACGCTTCCCGG